>CM063501.1:42974507-42994507 GCA_032207245.1 Pardosa pseudoannulata
CTGGAAATAAATTATAATATTTAATAACTAAATTAGCTTTTACAACTATCAAGAGCGTTAAATAAGTCCTGTTTCCAAATGGTTTATCTTTTAAAAGTTCAATCAGTTTAAGTACTTAAAAATCAGTGTAATTACTTAAACTGTTATCATTTAAACTGTTATATTTTTATTTAAACGAGGCGCATCCATAAAGTAAGTTTCCCTATGTATTACCCTTAAAAGTAAACTTATTAGGCTTGTCAGTTGCATGTGCGTAACAGATCTATGACGTATAAATCATATGCCAGCTTGACAAGTCCCGGTTCTTGCTAGTTGCGGGATAGCAGTGGTCCGAAATGGAAACTGTTATATTTTTATTTAAACGAGGCGCATCCAGAAAGTAAGTTTCCCTATGTATTACCCTTAAAAGTAAACTTATTAGGCTTGTCAGTTGCATGTGCGTAACAGATCTATGACGTATAAATCATATGCCAGCTTGACAAGTCCCGGTTCTTGCTAGTTGCGGGATAGCAGTGGTCCGAAATGGAAACTGTTATATTTTTATTTAAACGAGGCGCATCCAGAAAGTAAGTTTCCCTATGTATTACCCTTAAAAGTAAACTTATTAGGCTTGTCAGTTGCATGTGCGTAACAGATCTATGACGTATAAATCATATGCCAGCTTGACAAGTCCCGGTTCTTGCTAGTTGCGGGATAGCAGTGGTCCGGAATGGAAACAAACTATATTTCATTCTCCCGTCTCCTGCAATGTTGTTGGTCATCTTGTATGCACAAAGTATTGCGACAATTGACCGTCAGGTCTATGAGCCTAAACTGACACCCGAACACAAAATTGAACTTTTAGGAGCAGCACTGACACTTCTGCTACGGTGTCAGGATCACGGTGACGAGTTCCTCGGCAGATCGTCACGGGCAATTAGGCTTGGATTTCGCACTGTACGCTGGAAACCAAGCAGCAGTCAATGCATTTTCATCATGGTAGATTTTCGGTCAGGACCAAATTCAAACAGACGCCGTCGGTACGGAAAGGGATGTGCACGGTGTTCTGAGACAGGAAAGCTAGTTCCATTCACAGGCGGCAGATTTCTAAGACACATGTATACATAAGATTATCTCACAATACGACATGTGTCTCAATTCTAGTTGTGGCTATGTTGAAAAATAGCTGAAACATTGCTGTACATGTTGCCTATAAATATTTTCGTGAAAGTATGAGTTCTTTCTTTTAAATAGGGAAACTTACTTCCTGGATGTGCCTCGTAAAAGAGATACATGATCAGAAACGGGTTTGAGTAAAGATATGCTTTAAAAAGTATGATTAGTATTTTTTTAAATATGGTAGTTTACTCTGTTTTATTATCGAATCACATTGGCAAAGAAAAGGGTTTTACCCCCATAAGAGCTCCAGTATAGATATAATATATGGGTAAAAATAATACTGTAATGACTATGAGATTTGAGTAGGAGTGAAAAACATCTCCTTTGGAAATTTTCTGTGTTAAAACGAAACTTCTTAACGATTCAAATAAGACAGGAAGAACGCCTTACGTCAATTCAGATAACCTTATGTTCTGGACTTGTGAGGGGACCAGTATATCTTCTTATACTCTCATAGTACCATAAGATATCTATTTCTTCGAAATATATGCTATATATTTTAATAGAAATAAAAATTTATATATAGAACAGGTAAAAGAGATAAAAACGATTTACTGTTAGAAAGTGATGGTGAGCAACATTCTCTTGAGTTTGTACTTTTTCAAAATAACACTATTCGTCGCAGTTACAATTATTTTCTATTACAGTTATAAGAGGTTACATTTGTGGTTTCTTGACATCCCTCTACTCTATGTTTCGATATATTTATCAGTTAAAAGTTATCTCTTTTCTTATTGTGCCAGTAATAAAAGGGTAGAAAGGGCTAAAGTTATTAAATTCATTATTTTATACTAAATTTTATATAAATGTAATAAAAAAATTAAATTTTTATTTAATTTTTTTCCTTGAAATTTCACCCCCCAAACTAAAAGTAACAAATATGAGCATTTTTTAGAATGTAATTGTTATTAAAAATGCACAAAATCGGTTTCACAAGTTTGAAACTGAATAAGTGAAAAAGAATATACAAATTATTTTATGTAAAGAAAAAAATATATTATGCAAAGTTTTGTACACTTCTTTATTATTTAAGAAGTTAACCAGGTTTTAGAAATTTTGCAGACAAATTATAAGTCATAATTACATTAAAATAATTACTGGACTATCAAAGCTTTGAGTTTAAATCACTGAACACTAAAATGAGTGATAACTATTGTAATCATTGAATTAATGTAAGAAATAAGCTGCTGGAACTGTGTATAGCCAATCAGAATAAATTTATTTATATTTATTATTTCTTTTATTTGTAAAAAAAAAAATATAAAAAAATATATATATATATATATATATATATATATATATATATATATATATATATATATATATATATATATATATATATATATATGCATATATATATATATATATATATATATTATAATAAGTTCTTTTACTTTCTAAATTTTTCTTCAGTTTATATGACTTTTCATTACTCTCAAAATATATTCAACATCTTTTAAGATATAAGTTTTTTTGTGTTAAGCTTATTTTCGGTTTATGATATTCATTTTATTTATTAATAATTAATAAAACCAGCTGTTATTTAATATTTTTGATATTACAGGAATATTTTAAAAATAAAGCCATTGTAATCGTATATAAAATTCAATATATAAATATTTATCTAATTTATGCCAAGCGTTCATATATAAGAGAATCTAAATTAGTTTTAAGAAAATGTTTTCTCGAAAGAATCTTCCTAAAAGTTAGCTAGTAATCCTCCAAAAAATCTGTTTTTTACGTATAAGGTATTATTTATAATTTTGCCATTTTGATAGATAGATGAGCTTTCGAGATTTTCTCATAGATTTACTTTTTTGGTAAACTCATCATCCGAAATTATGACGAATAGTTGTATCATTTCTAAAAATTCCTTTACAGTATTGATTTTATAAGTGATACCGACTAAATCTATTCTAACAGTTTCCCTTTTTATGTAAATTGCATCTTATGATACTTAAAGTAGCATATGATCTATTGTGAGAACAGGTTGTAATAATCTACGATAATGAAACTGCATTGCTTCATTACATTACGGCTATTTTCACCGAGTTTATTGCATGTATTATATATTTATATATACTATTTATATCGAAATAATTAAGTGAAATTAGAGATAAATACCTTTTACATTTTTTAAATCTTAATCACACTCGTCTGAATAAGTCATCTTACATTATTTATTTTACATTAGTACATTATTAATATATATAAATTTTCCTAATTTAAAAAGCCTTAAAAGGTTTTAGTTGTTTTTTTTAATTTAATTATAAGCTCTTTAAAATTTTCAGTTGTACATTATTAGAAGAAAGGTAAAATTACCATAAATAACATATAAAAATTTACTTTCAAAGACATATATTCATTTCTTGTACGTTAAAAGAATAAAAATAATATGTACCATAAATAAGTTAATAAAAGTTTTAGTCGTCTGGTTAATTGAAATTTATAATATTATAATTGCTGTTTATGTTTATTTAACAAAATCTAATATTTTAATAGAATATTCTACATACAAAAGTTTTAAATGTTTTTTTCTTTTCTAACGAGAGGGAACTTCCTGTTTCAAAGTAAAAATTTATAAATAGAAAATCACGAATTCTCTTTCAAACTTTAACTCTTTACACCGTTCATGTCCCGTAATTAATCTTACATGTTGTAGCTAATAACAGTAGAATTTAATGGTTACAGAAATCAAGAACTTATGGCAGAGGTGTGTGCTTAAATGCAACAATATGAGGAGCTAATCATAATGACACAATGATGATAGTTCTGTCGACAACACGCCAAAATGGCGCCATTGTTTTCAATGGGATGAGAAATGTCGAGGAGACAGCCGCTGTGAGAATAATATTTATTGAATATGCTCAGATAAATCAGAGCCGGATTTCAAACATTCGACGAGAATTCTGCTTATTGCATGCTTTGGAGAGTTGTTTAGATAGAGTTTAAAGAATTCAAACTGTTTTGGCATAACGCTAGCATGTATTAAAACAACATTAACTAATCTAAACTATTTGAAGCATTGAACTGTTTGGGTTTGAAAGTGAATTTTCACACAGCTACGTTTAAGTAAATATTTAAATTTCAATGTTAATATGAGAGTAGATTTTAAATAGGATAAACATAAATAAATCACACTCAGGTATAAATATATACTTACCGTTTAGGCAAGTTTCATTGGAAACTGTGTGAGGAATTATATACTTAAATCTTTGATAATTATTTTCCCAATTTGAAAATTATTTTAACACATAAAATTGCTTTATACATACATTTAATTGTGGTAATCATAGTTATAAAATTAATATTCAGTTTAAAATAATTACAATGCATAATGAAATAGTTTAAAGAATTTAAACTGTTTTGGCATATAGGTAACATGTATTGAAACAATATTAACTAATCTAAACTATTTCATTCATTGAACTATTTTGGTATGAAAGTCAATTTTCACACAGCTGTGTTTAAGTAAATATTTAAATTCCAATGTTAATATGAGGTTGATTTTAAATAGGATAAACATAAATAAATCACACTTATGTATAAATATATACCTATCATTTAGGTATATTGCATTGAAAACTGTGAGAAGAATTGCATACTTCAAACTTTCATAACCATTTTCACAAATAGAAAATTATTTTAACTTTTAAAATTTCACTATACATACTTTTAATTGTGGTAATCCTATCTATGAAATTAATAATTAGTATAAAACAGTTATAAATTAAGTTATGATTTTTAAAAAATTAAATTATGACTGAATACTGAAATTACTGAATATAATACTGATGAAAATAGTACTGAAATTAAATTATGGTATTTTCAACTAAAAATGTATATTTTGAAACACATTTTACTATCATAGATGTTTTTAAAAACATTTATTATCATCTACAGTTACCAACATTTTTAAGCTATCTTTCAACAACAAATAAAAATCATTTTCAATACTTTTGTACGATGAATAAACAAAATATACTTGGAATAATGTATAGTATTAATATAGTAGCCAACAATAATTACATTTCTCTAAATAAAATTTTTCATGTAATAATATTAAGTTATTTTCTTGTAATATATCATTAACCATTAAACTCTAAACCAAATATAACCAGGTCTCGTGACATGTTTTCTATGGTTTACCCTACATTTGTTCTTTTTAAGGTATCCGTCTACATTGAAAACGTCAGTTTTTCACCAAAAATCATAATTTTTTTATTTCTCTGTTGTAAAATTTCAACTTTTAGACTTCTAAATCTGCGTTTGTTTTGTCTCTACGGCATTTTGTAGAAAAGGTTACAGTTGTTTAAACATCAGTACTGCTGTCAAACAAACCAGAACGGAAGTAGCGACTTTTGAACCGGAAGTTGTGAATTTTAAGCCTTTTAAAGAGCATTTTTAGGTCAAAACTTTTTTAATTTTCATAAAGATTAATTTAAGCATTTTTCTAGTATTTTTAATAATTATCAACTTGGCAATTAGAAAGTTTTGAAGCAAGAAAGTGTGGTTAATTTTAAACATGTATTTTAATTTTTTAATTTTTTAAATCGTTTCATAAACTTCAAATGCGTTTTTCTCAGAACGGTATTTTTAATAAAATGTTGAAACTTGAAATGTGATTTCTCAAAAAGTTCTTAAAATATTTTGTTGAAAATTGTTATGAATGCTTTTGATAGTACTTACTAATAAATGACCTAAAAGCTTTAAATTTGGATAATTTTTAATGATGTTACACTCACAGTTCGATATAAAGGTAATCAAAATTCGTTAAAAATTCAATGTGTATGATTTTGAAAGTCCAAAATTTTTTACCAAATGTAAATTAAGCAAAGATTTTAGGTGATTCACTAGTCCAGTGTATAAGAAATGTGTGGCATCAAAAAATATTAAAATAATTTAATTTATTAAAAAATTAGACATTTTGAAAAAACCCAATTTTTTTACTAAATTTTCTTTATTTATTAGAAGTTTTATAAAAACTTCTCCAGGAATAAATTATTTTTTAAATGCAATTCTCTATGATAATATATAAATAAATCTAAAAACGTAAAAATATGAACTAGTTTCTACGTTTAAAGAAAAAAGTTCTCCGAACATGGATGCCTTAAACATGATATTTTCAAGCTGAATAGTAAAAAAGTTAATGAACTCATGATCATTTTCAAAAAGGAGTGGAACAATATTAAGCTTGATGTTTTATGTTGGAATTCAAGATGCTGTATAATAATTCAACAAAAGAGATATCAGGCATAACATATTTGAAAATTAATTTGTTGCCTTTGATTATATATTTGTAATAAAGCAAAATTAATATCTGCTGGACACATTAATTATGTAATCCTTATTTTTTTACTTGCCTGAGCTACTGGACAATGAGAAAGATAAAACAGTTAGCATTATGAATAAATGCCCCATTGTACAATTTTGATTTCAACTTAAATCTTTATTGAGCACCTGCTAATAGTACATATTTGTCAGTCAACGGCAGACAAGAGAATGATAGAGAAACACTTTTCTGAATCAGAAATGTACCCCAGAGCGAGAAAAAAATATTTCCAAGGGACAAGAAACATAGTCAGCGAATTTAACTGTCTGATTAGGGAAACACAGCGCCATTTGTCGGCCACAGCCGAAAAATATGCTGAATGGACAGAAAATTTACATCTACTGCACAGAAAGCTTTGGAAAATAGGTTGGAAGAATTTTAAGTCCAGGGCACTCATTTGATTAAGACATTTTGTGACACGAAAAATAGAGTTTAAAAAACTAAAATGAGAGAGTGGAGGTTTTTAGAGATAAATTAAAGTGAAATAATGTTGATATATTAACACACACACACACACTCACACTCACACTCACACATACACACACACACATATATATATATATATGTGTGTGTGTGTGTGTGTACATCACAGGAGAGGAAATCTTTCTCTGATTAAATGTGAAATTAGCTACTATAATTTCAATTTCCCGTTCTAACTGATCAAATAGAATTCTTAAACATACAATCCTGGAACAATTAAAGAAAGCAAAGTCCAACATTGTGGAATGTTTTGAAGATAAAAAAGAGGGGTTACTTGTTACTTTTTACTAGGCAAGAACTTTGAATTGAATGCTTTAAGAAAAATACATATTTCAATGGTTTTTGAGCCCCCAACCGAGATATCACCTAATTCTGTTTCCAAGAGACTTCAGATTATTCAGCATATTTCGGGAGTTAAGCCAGAACCTCGATCATTTATGTTAGCTCGTAAACCAAGCATGCTGATATTCACTTAATGGAAGAGCAAAACTATTTTCCTTGGGATGAAACATAACGCTAAAATTATAGACTGCAAAATGTAGCTAGTGGACAGACAAATTAGTATTTATTTCAGAGCCAATTTTGACAGACAAGTAAAAATAATTTAAGTCGGAAAACATTCCTTTTACGGTTGGAAAAATATGTATTTAAATAAGAGAAGGAAAAAAAAGAGAATTTTTGAGAGAAATGTTAAAGTATATATATATATATATATATATATATAAATAACACACAGATATATATATATATATATATATATATATATATATATAATATATATATATATATATATATATATAACATTAATTTAAAGTATAGATCAAACTTTTCAGCATATTATGAGTATTTGGTAAAAATATAGTAGGAATATAGTAACAATGATGTAGAAAAGACCTTTAAAAATTTATCAAAATCTTTACAAATTTCTTAATTATCTAAGAATATAACTAAATGTTAACTCAGAGTTATGATATAATTTATATGTGTAATAACTCAGTTATAAACATAAGCTAAATATTTACAAAAAACCGACTTGAAATATTTACTGTTTCTCTTTACACGTAGCAATATTTTATTATTGATTATTAATAATAAAAGGAACAAGTATAAAATAAGTATAAAATAAAAGCACAAAAATGATGCTCGTTGAACTAAATTTTTAAAAGAAAACGCATTTTTTGGGGGGTAATGTAAAATTTCATTATTGCTGACTTGCAACCCCAATCAATTGCTCACGTTTAGACGTCACGTATAACAAATAAGAAATATCCGCTCCACTAAATGCAAACAGTTTTAACTCGAGCTGAAGTTCAAATAATGAGTGCTTTTAAAGTTGCTTTTTTTTATTCCTTCTGTAGAAGTGGAAGCGAAAAGTCAGACTGCATTTCTTGCTTTAAAGTTACACGTACAGTAAATGGTTATTCGGTCTAATCAAACAGTTAGTATTCTTAAACTTTTCAATTTTTTCAGTGGTAGCTATACTTTTTGGCTGCTTTAAATGCTTTATTCAGTAAAATCGCTAAGTAATAATAAATAGAAAGCAAACGATATTGCATGTAATTATAAATTAATTTTAATTTTATAATTTTATTTAAAAGAAATATATACATACATATATATGTATACAAATTTAATAATAAAAGTTTCGCATTCCCTATTTTTTAACCTTTCATGAAAAGATGAAAGATTATTCATATGAACTGGTTTCAATGTTTGCTTTAAAGTTACACGTACAGTAAATGGTTATTCGGTCTAATCAAACAGTTAGTATTCTTAAACTTTTCAATTTTTTCAGTGGTAGCTATACTTTTTGGCTGCTTTAAATGCTTTATTAAGAATAATCGCTAAATAATAATAAAAGTAAAGTATATATATATATATATATATATATATATATATATATGTATATGTAAAGTATATATATATATATATATATATTTATTTATTTATTTATATATTTATATATATATATATATATATATATATTTAATAATAAAAAATTCGCATTCCCTATTTTTTTTAACTTTTTTAAAAATGAAGGATTATTCATATAAGCTACTTCCAATGCTTCATTAAGTAAAATCGCTTAAACTAAAATAATAAAATTAAAGGAAACGATATTAAAGTAAATTAATAAAGGATTAAGATTTTTTGTTTCATAATATTAATTTATAAAAGATTACATACATTTAATAATAAAGTGTTACTTGCTGTATTTTTTACCTTTAGTTAATGTGAAGGATTATTCCTTTAAGTTTAATTAACATCAATATCTTGAACAAACATCCTGAGATCGGTGAAAGCATTTTAAATTGTGTCATCACCAACGTCTTCTAGCGGTTTGGTTTCCGTTTTATTTTGTGTGTTAGAGTGTGTTTTTCATTATAATCTACAGCGGAAATTTTATATCTTGTCTCAAAGAATTTTATTTCTCCATATTTTTAATTAAATCTTATTAGGTTATCATTTATAAAATAAGTATTGAATTCAAATATTACGGTCATGTTGTTGTTATTCATATTTTCCTTTACTGCTCTTAATCTCTGACAGTACATATTTGATCACCAATACATAAGGTCCAATTCGAGATCCTTTTGTTTTCGGTTTGAAAAAAAATGATGGTTTTATTTTTATTTTTATTGCTTACTTTTGCCAAATTCTCTATAATACATAAGTTAATCATATGACATTTATCGTATCATTCATTTTATTATTAAGAGGTAAAAAAAGGAGAATACATTAAAGCAATAATTACATTGAACCGTAGTAAGCATTACCACTCTGTTATCAATATTCAGCATTCTTTTCGATACTTTTCTGAATTGCATATTAAATATCTGCATCTCATAGCATCATTCCTAAATAAATTTTAGAGCTCTTTCACTATTCTATAGATAGCCCAATCAATACATGTATGTAATCGCTTAGTTTACGCTCTCCCCCACTTCCCCTAGGCTTCAACATTCAGAACACTCCATGGTCCAAATTGAGCACCCTTCCTTAATCCTTCGCGTTACCTAACATATTAACTAGGGATTTATCAAATTGATTCCCCCTGAATTACCGATTTTCGGGACACGCTAGGTGCTTACTATCGTCAGGATTTTGAATCGAAACCCCGGGTAGTTTGCATTAAATGGTAGACCTCATTACGGTAGCTGAAATGGACATCATATTTCATGTCACTAGTAAGCTTTGCAAGTGCTCGTTTAGAACTGTAATGTCTGAATGAATAAACGCCGGCTAACATTAGACTTGGTATAAGTTTAGACAGAGATTTCGATACATACAGTCTGCTGTTGAAATAAGGTTACGCTAGACTCGCTTAATTCCCTCACAGTTTTGAGAACAAACTTTGAGTTTCAAGTGTGATTTCCACTTGACCAAAAATTTTAAATTTTCCCATTAATATAAGGGAAGGTTTTGGTGAACGTATGAAACTAAATGAAAATTAGAAATTCTTGGATTTTGCAAATTACAAAAATTAGTTTCTTTTGTGTTAGGAAAATGAAATATCGTTAAATCCTAAAAGTGTATCATGAGTTAAGCATTATATATATATATGATATATATATATATATATATATATATATATATATATATATATATAATATATATATATATATATATATATATATATATATATATATATATATATATATATATATATATATATATATATATATATATATCAAGGAATTATAAAACTGTTGGACAAGGGGAATCCTAAACAGCTAGCAATAATAACGATGCAGTCGGCCCACATTGAAGTCCCACATTGAACGTCACAAGTCTAATTAAAACTTTATTTTAGATATGCTAAAAAAGGAAAACTTTACTAGTCAACGACATATAAAAGAAAGACACCAAGAGCGAAGACAGATAGAATTTTCCCAAAGGACATGAAACTTAGTCAGCGAATGTAACTGCTAAGATCAGGAGAAAAGTCGAGCCAGATGGAAATCGTGTTGACTAAATTCCTTACCGCAACAGCCCCTTGGCTTACAGTGCTAACCTCTGTTTCTAAAACCAAGGGTCCTGGTGTGCGAAGTATGTGTTCTGGTTAGGTGGTCAACCTTACGGGGAACCGCCAGTGTTTAGTTTCCAAGCACGCTTGGTAGTCAGTTCATGTACCCACTGAAGGGATGAAAGGCTGAGTCAGCCTCGCCCATCCGGGAAATCGAACCTCGAACCTGTGTCGTGGGAGAGCGAAGTGATACCCCAACGACACTGAGATTCGGAAAACGTTTTGAGTGGATAGAAAATTTTCATCTATTGGATAGAAAGCTTTGGGAAATGTACTGAAAGAATTGTAAGTCGAGAAATTAAAATATTTTTTTATTATTTTAACTTTATACGATTTAAAAAATTTTCTTTATTCTAATTAAATTACATTTTTTTACTACTTTAAAAAATTAAGAACTTTTTACATCAAGTGAAAAATGAGATCTTGTTTAACAAATCTTTATATCTCTCTAACATATTGTGTTCAGACTTACAACCAAATAAAATGTTTCACTAACCCTTTGAGTGCAAATATGAGTTTTACAGAAATAGCCAAAAGTGCTCCACGGCATAAATTGAAATTTTCAATTGGAGTCTGAAGGTGGTGAATGTTTTGGTTCAGACTTTTCATGTAAATTGTGAGAACGCCATGTTGCAGAGTCTTTATTACCTCTATTTCAGAATAACTGGAAATGTCGGCGGCGCCAATTTCACTACCACTGAATTCATTTCCGAACCGTCACTAATTACACACTGTTTTTTCTCTGTGTATCTATAACGTCGTTGTTGTAGCTTTCAGCTTTTGAAACTTCCATATTTCGGTTTTCATGTTTCAATTCAATTTAGTCATCTTCATCCGCAATGAATCCTACATAATCAAGTAATTGTCATCAATGTCAGATTCTCTGTTGGTCGAAAGTCATAGTCGATATATTTATAATGCTTAGAAAGTTTTTTTTTTGTACAAGAATGAAAATATAAACAAATGTAACCTACAATAATTCCACTCAAATAAACTACACAGTTTGCAAGAATCACCTAAAACATTATTGTGCGCGTGTTTCAATTCGGAAACTGGACTATTTTTTACATAACTATGTAATATATATCATAATACTATTTCTTATAAATACACTTGCGGAATAAAAAAATAATAAAGAAGAGTCGACAAGTATGAAATAGAGATCATATTAGTTCATGCATGAGCTAGGAGCGTAATCGAACTTCTTGGTATTCAAATTGTTAATAAATTTTACGTTTTTGTATACAATAGATGTTATAATTCTCCAACTATTTAAACAAATATAACCTACAAATATAACCTACAATAATTCGACTCAAATAAACAAACTACACAGTTTGCAAGAATCAAATAAAAATATTATTGTGAGCTTATTCCGTTTCGGAAATTAGACTATTCTTAACATAAACATGTACCATAATACTATTTCTTATAAATACACTTGCGGAACAAAAACACAATAAAGAAGAGTCGACAAGTATGAAATAGAGATCATATTAGTTCATGCATGACCTAGGAGCGTAATCGCACTTCTTGGTATTCAAATTGTTAATATTTTTTACGTTTTTGTATACAATAGTTAGATGTTATAATTCTCCAACTATTTAAATTTTAGGAAAGTGTCAAGTATTACACTAGGGAATTGACTTTCTTAAAATCTTGAATAGTATTTAAAGTTTTCAAATATTACAAATAATAAAAATAATCAAAGAACTACAATAATAACAACAAAAAGATGAGGTAAAAACATGACCTGCAAAAATATGCTTTCATTGCAGGTCTGTAATGTAATTACTGTGAAAATTTGAGATCAGTATGTGCAACAGATTTTTATTTGCATTGCACGCAATTTATTAAAAAAATATCATTTCTAATAATAAATAATTAATAAAAATGCATTTAAGGTTTTGTAAGTTTTCTTAAAAAACCTACGATATTACATTCAACTATTAAATAGCTTTAAAAGTTCTAGTCCACATATTTCAATGGGATTTGTTTTGAATGACTCAATAGTGTCTAGAAATTTTAAAAATGTAGAATTCAACTTTTGAAGGTTTTAAGGCAGTATAATCTTCTTAAGATTTGTTATAAATGTAAAAGTATTCCACATAATTATGGAAACTATGGAATTTTATTACATGAAAATGCTACATATATTCAGTCCCTGAACCTCATACGAATAAGCTATTAATCGTAACATGTTATTAAGAAATTAGTTTTCATCATATACAGTCTGTTCCATAAGAGTGTGTCATCTATTTCTCTGAAAATACAGAGAATTAGTTAAAAATATATTGTACCGTGTAGTATACATATTAAGCTGAAATTCATTTCACCTAATAAGTTATCCAGTCCCTATTATTATCGATTATGGAAGTGTCACTTTATCATTGGATTTTGACGTTGAGCAGCTTTTACCAGGTTCCGGTAGCTCGTCCACATTTTTGTACCGCTTTATAACGTGATACCCACTTCTTGACGAACGACTCCGACTTTCTCATGTACCAGGCTGGAGCTGCACAAGACATTTTTGGTCCTGTTGTATGGTTGCACAAAAACATGCATACTTGGCACTCATTTTGGAATTGTTGATTTACACACAGCAAATCAAATCGAATGAGGAATATAACAATAAAGCATTCTTTAATGTATGAAGAACACGTGCAGTTAAGACGGTATCTGCGCTCTATCTATTGAAGAAGTCGTGAGCGACAAGCTCTTATGGAACAGACTGTAATTACTATATGCTTACAAGTATATTTTACAATCATTACTAACATTAATTTCTTTACAACATAATTTGCAATTATTAAACTTATTGCATCCGATTTCATACTGATATTTTTAGTTTATTTCGGTATACCCTGGAGGGTCATACAGAAATTCCAGCATTTATTTCTCAAGCATTGCGTAAAATAAATATAGCAGCGTATTTCATTTACCAGACGTTCCCTCTCATTTACACGATTCTCATCGGATGCACTCGTAAATTAAATGTATGCGTTAATCCGTGACACGGTCAAATGGATTAAGCGAGAGATCCGACAAATTGGACTTGGCTCAAAATCGGATTTTCATATCATGTAGATTCATATCTCGCGTTAAAAGGGAGGAAAACATCCCCTTCATAATACATTTGGTAGATAGTACAAGGTTTATTAATATTAAGAACGCGCATGTAAGGAACTTGGAACTTCATTATATAATATTAAAGGTTAAGTTTTACTCTGTGAATAACATTTATCTGTGGGTATATATAAATATATGTATATATATATATATATATATATATATATATATATATATAAATATATATATATATATATATATATATATGTTAAGTTATGTATGTATAACATATATCTGTATATATATAATATATGTATATATATATAAATATATATATATATATATATATATATATATATATATATATATATATATATATATATATATATATATTATATATATGTATGTATGCATATGAATGTATATGTATATGTATAAATATGTATAAATATGTATATATATGTATATATATATATATATATATATATATATATATATATATATATATATATATATATATATATATATATATATATATATATATATATATATATATATATATGTATGTATGTATATATATATATGTATATGTATATGTATATATATATATATATATATATATATATATATATATATATATATATATATATATATATATATATATATATATATATATATATATATATACACATATATATGTATGTATACATGTGTATGTATATGTATATATGTATAAATATGTATAAATATGTATATGTATGTATATATATATATATATATATATATATATATTATATATATATATATATATATATATATATATATATATATATATATATATATATATATATATATATATATATATATATATATATATATATATATATATATATATATATATTATATATATATATATATATATATATATTATATATATATATATATATACGTACATGTATATGTATGTATGTATACATGTGTATATATATGTATATGCATGTATATATACATGTGTATGTATATGTATAAATATGTATGTATGTATATATATATATATGCATATATATACATATGTATACATACATATATATATATATATATATACATATATATATATATATTTATTTATTTATATATATGTAGATATTTATATATGTGTGTGTAGTTGAGAATAGGTTATTTAAGTAGTATGAAATCGAATAATCATGAAATTATTTTTTAATTATTGACTATTTTATAAGATACACTAAAACACTTGGGTATAATGGTAGGTAATCTATTGAAATTCTAGCTCTTATAGACATTAAAAGTGTAATTATCTCCAATAATTCAAACTATCATTTTATTTTAAATAATTTAAATTTACTTATTTCTAATTCGAATTTTCAAGTTCGTGTTTTAAGAGTGTTGATGTGAGTGAATGTCACATTTTTATACTCTACTATAAGTTGAGATTTATAGATAATATTTCCTAAGATTTGATGTGTCAAGGTGAGAGAAATTTAGATCTCAGCCTTAACTAATTTTTTATTCTTGAGATTTAGTATAGACATAAGTTATATAAGTTAATTTAACGTGTTTTTCTTTAATTGTATTTACAGCTAATTATTATGATGTATATTGTGTCTATAAAATTATTTTCATTTTGATAAAGAAAAGAAGTTATTATTTACGTTATCCTTTATGCATGATTATTATAGAATTAAACAATTTCAGTATAATACAAATGCTAAAAGCACAGATTGAATAAATACCGAATTGCAGTACTATTCCCGTCAAATGCCAGACAGAATTGTTTAAATTATTCATTATTCAATAATATTACGATATTACATATTGGACATTCACATGAGTATGAGCCGCTAAAATTTAAAGTTTGTTTAATGCAAATCAAATTATTATGAATTCTGCTTTAACTAATCTGACACAATGTAAATTAAATCCCTCTTTAATATATAAATATACTATGATAAAATATATACAATATTTAATGCTTAAGTTATATAATTTTTTATGTATACACTGATTCTTATAATGCAAAAAGAAACTTATGTTTTTTAATGAGTCTTATGTACTTTTGTGTCTTTACTTAACGTTTCATAAATTATACCTTTTATATTTTTACACCAGAACTATAAAGAGTAAAAGCGTAGATCGAGTCCATACTAATAGTTAAGCTTGAAGTAGAAATTGTGGAAAAGGTTTTAAAAAGTATATTACATTGCCACAATTCTCAGATGCAACAATAGCTTTTGAGTTAATGCAGTACTCATTTCCCAAAGAGAATCAACATTGAATTAACAAACGCTGTGTAATAGCTTAATGAAATATTTATTTTATTGTGATATCTATAATGAAATATATATTATATTTAATGTATAAGTTATTGATTTTGCATATGTATACACTTTCTTATCATGCAAAAAGAAACTTATGTAGTTTAATGATTCTTATGTACATTTATGTCTTTACTTAACGTTTCATAAATTATAGCTTTTACATTTCTACACCAGAACTATAAAGAGTAAAAGCGTAGATCGAGTCTATACTAATAGTTAAGCCTGAAGTAGAAATTGTGGAAAAGGTTTTAAAAAGTATGTTACATTACCCCGATTCTCAGATGCAACAATAGCTTTTCAGTTAATGCAGTACTCATTTCACAAAGAGAATCAACATTCAATTAACAAACGCTGTGTAATATCTTAATAAAATATTTATTTTATTATGATATCTATAATGAAATATACATTATATTTAATGTTTAAGTTATGGATTTTGTCTATGTATACACTGATTTTTACAATGCAAAAAGATGTACTTTATTGAGACTTATTTACTTTAATGTCTTTACTTAATGTTTCATAATTTATTCATTTTATATTTCTACTCACAATCTAAAAAGAGTAAAAGTCTAGATAGATTCCATACTAATAGTATGGACGTAAATATTATGGAAAAGGTTTCAAAAAGTATATTACATTGTTCCGATTCTCTGGTGCAACAATAGCTTTTCAGTAAAGGCAGTGCTAATTTCCCAAAGAGAATCAACATTCAATTAACAACTGCTGTGTAATAGCTTAATAAAATATTTATTTTATTATGATATCTATAGTGAAATATATATTATGTTTAATGTATAAGTTATTGATTTTTCATATATATACACTCATTCTTATAATGCAAAAAGTATCTTAATTACTTTAAAGAGATATCTTTACTTAAAGTTTCATAATTTATTATTTTATATTTCTACTGCCGAATTAAAAAGAGGAAAAATCTAGATCGATTCCATACTAATGGTTAGCCTTGACGTAAAAGAGGAGGAAAAACCTTTTAAAAAGTATATCCGATTCTTAGATGCAACAAGAGTTTTTCGGTTAATACAGTACTAATTTCCCAAAGATAATCAACATTCAATTAACAAACACTGTGTAATAGCTTAAAATACAATATTTCTTTTATTATGATATAAATATACTATAATGAAATATATATCTAATGTTTAAGTTATTGATGGCTTTTATCTATGTATACACTTATTCTTATAAAGCAAAAAATATCTTCTGTATTTTAATGAGATATCTTTACTTAAAGTTTCATAATTTATTACTTTTATATTTCTACTCCAGAATTAAAAAGAGGAAAAATCTAGATTGATTCCATGCTAATGATTAAGCTTGATGTAAAAGTGGTGGGAAAAGGATTTAAAAAGTATATATACAATTTTCAGATGCAAAAATAGTTTTTTAGTTAATACATTATTAATTTCTCAAAGATAATCAATATACAATTAACAAATGATGTGCAATAACATAAGTAAGACGATCGAAATCCGAATTAAAATCACTGTGAGGTAAGCAATGTTTTGAATCATATTTGGACGGAACTTCTTATAAATATATAGAACATTCGGTAACAGTTAAACCCATCATAAATTTTCAGCAGGCGATAAGAAGTAAACTTAACGTGCAATTTTTTATTGAATTATCATATTCTACACTTTATCTAGAACATTGCCTTTTATGAAATATTGCATTTATATTTTAGTCATTTTAAAAAGGTTAAACTTACTAAAATTATCACTCCACGGTAAAAGAAAACTGTGACGGTATTCTATTGCTAGTCTCTATCGATATTATACTATTTTTTGCAGAAGTTTTTATATGAAAAAGACCTAAATACAGAATGTTTTACTATACAGAATTCGTAAAACCTTGATCGAAAAAATAGAAGTTAAATTCTATAGTGTTGGAAGCTCTTCTAATAAAGTAATATAGCAAGAGATAATGATAACATAAAGTATAAATAAATTCATTTTTACTAACTCATAAGACACCTATGTGTAATTAGATACGCCTCAGGCTTAAGGTACCTGAATTTGTGAGTTAGAATTCCACCAATGGGATGGGTTTAGGTCTCGATTCAAAATCGACTACAAGCAATGGATTCCTATCTCCTTAGTCTTCGTGCAGAAAAAAATAGTACTTCGTAGAACTCGAAAACTAAACGTGGCCGAAGAAAGGCCGAATGGTTAGAGTGCTGGTCTTCGGTAGCGGAGCTCATGGGTTTGAATCCCATTGATTCTTGAATGTGCATAGCCGTTCGAAATAGACTTTAAGCAGTAGGTCCCGGTCTCATTATCCCTCGTGTTGCAAAAAAACTAGACCGTAGTATACCAAAATAAATCTAAATGTTCCTTCATACTATTTTAGAATTTTAGAAGTTTCTGAAAACTTTCTTGAATTTGCAAAGTGTAGGGAAAATATAAATATAATCTTATGCTAATTGTCTGTAAATATACGAAAATAAATTCAAAGGATGAACCAATACTATATGTAAGTATATGTATAATTTAAAGTGTTGTTTTACATAGTAAAATATACGTTATAATTTGCTCTATAAAATCTCAAAATCTTATGGATATATATGGAAATTATAATCTTAAGACGATATAATCTGATAAATTGATTCTCAATTAATATAAAACAAAACACTGTTACATATCATAATATAGGTAATTATAATACGACTAAACGTAAAATATTTGGATAAAATCATAGAATAAATGCACTTAATAATAGTTTATCCCCATTAGGGATTCAATATTAAGACGGTCCCCACTTTAAAATGTATAGTTTCAGACACATCCGTAAATTAAGCAGTTGCTTTAATCTCTTACACGGCCCACTAGATTAACCAGTGACTCGCCTAATTGGTTTCATGTGAGAGATTGGTTTCAATATTACAGTGAGTGTTTAGTATTATATTCCTGTAACTTGAAGCATGTACCTTAAACAAATTTGAGTTTAAAAATTTATGGTGTTACACCTTTGTAACACGATTTGTAATGGTATATTCTGAATTGAAGACTTGCTAAGAATCAGCCCAAACAAGCATAGCTATGAATTTTGTAGATACTTTTATATATATATATATATATATATATATATATATATATATATATATATATATATATATATATATATATATATATATATATATATATATATATATATATATATATATATATATATATATATATATATATATATATATATATATATATATATATATATATATATATATATATATATATTATATATATATATATATATATATATATATATGTATATATATATATATATATATATATATATATATATATATATATATATATATATATATATATATATATATATATATATATATATATATATATATATATATATATATATATATATATATATATATATATATATATATATATATATATATATATATATATATATATATATATATATATTTATATATATATATATGTATATATATATATATATATATATATATATATATATATATATATATATATATATATATATATATATATATATATATATATATATTATATATATATATATATATATATATATATAT
>CM063501.1:42999507-43007007 GCA_032207245.1 Pardosa pseudoannulata
GTGTTAAGATCTGTTGTATCAAGGTATATCCTTATAAATATGACGAATTCAGTTAAACATGGTTTTATACACATATATGTTACAATAGTCATAATTCTAAACTTCCTACGATAATTGTTTCTTAGGTATGGGGGATATATACGTAATACATACGTAAGGTTGAAAATTATCAAAATAGATACCGCGATGGTCAGAATATGTTTTCAAAATTTCAAAATTAGAATTTTCTAGTGTGCATTTAACATTGAATGTATTCAAAATGGAATTAGGCTAATCTCAGTTTGAATAGAAACAAATAATACGATAAATTTTTTTACAGAAATGTTTTGAGCATTTTTGTTGAAATCTTAACATAAAAAAATTTTATGATTTCAATATTTCATTTACTTAGCACATGAAAGTAAGAATAAAATATTTATTCTTATTTTATTCTTATTAATAAACTTCCTACGATAATAGTTTCTTAGGTATGGGGGATATATAAGTAATACATACGTAAGGTTGAAAATTATCAAAATAGATACCACGATGGTCAGAATATGTTTTAAAAATTTTAAAATTAGAATTTTCTAGTGTGCATTTAACATTGAATGTATTCAAAATGGATTTAGGCTAATCTCAGTTTGAATAGAGAAACATAATACGATAATATTTTTTACAGAAATGTTTTGAGCATTTTTGTTGAAATCTTAACATAAAAAAATTTTATGATTTCAATATTTCATTTACTTAGCTCATGATAGTAAGAATAAAATATTTAGCGTAATTAAAAGACACAAAGAATAACATCATTTTGTTTTAGTAATATACGTCAAATATATCTAGCATCAAAGAGATTAATCAGTGGGAAATGTTTACTTGTTATGTAGAAAGACGTAGCCGAAAAACCATTTACTCGCAATCTATTTAGCATGAAGTTCAAATTCAAAAGTCATTTACCCAAAAATAATTAGCCTCGATGGATGTACCTCAGAATGAGAGGCTCAAAGAGGAAGATAGAAACAAATATTTAGAATCTTTGAAATCTTTATTAATTAAAATCGATCAAATCCATAAACGAAAGAACTGGAGTTTGGGGAATTTAATTACATGACTGCCGTTGTAAAAGTGACATTGTTAGGTAGGTAATTTTCATTAAATTCAACCGGCAAAAACAATCGAGGGTTCTTTTCCAGACAGTTCCGTTTGGGAATGAGTAACAACTTGTACTAATTAGGGTAAAATCAATTATAAAATGACCAGAAATGGAGAAGGGATGCTTTTAGAAGCTTCACTTATGTCAGTAGAATATTTTGTAAAAAGAATGTAAAATAAAGTTGTTCGTTTAATGCTGTTGTTATGTAAGTAAAATGTTAAATAAAGAAGAAAAATGTATTTAATTATATCTTCTCCCCACTTATATCTAATATGTCTGTTACGAATATTGAACAGTTTCTAAAAATGTCATATTGTACTTTCAGCAATTGAAACTAAGATTTTGTTTAAAACTAAGGCAATATACTCAACGTTTAAATGTACGTATAAGAACACTCGTACTTCAACACAATATAATATATAATACTCCTTGTAATGATTCCAATATACGATTTTAGAGGAATTTATTTAGACTTATAATCCATTTCCTGTGTTGAGAAAACTACTGGTAAGAGAGATATCTCAGGGTAAATTATAATGATACTTAATAATTTTAAATCACTTGAAAAATATATATAGAAACGTATAAAAAAAACTATAAAAGCCCTTATTGAAAACAATGAATTACCCTAAATACTACTAAAGCATAACATATCGTCAGATTACAACACAAGGTTGTGTAATAGCATGCATTAATACCATTAAATACCGGGAATTACCATGAATACTGCTAATGCATAACATATCGTCAGATTACCATGAATGCTACTAATGCATAACATATCTTCAGATTACAACACATGATTGTGTAATAGCATGCATGAATACCATGAAATACCATGAATTACCATGAATACTACTAAGGCATAATATATCGTCAGATTACAACACATGTTTGTGTAATAGCACGTATTGTTATAAAATCCCGTTCTCTGAAAAGATAGAAAATAATATTTAGATTCTTTGAAATCTTTATTAATTAAAATCGATCTAAATGGATAAAAGAAAGAACTGGAGTTTGGGGAATTTAACTACATGACTGCGTTGTAAAAGTGACATTGTTAGATAGATAATTTTCATTAAATTCAACAGGCAAAAACAATCGAGGGTTCTTTTCCAGACAGTTCCGTTTGGGAATGAGTAATAACTTGTACTAATTAGGGTAAAATCAATTATAAAATGACCAGAAATGGAGAAGGGATGCTTTTAGAAGCTTCACTTATGTCAGTAAAATATTTTGTAAAGAGAATGTAAAATAGAGTTGTCGGTTTAATGCTATTGTTATCTAAGTAAAATGTTAAAGTAGAAAAATGCATTTAATTGTATCTTCTTCGTACTTATATCTAATTTGTCTGTTATGAATATTTAGCAGTATCTAAAAATATCATATTGTACTTTTAGCAATTGGAACTAATGCTTTGTTTAAAATTAAGGCAATATATTCAACAGTTTAATGTACGTATAAGAACACATATTCTTCTAAAAATGTCATATTGTACTTTAAGCAATTGAAACTAATGCTTTGTTTAAAATTAAGGTAATATATTCAACGGTTTAATGTGCGTATAAGAACACTCGTACTTCTAAAAATATCATATTGTACTTTTAGAAATTGAAACGATTGTTTTGTTTAAAACTAAGGGAATATAGTCCACGGTTAAATGTACTTATAAGAACACTCGTACTTAAATACAGCATAATATATAAAACTCCATTTAATGATTCCAATATATGACTTTAGAGGAATTTATTTAGAATCATAATGCATTTTCTGTGTGGAGAATACTACTGGTAAGAGAGATATCTCAGTATAAAGTATAATGATATTTACCAATTTTAAATCACTTGAAAAACATATATATAAACGTAGAAAAAAGACTACATAAGTCCTTATTGAAAAGTATGAATTTGACCAATAAATACCATGAATTACCATGAATACAACTAACGCATAACAAACATGTCATCAGATTACAACACCTGCTTGTGTTATAACATACATGAATACCATGAAATACCCTGAATTACCATGAATATTACTAATGCATAACATATCGTCACATTACAACACATCCTTGTGTAATAGTATACATGAATACTACTAACGCATAACATCAGATTACAACAAATGCTTGTGTAATAGCATGCATTAATACCATTAAATACCATGAATTACCATGAATACTACTAACGCATAACATATCGTCAGACTACAATACAAACTTGTGTAATACCACGCTGTGTTAGAAAATCTCGTTCTCTGAAAATTGACATTCAAACTGTTATTATTGATTAATATAACTAACATATTTAACAAAAAAATGTAGAAAAAAACATATATTAAGGCAATTATAGTGAAATAATCATCATCAGTGAAAAATTATGAAATACTATTCAAACTACTTTTCATTTAGTACAAATTCACATGATTTAATTTTTCAAATCTTTTATGGTTTAATAATTCCCTCTATATAGAAATTAAGAATAAATATTTCTAATCATACAAACTCAATCTCGTATTTTATTTAATATATAAGCATTAAACTGGACGCGTTAAGTTATACGTTTAGAGGAAGTAAAAAGTAAATTAAATTTTTACTCACAAGTAAATAAAAGGTAAAATAATCTCTGCAGAATTTGCATTAAAACATTCATAAATTCCTACTATAAAGCATTTTGAATAAATATGTTTCTACGTATTTTTCAAAAGTTGACATTTCTTTAAATTTTAATGAGCCCCGTGTTCTTAGAGCACATACACAATTAAATATATATTTTTATATTTATACAGCTACAGAAAAGACCATGCACAGTCTATTTTATTTAATGAGCTAAAAATGTACTAAAAATTAAATAAGGGGTATTACACTGTATCTTTTGCAACAGTAAATATGTAAAATTGTTAATAATTATATTATCATCATTAATAAAGCCATTAATAATTATATTAATAATTATATAATAATATTAAATATTTTTGTACGTATTTTTCAAAAGTTGATATTATTTTAAATGAGTCCCGTGTCCTTAGATCACATACAAAATGAAACTCATATTTTTATATTTATACAGTTACAGAAAAGAGCACGCACAGTCTATTTTATTTAATGAGCTAAAACGTACTAAATATTAAATAAGGTGTATTACACTGTATCTTTTGCAACAATATATAATAAAATGAATGATTAATAATTATATTATCATCATTAATAATACCATTAATAATTATATATTAATATTAAACATTTTTCTACGTATTTTTCATAAGTTGATATTTTTTTTATTTTAATGAGTCCCGTGTTCTTAGAGCACTTACAAAATGAAATACATATTTTTATATTTATACAGTTACAGAAAAGGCCCTGCACAATCTATTTTATTTAATGAGCTACAATGTACTGAAAAATTAAATAAGGTTTATTATATGTATCTTCTGCAACAATAAATAATTAAAATTATTAATAATTATATTATCATCATTAATAATACCATTAATAATTATATTAATAATTATATAATCATATTAAATATTTTCTACGTATTTTTCAAAAGTTGATATTTCTTTAAATTTTAATGAGTCCCATGTTCTTAGAGCACATACAAAATGAAATACATATTTTTATATTTATACAGTTACAGAAAAGACCTTGCACAGTCTATTTTATTTAATGAGCTAAAAATGCACTAAAAATTAAATAGAGTGTATTATATGGTATCTTTTGAAAAAAAATATTAAAATTATTAATAATTATATTATCATCATTAATAATGCCATTAATAGTTATATTAATAATTATATAATCATATTAAATATTTTCTACGTATTTTTCAAAAATTGATATTTCTTTAAATTTTAATGAGTAACATGTTCTTAGAGCACATACAAATTGAAATACATATTTTTATATTTATACAGTTACAGGAAAGACCCTGCACAGTCTATTTTATTTAAGGAGCTAAAAATGTACTAAATATTAAATAAGGTGTATTACACGGTATCTTTTGCAACAATAAATAATTAAAATGATTAATAATTATATTATCATCATTAATATACCAATAAAATTATATTAATAATTATATAATCATAATAAGTTTCTAAGTGTTTTTCAAAAGTCGATATTTCTTTAAAATTTAATGAGTCCCATGTTCTTAGAGCACATACAAAATGAAATATATATTTTTATGTTTATACAGTTGCAGAAAAGACCATGCACAGTCTATTTTAGTTAATGAGCTAAAAATGTACTAAAAAATTAAATAACGTGTATTATATGTTATCTTTTGAAACAATAAATATTTAAAATTATTAATAATTATATTATCATCATTAATAATGCCATTAATAGTTATATTAATAATTATATAATAATATTAAATATTTTTCTACGTATTTTTCAAAAGTTGATATTTCTTTAAATTTTAATGAGTTCCGTGTTATTAGAGCCCATACAAATAGAAATACATATTTTTATATATATACAGTTACAGAAAAGAACCTGCACAGCCTATTTTATTTAATTATGTAAAATGTACTAAAAATTAAATAAGGTGTATTATATGGCATCTTCTTCAATAGTTAATGCTTAAAAATTACATGAGATATTATTGCATGAAAATAATAATTGCATATAAAACTAATAAATAAAATATACAGTCGATAATGAGTCTATAAAAAATAAACATTTACGAATTAATAAAAGTGTTTTACAATAACACATATACCAAAATTTTGTTGTGCCTGAATTGGTAGCTTAGAGTATTAATATTTATGCAATGTATTAATGACAGATTTTCTTTTAAATTATTCTTTAAAATTATTATGTAAAATATTTGTATGAATAAATCAGATAATAAATATGTATAGTACGTTATAAACTCAAAAGAATTATTCAACAGTGTATTTAAAAGAATTTTTCCTTAACTGATTAAGCGTAAAAGGCACCATAAATTCCATTTAATACCATAAATAAATATTTATGAATATATTTCTTCACGTTTCTTTTGAATACCTTTACATTTAAATTTACCATTTAAATTAAAATTATATTTTTAGAATATCAAAACTCTTACAACAAATTAAATATAATTTGCTTTTGTAAAAGATTTTATACTTAATGAATTATTCCTACCCATCCTTTTTGATTTAGAGGTAATACCTTTACCTTTAAATTTACCGTTTAAACTAAAATCCTGCTTTTAGAATATCAACACTCTTACAACAAATTAAATATAATTTGTATTTGTAAAGGATTTTATACTTAATTAATTATTTCTATTCACCCTTTTTGATTTAAAGGTAATACCTTTACCTTTAAATTTACTATTTAAACTAAAATTATATTTCTAGAATATCAAAACTCTTACAACAAATTAAATATAATTTGCATTTGTAAAGGATTTTATACTTAATTAATTATTTTTATCCATCCTTTTTAATTTAAAGGTAATATCTTTATCTTAAAATTTACTTTTTAAACTGAAATTATATTTCTAGAATATCAAAAATCTTACAACAAATTAAATATAATTTGCATTTATAAAGGATTTTATACTTAATGAATTATTTCTATCCATAATAATACCTTCACCTTTAAATGTACCATTTAAACTAAAATTACATTTCTAGAATATCAAAACTCTTACAACAAAATAAGTATAATTTCTATTTGAAAAGGATTTTATACTTAATTATTTCTATCTATCCTTTTTGATTTAACCTTTGCCTTTAAATTTACCATTTAAACTAAAATTATACTTCTAGACTATCAAAACTCTTACAAATTAAATATAATTTGCATTTGTAAAGGATTTTATACTTAATGAATTATTTCTGTCCATCCTTTTTGATTTAAAGGTAATACCTTGTGTGTCATTTATTTCATGAGGTTGTCTTTATAATGTAAGAAACTGTCATAAACAAAAAATAAATAAAGTTCAACCTTCAAATAACTATAAAAGTAATATTAGTTTTTATTTAGTTCTTTGCTTATAAACACTTTGAAATTTGCTTAAAGGGAAATTATGTTAGAAATTCAAAATATATGTCTTGATTAATGTTGTGGCAGATATAAATTATTAAAAGTATTGTCTGTTATTCTTTTTGCATATTTTATGTAAAATATTTTATTTAAAATTTATACATGAAAATAGCAATTCAAAATATAGTTATGCAGAATTACATTAATATCTTATATTTAAGTTAAGTTCTTTTATTTTTATCCAGAATTTCAGTTATTATAAAGTAAATATTGATATTTGAATATTTCATTATTAGTCATCATTTTTAATCATTTTTGATTAAAAACGTTCATCACAGCCATCTTATTAATCACTTTACAAACAAAACAAAGTTTATTAGATTTA
>CM063501.1:43012007-43014507 GCA_032207245.1 Pardosa pseudoannulata
TTTTCAAATATCTTGAAGCTGCCCTCGGGAGTCAGATGTCCCTTTCTAGTTTTGATTCTGCTTAAGAATCGAAAATTTGTGAAAGCATAAATATCTACGATATATTCTGCCTTGGAATCCATTCTACAAAAGTGATATGAAAGCTTTTTAGCATTAATATTCAGAAATAAGAATAAAATTTCTTTTACAGCTAGTACTTCTTTTAGATCCAATATTTATATAAGTTTATAAAATTAACCATCCATTTTTAAATGAAAATGATAATTATACACTTTTTTCAGTTATAAATTTTGTATTTTAAAATATCAATTATATTCTGTAAAAATAAATATGTGGATATAATTCAGATTTTCAAAAATATGTCATAAAATTAAGGAATGTTTTTGAGATTTATTAGTTGTTTATTGTTAAAATACATACAAATATATTGAGAAAATTACTTATTCAATTAATTAATTATTAAAAAACACAGTAGACATGTTTCACAGATTATTTTCCTACGTATGAAAAAGTTTTATAATTTCATAAAAAGCATTAATAATTTTACATAGAATATATATGTAGAGTGAGAACACAAATAATTTATAAATACTGGGATATTCATCAAATTTTTCATCCTATCATAGTTCAAAATCTCTTCTAAATTGCTATGTTTCACGCCTCCTAGGTGAAAAAAAGCATTAGATCAGAGAATTTTCTAGGAGAACCCAAGGAATGCAGTGCTTGCCAGAATAAAAAAATCAGAACTTGTTGAAAAAACTAAAAGAAAAAAATATCTTAGAGAACCTTGTTCCCAGATCTTAAACTAGCCCATTTTTCTTTCACTGCGAACCACGTGACAAAGCATCTCGGCGTCGAACAATACAAGCAAGAGAAAAATTGTTTTCCCCAGAATTCATCTATCACACTGCCATCTAGGGGAAAGAATGTTGATTAATTTTTTAAATTCCCCGCTGGGGATGGAAAACAGCAGAATATACTGACTAGACGAAAGATTCTAAGCTTTTTGTACGGGAACAGATTTTTCTATCTGGGGGAAAAAGAGAAAACAAGAAGGTAAGAGATATGTATTGGAGAGTTGTGATCAAATTTAGGTGAATCTAATACGGATTTAAGGTAAATTAATAATACTTATCGTTCTTAATCACAATTTAGTGAATGTGAGAAAAACATAGAAACACTAGACACGGTATATGTGAAATTTAGGTAAAATAATTCAAAGGGGATTTCCATAGAACACATTATGGTAAGGCAAACTGTATAATTTTAAATAAAAAAATATATTTATTTAGCTAATTTATTTTACTTTTTACAGCATCCTTGATCGAAATATTGTATCTGTGCAATTTAATTGCCTTTATTACACACATTGACACAATTTATTTATGTTATTGATGTATACTGACGTACAGTGTACTAGTTTTTTCTACAAAACATAACTAAATTTATAACGTAGCTAACAACATCCATTCTCGATATGCATTGATATTCGAATACGAAAAAGGATAGAGATTAATCAGTAGGAGTATAAAGTGACACAAAGATAAAACATTCGGGTTATAGTCATGTTAAGAAAACCTATATTTTCTTCCATTTACTGTATCGGAAAGCAGACGTTATAACATATTCCGGTGTTTAGTTTAGAAACAAGTAGAAAATCCAGTTTCGGACGAAAAAGCCGATGCAATTAGTAGGTGGATTTGGAATTTAAAGTTTTATTTTGTTTTCGTTTTTCGTTTGTTTAATACCAATGCTGTTTAAAAGTTCCTCTAGGAACCGTAGAGATCCTTGCGGAACTCTACGGTTCCGTGGAACACATTATAGTAAGGCAAACTATATAATTTTAAACAAAAAATATATTCACTTAGTTGTTTATTTTATTTCCTACAGATTGCATTTGTACAACTTATTTAAATAATTTTGGGGATTATTGATGTACATTGCCGAACCGTGTACAAGTTTTTTTTTCTAAAAAACGTAACCAATTTTATAACAACGCTAACGAAACACTACAACATCCAGTCTGGAACTGCATCGATATTGGATTACAGAAGAAACAGAAAAGGATAGAAATGTATCAATAATAGTATAAAGTGACACGAAGAAAAAACGCACTAAGGTTATAGTCATGTTAGGAAAACCTTTTTATTTCATTCATTTACTGTCTAGGAAAGTAGATGTTATAATATATTCCAGTGTTTAGTTTAGAAACATGTAGAAAATCCAGGTTCGGACAAAAAGGTAGTTGCAATTAGTAACTGGGGTAGTAATTTAAAGTTTTTTTTTAAATGCTGATGCTGTTTAAAAGTTCCTCCAGGATTCGTAGACAGTCCTTGCGGAATTTTACGGTTTCATGGAACACATTATGGTAAGGCAAACTGCATCATTTTAAATAAAAAATAAATTTAGTTAGCTGTTTATTTTACTTCTTACATCTTCCTTGATAAAAAGATTGATTTTGTGCAACATATTTACACAATTTCAGTGATTATTGATGAAC
>CM063501.1:43024507-43029507 GCA_032207245.1 Pardosa pseudoannulata
ATAACATTTTGCATTTAAATACACTTTTCACACAAAATATTTATTATAATATTTTACTAATAACATTGTACTGTATTTTACCTTTAACCACTTACAAGTTCATTTTATTTCGGGAATTATTGTTCTACAAATGTCAATTTTTATGCTTATTTTCATACATACATAGCTTTTGAAACCTAATAGCATCATTTGCATACAAAATTTCCTAAAAATTAATGTAAAATAATCAATTTTAATAAATGAGTAATTTACCTGTATAGTTGGCTTTCTGTGCGTCAGAAATCATTAGACTTATGATTCAATTCACACTAATTATAAATATAAAGCTTAGAATACCTAGCTTTTATCTTGAATTAAATTTTATTTATATCCTTTGCATTTACATAAATTATTATAAAATTATTAATTAAAATATGATCACGTATGATAGAATCGGAAACACTTTACTGCACAGAGTCCAACATCGCAATCTCTATAGTAGAATATTGTTTCTCTCCTTACCTTCTTCACTCTGCTGGCTCTCTGTGAGAAACAAATAATCTAGTAGCCAGAAAATTAAACAAAATCATTCGAAACCATAAAAAGCACATGTGAGATAATTCGGGAGACACTGATTGCACAGTGTAAAATTTCACAGTGCCCGAGCTACACTCGAGATGAGCCAGGATGGTACATCTCCCTTACCCGAATTCAGCTCGGGAAAACCGGGAAGTGGTTAAATTATCTAGGAGAAATTGATTATATTTATTACTCTAAAATTCCCACTAGTGTTCCGATAAATTTCATTAGAGTTTCGTCTGGATCCGTTTTATGTTTCTAGGTGAGTTTTCACTACTTTTACTTGTATCAACGTTATATTTTGCATCTTTTCTCCTTATTTATTCGCATTTAACTCTATTTATTCCCATTTTTTTGTGTTTTTTTCTTATTATTCCTTTAATATTATTTTTTCAATTATTATTTTTTTCGTTTTATTTTATTTTATTTACTTTTAAATTTATCTTATGTAACTGGCAAATTGATTACTCAAGTTATCATTATGAACCGCTCTGACGTCCAATTAGTTATCTTTATTACTGGTGATAAACCCAACCGGGTCAGGCGCTTCGATATCTACCATAAAATGGAGAAAGACGACTAGATTTTTTTTAATTCACACAATGTTTCCACTATACATTTTTCAATGTGAGTTCTTGGAAACACATTTGAGATTTAAAGAAAATAATAACCTTCAAAAATAAGTTATCATTGTCGTAGAAACTAAAATAACTTATCATTAGAAGAATCAAAACAAAAATTAATATTAATTTTAGAATTTACAGCACTATTTTTTATCCGAATTTCTTTCCTAACTGCCCTTTAATAGCTATATTCTCTAAATATCAATTTTCACTGTCATAAGCTTATATTACATATAAAAAGCAAATTGTTTACTTTTAGTAGAAAAAATTTATATTTTTCTCTAAAATTCTTTTTTTTTCTTCTTTAATTCTCGCAATGTTTCCTCTATAGGATTTTCAATATGAGTTAACAAAGAGTGTTTTGCAATGTAAAGAAAAGAATAACCTTCAAAAATAAGTTATTGTTATCGTAGAAAATAAAATAACCTATCATTAGAAGAATCAAAACAAAAATTAATATTAATTTTAGAATTTACAGCACTATTTTTTATCCCGAATTTCTTTCCTAACTGCACTTTAATAGCTATATTCTCTAAGTATCAATTTTCACTGTCATAAGCATATATTACATATAAAAAGCAAATTGGTTACTTTTAGTAGAAACAAATTATATTTATTTTTCTCTCTAAAATTCTCTTTTTTCTTTTATTCTCGCAATGTTTCCTCTATAGGATTTTCAATATGAGTTTTCAGAGTCTGTTTTGCGATGTAAAGAGAAGAATAATCTTCAAAAATAAGTTATCATTGTCGTAAAAACTAAAATAACTTGTCATTAGAAGAATCAAAACAAAAATTAATATTAATTTTAGAGTTTACAGTACTATTTTTTATCCCAAATTTCTTTCCTAACTGCACTTTAATAGCTAGATTCTCTAAATATCAATTTTCACTATCATAAGCATATATTACATATAAATAGCAAATTGGTTAATTTTAGTAGAAACAAATTATATTTATTTCCAGTAGAAGCAAATTATATTTATTTCTCTAAAATTATCGATTTTCTTAATTTAATCAATGTCTCCTCTGTAGGTTTTTCAATGTGAGTTCTCAGTGACAGTTTTGCGATGTAAAGAAAAGTATAACCTCAAAAAATAAGTTATCGTTATCGTAGAAACTAAAAAAGCTTATCATTAGACGAATCAAAACAAAAGTTAATATTAATCTTAGAATTTACAGCAATATTTTTTATCTACAATTTCTTTCCTAACTGCATTTTAGTAGATATATTCTCTAAACATCAATTTTCACTATCATACTCTTACATTACATGCAAAAAGCAAATTGGTTTATTTTAGTAGAAACAAACTGGTTAAGTTTAGTAGAAACAAATTATATTTATTTCTAGAAGAAACAAATTATATTTATTTCTCTAAAATTATAGATTTTCTTTACTTTACACAATGTTTCCTCTATAGGTATTTCAATGTGAGTTCTCGGAGACTGTATTACGATGTAAAGAAAAGAATAAACTTAAAATATAAGTTATCGTTATCGTAGAGACTAACATAAATAATTATTAAAATGGGAACTAAAACAAAAATTAATATTAATTATAGAATTTACAGCAATATTTTTTATCCCGAATTTCTTTCATAACTGCAATTTAAGAGCAATATTCGCTAAATATAAATTTTCACTCTCATAATCTTACATTACATATAAGAAGCAAATTGGTTACTTATCTGCAAATCTACAAAGATCTTCTTTAGATAAAGGTTTATATTTCCTCCTACAAAAATGTAGGATATCTATTTCCCCGTGAAATTCAAAATAGAAATCCTACTTATACTTTAAAATGAGGAATCCTTTTTTTGCTGGTGGACTTAGGATGAGAATTAAAACAAAAATTAAAATTATTTTTAAAATTTACAGCAATATATTTATCCCGTATTTCTTTCCTAACTGCACTTTAATAGCAATATTCTCTAAATATCAATTTTCTTTGTCATAAGGTTATATTACATATAAAAAGCAAATCGGTTACTTAATCTGCAAACCTACAAATGCTTCTTTTAGATAGAGGTTTATATTTCAGCCTACAAAAAATGTATGATAGCTATATCCCCGAGAAATTCAAAAGAGAAATCCTATTTGCAATTTAATGTGATGAATCCTGTTTTGGTGGATGACTTAGAACGAGAATTAAAACAAAAATTAATATTATTTTGGAATTTACAATAATACATTTTTATTCCGAATTTCTTTCCTAACTTCATTTTAATAGCAATATTCTCTAAATATCAATTATCATTGTCATAAGGTTATATTACATATAAAAAGCAAAGTGGTTACGTAACTGCAAATCTACAAAGGTTTTCTTTAGATAAAGGTTTACATTTCCTCCTACATAAAATGTATGATAGCTAAATCCCTAGAAATTCAAAATAGAAATCCTACTTGAACTTTAAAATGATGAAATATTTTTTGCTCGAAGACATAGAATGGGAATTAAAACAAAAATTAACATTATTTTTAGAATTTCCAACAATACTTTGTTATCCGGAATTTGTTTTCTAATTGCATTTTTACAGCTTTATTCTCTAAATATCAATTTTTATTGTCATAAGGTTATATTACATATGAAAAGCAAATTCGTTACTTATCTGCAAATCTACAAAGCTTTCTTTAGATAAAGGATTATATTTCCACTTACAAAAAATGTATGATAGCTATATCTCCGAGAAATTCAAAATAGAAATCCTAGTTGCACTTTAAAATGATGAATCCTTTTTTTTTCTGGTGGACTTAGGATGAGATTTAAAACAAAAATTAAAATTATTTTTAAAATTTACAGCAATATATTTATCCCGTATTTCTTTCCTAACTGCACTTTAATAGCTATATTCTCTAAATATCAATTTTCACTGTCATAAGCTTATATTGCATACCAAAAGTAAATTTTTTACTTATCTGCAAATCTGCAAAGGCTTTCTTTAGATAAAGGTTTATATTTCCTCCTACAAAAAATGTATATCTATTTCAACGAGAAATTCAAAATAGAAATCCTAGTTGCACTTTAAAATGATGAATCCTTTTTTTTTTTGCTGGAGGACATAGAATTAAAACAAAAATTAATATTATTTTTAGAATTTCCAACAATACTTTTTTTATCCGGAATTTGTTTCCGAACGGCATTTTTATAGCTATTTTCACTAAATATCAATTTTCCCTGTCATAAGTTTACATTACATATAAAAAGCAAATTGGTTACTTATCTGCAAATCTACAAAGACCTTCTTTAGATAAAGGTTTATATTTCCTACTACAAAAAATGTATGATATCTATTTCCCCGAGAAATTCAAAATAGAAATCCTACTTGTACTTTAACATGATGTATTCCTTTTTTGCTGAAGGACTTAGAGTGGGAATTAAAATAAATATTAATAATATTTTTAGAATTTACAACAATACTTTTTTATTCGGAATTTGTTTCTTGACTGCATTTTTATAGCTTTATTCTCTAAATATCAATTTTCACTGTCATAAACTTGTATTACATATAAAAGAATTGGTTACTTATCTGCAAATCTACGAAAGTTTTCTTTAGATAAAGGTTTATATTTCCTCCTACAAAAATGTAGGATATATATTTCCCCATGAAATTCAAAGTAGAAATCCTACTTTTACTTTAAAACTATGAAATCCTTTTTTTCCGGAGGACTTAGAATGGGAATTAAAACGAAAATTAATATAATTTTTATAATTTTCAATAATTTTTTATTCTGTAATTTTTTCCTAAGTGCACTTTTATAGCTTTATTACCTAAATACCAATTTTCACTGTCATAAGCGTATATTACATATAAAAAGCAAATT
>CM063501.1:43042007-43049507 GCA_032207245.1 Pardosa pseudoannulata
GATTATGGAAATTAATGAAATGCGTTATGGAGAATCTTTTTCGTATCTAGATTCTGCATGAAAAATTCATTGTGTTGGGTTACGTTAAATCTTTATCGTGACAACAATTAATCATGATGTAATAGTTTAAAAATACTTTATGAGTTAAAAATATTGCAGTACTAAATTTAAGTTATAATTTTTATAACACGTAAGTTTGTATTTAGTAATATAATTAAATAACACCAAATGTTTATACAGTTGTTTCCCATACTTCCTAATAATTATTCCGTACACATAATTGATTTTACATATAATGCAAAAACGTATACATGTAAATAAATATTGATTTAATCTAGATTATAAACACTAATGAAATGCGTTATAGAAAAAAAATTTCGGGTCTAGATTTTGCATAAAATATGCATTGTGTTTTGTTACATTAAAGCTTTATTGTGACAACAATTAATCATGGTGTAATAGTTTAAAAACACTTTGTGAGCTAAAATTATTGCTTGAGTATTAAATTAAATTTATATTTTTTGTTATACAAATGCCTGTAGTTAGAAATATATTTAGATAGCATTAAATGTTTATACAGTTGTTTTACATATTCTCTAATAATTACTTAGTACACATTATTGCTTTTACACATAAAAACACAATGCACACAATGCAACCATTTTTATTCTGAGGAGGCTATTAAACCTTATGATAAAGCTTTGTAGTTAGAGGTATTCAAACTTTTAGTTTGGGGAACCCTTTGAGTTTATGATTTTCTTGAATGAACATCTTTATCAAGGAATAGATAAAAACGATGTCAAATTTTATCCTACTGAAATTTACAGAAATATTATTGCATCTTTATCACAATATAAACATCTTAATAAGATGTCTCAATAACCGCTTAGCTGTTTTTGCTAGGGTTGTGCAAATTACAAATTAATAAAAAGAGTTATCAATTAAGATATAAAAAAGTATCACTCTTTTATACGCTAGTGCTTGGCTGTATGGAACAGACAGAATGTAATTAAAAGAAACGGTACAAGAGGTTAACCCAAAAGATCAGCTTTATCCAAGAATAACCGAATGTTCAGGTACCTACCGAAACAGAGGCACAAAGAGCAGTGACTAATATGACTCAATTAAAGTATTTGAGGCATATTACTTTTATAAAATTTAAGATTTTATATTATCCACAAAATGTTTTTCCATTCATTTTTACAAGAAAACTGCTCTTAAGATATTCATCTTTTATAAAAATTTACATTTTGCAAGAACTTTTACTAAGCAACGTCATCACAACCTCTGTCAAAGTTTCAGGGACCACTGTCAAAGTTCCAGGAACAACATGGGTTTAGCAGAATCAATATTGAAGACCTCTAGTTTATTGGTTACGAAATCAAAGAACATGTATATAAGGACCCACATCTACAAATGATTGAGCATATAAATGGAATTATACTATTACAGTATTATTCAACGTTCACGGGGTAAGCTTTACAGTGTGGTACATATTACTAAAATGTGATTTTTTGGGGGGAATAATTAGTTAGAAGTGAAGCATTGAGACAGTAATTATGAGAAAAGGCTGATGGGTCATTCAGATATGTACGCAATCATATATGGTTCTAGCATAATGGTATGCCAGTCTATTTCAAAATTATTGTCTATTAATATCTGGTTGCTGTTTTAGAATCATAGACTGGGTTAAGTGGACTACACCAATGGCCATAATGATCTCCAGAAATATAGTTTCCCCATTAATCCTTATGGGTAAATCCAGAGGTTATTATTTTCACAGACTTAAATTAGATGAGTTATATATATACATGTAGATATGCCTATATAAATACATATATATATATATATATATATATATATATATATATATATATATATATATATATATATATATATATTATATAAATATATATTTATGTATATGTGTTTATTATATATATATATTTTGCATAAATATTTATAAAATAATTACGAAGTATATACATTATATCTGTATATAAAATATATTATAATATTATATATATATATATAAATACAAATATTGCGATATATTTGCGGTTAAATATATTCAGTAAAGATATTAAAAGATATATATATATATATATAATATATATATATATATATATATAATAAATATATAATATATATATAATATATATATAGAATATATATAAATGTGTGTATGTGTGTATATATTTGTATGCATATATTCATACAAAAACAACCTTTGAATGGTGAAATTTGAGCTAAATTTTTTAAAATTACCATCTCTAGTTCCAACAGTTCATAATATTCAGATGTAGATATATGTATAATACACATATACACACATACATATATATATACATATATATATATATATATATAATATATATATATATATATATATATATATATATATATATGTGTGTGTGTGTGTGTGTGTGTGTGTGTGTCTGTATACCTTCATACAAACATAAATACATAGATATATAGATATTTTTTTATTTTATTTTTAATCCATTTCATAACAGTTGAACAATGTCATTTAAAAGGCTTTATATCGGAGAACTGTATTTGAGTATTGCTATCTAAGAAATAAAATCAGTTATAAATTATGTGTATCCGCAATGTGTATACTTATACCTGTTGTTGTGAGGTTAACAGATTTTATCCAAAAGTATTTTTACCCTTTAAATTGTAATTGGTTTGTGAATTGCTCAATGTTATTTTGCTAATGTTGTCTAATTCACTTACTATGTTTAAGCTTAATTAAAATAATTAAATGGATATAGATTATACTATATTCTTTTATCAAAATCAGGAAATACCGAAGTGGTTCAATATTTTAAAAGAGAAATTTCGCAGGCATAAAATGTCGGAAATGTTAAAGAAATTGTCTGCAAACTAATAAAATCATAAAGCTTTTACTTATATAAAAGTATGTAAAATATTATTTAAAATAAGAGTTTAATATTCTATTTATTCAAACATTTTTCTTTATCCATATTGAAAATTTTTTGAATACAACTCTTTAAAATACTCTTTTATGTGTGTACAATTTTTTCTAAAACACATTACTTTAGAATTTATATTATGAACTATAAATTAAAAATAAGCGTTGTTTATTTAAATATAAAACACATTCTCTTTAGAATGAAAATTAATCATATATATTAATAATTCAGCATAATAATAATTCAAAAAAAATTCTGTGGTAGCATTAAAGAAATAGATTTAGTTAAATTATATTTTTAATGATATTTATATTAAAACTGTATATTAAAAGTCATTTTTGTTTCTAATGAATATTTCTAATTATTTTCTATTAAGCGTCATTAATTAAATATATTCGTTTAAAAATGGGAATTAATAAAATAAGTTTGAATGCAATGTAATATTTATCTAAGACAATGCTATGTTAAATTCCAAGAAATAAATTTTGTTAAACTATATTTTTAATGATATTTCTATTATAGAAAACAATTGAAAGTTATTATTTTGAAAATATATTACTATTTATTTTCTAATAAACGCTTTTATTTAACGTTATTTAAATTATTTTAAGTATATTTTTATAAATTCAAATACTTGTTTTTAGTACGTATTTTTGATTAAATCATTTTTTTAATCACTTTTTGGTTATTATACTTTAAACAAATTTATATTTCTTTTTTTCAAATACGTAAAATCACAAAAAACATATAGTATTTTTACTAAGCTAGCTAACTAGAACTATATTTAGTATAACTAGCAGATCTGGGTATTTAAGGTTCCTAAATTAAAAGGTCATGTTCATTTTAATATTTAGCCGAACGATGGCCGATTGGTTAGGGTGCTTTAGTTCGTGGGTTCGAATCCCACAGTGGCATGAATGTCCGTAGCCGTTCGGGATCGGCTTTAAGCTGTAGGTACTGGTCTCAATAGCCGTTGTGCTGCAAAAAGTAGACCGTAGCACTCCAAATGAAACCAAACTATTTTAATATTTAAATTCGGTTTTAAAATATATTGCACGAGCTGTTTTTTACCCAGAGTCTATAGTGGTTAGAATTATATGCTATTCCCACTCCCCATTAGTTTGGGCTTGGTTTCCATAAAAGGCATGGATGTTTTTGTATCGTCTCCTCATAGGGAGAGATATTGCCTTACTTCCCTAATAAATGTGGAACAAAAGACGGCATATTGAATGGTAGAAAACCACTAATAAAAGCAAATACCGATCATTAAATAAACTAGAAGTTTTTAAAGTTTTGGTAACGAATTAACTCAGTTTAACAAGATGAATAACAAAATTTAATTGTAATATTTTATAAACCTATATTTCAATATTTATCTTTATACTTGGCTAAAGGAAAAGAGAAATTTTCTTACACAATCATTTTAGAAAATAAAGCTGTCTTTTATATTTCTTTACCTTAACTTTCACCATTTTTCAAATGAAAATTCTAATCTGTTGTTATAATAACAGAGTGGTGGTTTAGGAATTAGTACATTTTTATGGTATTTCAATATATATATATATATATATATATATATATATATATATATATATATATATATATATATATATATATATATATATATATATATATATATATATATATATATATATATATATATATATATATATATATATATATATATATATATATATATATATATATATATATATATATATATATATATATATAATATATATATATATATATATATATATATATATATATATATTATATTTATTTATATATATATATATATATGTCAGGATTAATTTTAACAGATTTTAATTAAGGATTATTTACTGAGAGTGACGCAGCGTGAGGAGTTAGTCACATAAATATGACCTACCCGTAGTGATCTGGGCAGAGAGCAGTGTGCACATTCCACAGACAGAGCTGTGGCTTCCCGAAGCAGCAAAGCCTGCCTTTGTTAGAAGTTAGGCGCCAATGTGCGAAGCCATTGAAGATCATAGATAAGTAGTGTGCTCTGAGATTTGAATAAAGCTATATATAATGTATATATATATATATATATATATATATATATATATATATATATATATATATATATATAGCAAATCTTTGAGTATCTTGGATGAAATCGAGCTTCGAGAGACTTACTTATATAGGTAACTACACTATATTTAGTAATGTATCTTTACACTCGGCTAAATAGACATTACATTCTCATACGATTGATTGTTTTAAGAAACTCAAGTTACCAACACAAATAATTTGTATACGTAGTTCTATCTATATTTGGTAGTTTATCTTTTTTCTCTGTTAAAGGAAAAGAATGTACGTTGCTTGCACCATTACTTAAAAAGAATAATTGAAGAGATTTCAAATTACCAATATAAGTAAATCTACAAAAGCCCGATCTCGCCTACGAGAATCAGAGTTTTGTCAGATTCATTTATTAAATTACTTCTGAGCTCTAATCGAGTTTCGTGCAACTGGTTCAAATAAAATATACTTGTGAAAAATGTACTTTTATTTTTCTAAACTATCGCTATGTATCACCATGACAACAATATAGACTTTCCATTTGAAAAAATGGCGAAATTCAAGTTAAAAGAACAAAAAAAAAGGTAACTTTATTTTAATTAAATAATCGTTAAATTTCCAAATATAATGTAGAGTTAGTTACCTACACAAATAAATCTAAGTTTGATTTTACATAATATAATTAGATTTTGCTAAGTTTGTATAGTAAATAATCGCTAAACTCTGATCGATTTTCAATCAACTGGTCCGATTACCGTGATAAAATGTCTTCTTTCTAAACAGTCCTTCTACTACCAAACGTGATAAAAATTGTCATTTAAAAAATGGTGAAAATCATGAAAAGATAGAAATATTCCAAATAAAATTAGTAAAAATTAAGCAACTTATGAATTAAATCTGGTACAAAAATCTTAAAACTTGTATTATTTTACAGCACATTTAAATCACTACTTGAAAGATTTAAATTATTTTTATCTTAATTAAAAGAAAAAATAAAATGCAACTACTTTTGACGATTTTATTTTATTTAAAAAGGATTCAGGTACTTAGCCTTAAATTAAAACATTAACTACGTGATTAATAAGACGTTAAATATTTTTATTTAACCGCTGACTTCGTTTTCCATGGCAGCAGAGTTACATTTCAGTTAAAAAAGTGGAAAAACGAAATTAAAATATACAAATAGCAATAGGGAAAAATTAAATACCCAAAATATTCCTGGTATAATAGCTTACATCATAGTTATTTCTTCTTTTTTTTACAATTCTGGGGGATTTGCTTTTCTAGCATTCATCCATTATCTAGCTGCAGATATCTTTTGACCAATTTATTATGGGAACACTATAGAGGTGGTCCATATTACTCCCCGGAAAGGACAAATACAAAGTGGGTCATCGAATTTTAAAATAACGACCAAGCATAATAGCTCCTATAGACTTGGCCTGCAACCTGTAATGGGATCGATTGGGAACTTGAAGAACATTGCTACCTATTTGTGTGCCCCAACTTCCATTAATAAACAGGGTTGATCTTTGTCCAGCTCGAGCCTTGAGCTTGCAACACTCTGGTTATGTGATCGATGCTTTTATAGAATTAGCTAAAGTGGCTTCTAAATTCTAAACTAAGGCTAAATCATTTTAAAGAAACGTTCATACACTTTCACATGAACTGAATTATCTGAAATATTTTAATTATTTTAACACATCGTGCAAAGAAAGGTGTATGCGATATATGGTTTACAGACTACATGGAGAGGAATAAGCATTGCATCTCCGTTCAGTTATTAACTTCCGATCAATCTGAGCTACCAAAGACTTTCTCATTGTTGTCTGTAATTCTCCTGCAAAATTCCCTCCAACTTTTTCCAGTCATTTCGAAATACATAATAAAGATGCAGACATATACATACAACCACATACATACATACAAATAATTTATTACATATAGATTTACTAAAAGCAGAATAGTATAAAACTAATCAACTTGGCAGTAAATCCTGTTAATTTTTCATTTCATAATATGATTTAAAGTGGATAGTAAAAATTCTAAAGTAACTTTCCAGCAAAGAAGAATATTCCATAACGTGAATTAAGTTACCGGAAAATATGCATGGAGGGAAATCAATGTTCCATCTTTATTATATTCTTGATTTCCAATCAATTTACCTATCTAAAAATCTATCCGGTGTCGACATTAATTCAACACAAAATTCCAGTAAAAGATATCAAGATATTTTGAAATGAACAGCGAACGTACAGACATATACCCACATACACACATATAAAGAATATTTAATGCATACAAATGCGCTTAAATTCAAACGGATCTAAATCTTTGGGAAAACTTTCGAAATATATAGTGTACCGTCTACTTCTGCTGCAGCATGTTCCATGTAGTTGTGTTCTAAATAAAAAATAATTTTATCAAATAAAATTTTTACTTCATTTCTACAGCCTCATCTATGTGTATCCTGACGAGTTTCTAGCTAGATATGGCAACAATAAATGTACTA
>CM063501.1:43054507-43084507 GCA_032207245.1 Pardosa pseudoannulata
ATTAAAAAAAGCATTTAAAAATAAGTATTTTATTCTATATTTAAAAGATAAATATAAAAAATATGTAATATATATTATTTATTTAATAAAAATATTTTTGTAGAGTTTTTTATTTACAATTAATAAGTATAAGAGCCTTAAACCTATTTTTTTAAAAATTGCTTTGATTTAAATAGGAAAAAAAATTTAATTTTAAAAACACCTAGAACAAAAAAAATTCTAATATTTGAAGAAAAATTGACAAAATAATTAAATTGAATAGTAATAAAAATGAAATACTGTTATATGTAATTTTATTTCAAGTATTGTATAAAGATGATTACTTACAAATAATTTATATGTAATTAGCAAAAATAAACCCCGATTTTCGGAAAATGTATAATTTTCCATTTTTTAATGTAATTACTAAAGTGCTTAATTTTAATAAATTGTTATTACATTTTAATAAAACTTAAAGCGTTATAAGATTTTTTTTAACAAAATCACTATCAAATCAAAAACTTTTCATTAGTTTCTTTATTTTCCATCAGATAAATCTTGAAGAATGCGGGATTTACCTGACATTCCAATTAATTCTAATTATTTTATTCTCAACACCGTAAATCAGTTTCCTTTATTTTTTATTGGCCTGAAAGCCAATATAAAAGTATAGATTTGACGTTATAAAAATTAAAATATCATACTTCAAATATGAACACAAAATTACAAACCAATTTAGAAAAAAATATATTTTTCGAATCCTCAACATGACCACTTGCGTGTAAATTTTACGAGTAAGCTACCTCGTAGCATAATACCTGTTTAAAAAAAAAAAATTCATATGAATTTTTGGTTGCACATTCTATGAGGGGGGAAATTCTTGAAAAAAGGAAAGGAAATGATCATTAGACATCCTACATATAGAACAAATGTCTACGATACGGGAAAAATGATTCTAAAACGTATTTGTTCTAAAATTTGGGCTGACGCGTGCGCTGAGAATTTAAAAATAAATAATGCCTCCTATTCCATTAAAATTCAAAGTTCAAATTAAAAATGAACATGCCCCATAGAGATAAACCAAATTTGGTTTTGACAACATGATTTAAAAAATTGTATTTGTGTAATTATTGACTTTTACTCTTTTGTTAACTTAGGTCTTTATAAAGCCATAGAGCATAAATTATTTTATTTGATTCAAAAGTATTTCAATAGTTATTAAGCCCTTGTCTTTTTTGCTCGTACACAGTCGGGGGTGGTTACCGTACCTTTAATAATTTGTCCGTTCGGCGTACTGGCAATCATAGCCTTTCTTACTGTTTTATCGGTATTTTTTGAGTTTTTAATGTCCAATTAATTGTAAAGATGTAACCAAGATGTTAGTTTTCAAAGTGTATTCTTTTTGGTTTAAAATTGCGGGTTTTCTGATAGTTTTATTTTGTATTATCGATTCTTTTGCGTAGTTTGTATTTTAAAAAGAAATATTTTAAACCTTGACTTTTACTTAAATGTAAGATTTGGGAATAAAAAATATTTTTTTATGTAATTCCGAAAGAGCAGACAAAAAACTAGAACCTGCAAACTAGTGCTGTTTTCGTGGATTGAAGAAAAATGACAGCGGAAAAAGAATTAGAAAAGAGACTAGATATTGTTGAGAAAATCTCGCGTAAAGTTCTTTGGTTGAATAGGCTTTGGCTAAGACAAAAACAATAACAATATATTAACATGTTAAATGAATCACAATTACAACGGATGGCGATAAAACTTGGAATCCTTTTGGCGACCTTTTTCAGAGCAATACGGAGAGCATTAACACAGGTCCTTTTTTCACCAGATTTGAGCGTGAACTGATCTTTTATGAGAATTCACGATCCCTTTATATGGCCCCTTTATTTTTAAATTTTTCCACAAGCTTCTAGTAAAATCCAGAGAAAGGGGTGGCAACAAATGTTGCCATGGCGTCAAATTTAGCTATATATCAACAAAATTAGCGCCAAAAATGAGTCTCCCAAAACTTCGCCAAGAAGCAAATATCTCGCCAAACTGGCGAGATACCATGCAAATTACATGTTTATAGCATTATTAACAATATTTTTGTCAGGTCTGTGACATTCGACTATGCCTTTTGCACTCTTTCAAGATTTACCCCAAGAAATCTGATCTTTGAAAAAAATAGGTTAAGTAAATACATTTGTAATATTTGCATTCGAAAATAATTGTGTAGTAATTCTAATCGAAAATATTTGTATTTTTTCTAGGCGCTAATGTAAATGTAACTTCTCTGTCTGGTGTACATGACAGAGAATCTACATCCAAGGAAACCATTATTTTAATTCCTGTATAAAATTTGTAACATATTTTAAATAATAATGATTGAAAAAATTAGAAATATTACTTAATAATATTTTTATTACAAATGCATAAAAAATTCTATAAAAATGTACTATCTTTTGGGTCAAGTTAGTAAAAAAAAAATGATGAAACTGTTTACGGGTTAATATTAATGGATTATAACCGTAGTTTCAAAATTAAACATAAAACTGAATATTACCATTTATACTTTTCTCACAAAATTGGCTAAATATTTAAATTAATAAATATACATAGTTATTTACCCTCTATATTTAAAAAAAAATTAGAAATTTTCTTAACAGTACTTTTTTATGTAAGTAACACACAATTGTTGTCTTTAGCTGTGATGACATAATAAATATTTTGTATAGAATAAGATTTACACTTACACTATTTTTGTAATTAAAGGAACATTTTCAAATTAGGCATTTTTATAAGGTATTTAAAAATAAATTTTATCTAATTAATAATGTACCATGATTTTTTAGAAATACCTATAGTTTTTCCCTTTTATATTCTAATTAATAAAGTATTTAATTTTTGTAAAGTATTTTTCTTATTTTAATAAAGTTATAAGTGATTTAAAAATTAGCATTAAACCATTAAGTGCAGTTAAGTTAATTCTATATTTAAAAGATCAAAATATAAAAAATCATGCTCCACAAAAGGAATTCAGTTAAATTCAGATTTAATTACATTATCTCGAAAAATGTATTTTTGTAGAGATTATTTTTACTCTTACAATAATTGTAGTTTTTATAAAGCCTTGAAATGTTAGTTATTCTTTTTACTAACTAAGTAAACTATTTGTAATAAATGAAATCATAAATTAAGAAAAAATAAATTTAATAAGATTATTAAAAAATTCATTTTATTCTTAAAATAATATTATCTCGCCTTTATCATCACTAGAATTTCTATGAAACACTAATTAAATTAGAATAGAGAATAAATGATGAAAACCCATACCAGTGGACTAAGCTTAATGTGATTGCGGTTAATATTATCAATCGCTTATTTAGTTCATTCGAAAATATTAGCCTAATTCATTTCCTACATTTAATTAAATAGATAAAAAGATGAAAATTTTAAAAAAAACTTATAGCATAAAATCAATAATCGCTTAACATGTATATTCTCTATACATATCTCGATATTAAATGTTATCAGTGTTCGAAATAACTGGCAAAGGAATATTCACAATGTATTCAGAAGGAACCCATTCTTTTCTTTCCCTTCGTTCTTGTTATTTGAATTTCCGAGAATTCTCCCTCTTCCTAGGGAAATTAGAAGTGAACAAAAGAGTGGGAAATAACACACACCCGTAATTTTCCTCGCTTACATGCAGATTGTAGATATGGAAGCCAGAAAGCGAAATGATTTAACATTAAAACAAAAGATCAAATGTCGTTAAATGGCAGGTTACCAAAAATGAGTCAGCGCAATGTTCCATAGCCTCTATTGTGCAAAATTTTGAAAACTCGTGATGATCTTACTAGAAGAAATAAACAAAGTGAAAATAGAGACACATTCCAGTAGCTTCCATATTAACAGAATCTGAAGTCTGTCAGATTGTCATGGATTTTTTGGTTTTGGTTTGGAGTGCTACGGTCAACTTTTTGCAACACGAGGGCTAATGAGACCGGTACCTACAGCTTAATGCCGATTCCGAACGGCTACGAACATCCATGCCACTGTGGGATTCGAACCCACAAACTCTAATACCGAAGGCCAGCACCCTAACCAATCGGCCATCGTTCGGCCAGATTATCATGGGAAAATAGACGAATGATGGAACTGATGAGTCACATGAATAATTCTTGATATGAAGACACCTCTTATACGTGCTGAAATAAGAAATGCATTGAAAGTGTTGAGACGTGGAGTACAACACCTCTCCGATGACTTTGAAAAATATTATAATTAAATACATTTTAGCAATGAGCTTCTTAGAAAAAATTGTAGCCAGTCAATAAATGATAATTTTTTTAAGTATGTATACAATTCTTATGTGTTAAACGATAATATACGGCAGATAAATATAAGGTGTGAATTAAAAGAGGGGATAAATTTATCTAATTTTGCATATCGTTTATTGTTATCAATTGGTCATTGTTATCAAATTCATGGTGTCCAAAAATATAATTTATTTTAATAATAAATATATGATAAGGCAAAATATAAGAGGAAATCTTCCATTTAAAATTTGTTTTAACATAATGTCACCTGTCATGTAGTCCTCGTTTATATTTGAGTAGTTACCTCTGATCAAATGTATAGTGGTGATTTTATTTTGATTGCGTTGTGTGAAAGATTGTTTGTACTATATTTAACCACAGGTTCTGAGAAACTACAGACATAAGAAATGAAACTAAACTAAAAGCTAAATTAATATCATCCGAAACTAGCTTAATATAAAAAAATCAATTTATTATAATATATATACATCTATGTATATTACAAAACTGATGCTAATTTCCATAAAATAAGCTTTGTCAACATCTTCTAAATTAGTTCTGACAATTTTTTAATACTTAAGTAATTTTGTAAATAGAGAGAGAACCTAAACTCAATTTCAAAATGTATGTAAAAGGGGGTACCTTTGGGGAGTAAAGATGGTGTGCCCGGAAAACTGCTGGTTGATGGGTATGGATATTTCGTCCGTCTGGTCCGGGGTTTCCTCCTGAGTGTTTGGGGTGCGGCCGTGCTATTTGATGTAGGAACACTTCCCGTAGGACTTGGCTGGACTCTCGAACTCGTTCCGTCGGACTTCTCTCCTCGTTTGGACTATCGAACACCTTCTGTCGGACTCTCTTCTAGTCTAGACCATCGAATACCTTCTGTCGGACTCTCCTCTAGTCTCGACCACCGAACACCTTCTGTCGGACTCTCCTCTAGTCCCGACTATCGAACACCTTTTTTGGGACTTTCGAACCCATTCTCAACTGTTAGATTTTTCATATTTATTTATTTCAACCTTGTCCCCTCTTCCTTCTTATCTTCCAATCGGGATAGTTGTAAGAATCTCATTGGTCTGCTTAAACCCCGCCTTGAGACTGCCAACGTGAAAAACCTTATCCCCTCTAATTGGGCACTGTACCTTAGGGAGTCATAAATATTCCACAAATGTACATTCTTATTTAATGTCAAGTACGGAGACGGGATTCTAATGTGAAACTGGGATCAGAACCCCGTCAGAGACCCCCGTACAAGACAACAATATCCGTAAAATATAAATTTATGGTCCTCTGTCGTTTTAATAAGATGTGATGAGGTCAGATTTAGATCCCGAGCATTTTACTTTTTGTATGAATGAATCAATTATATTACTGATCTAAATCGCCTCATCACAGTCACCCCTTTAAAACTGTAAAAAAATATGTAATTCCTCATCTATGTTTATAAGATATTTTTGCAGGTTTTCTAAAAATCATTTTAATTATGAAACAAATGAATAAAAATAGCAAATATTTCCTGTCAATAAGTTATAATTCCATAATAATTCTTTTGTACGACTAACGTTTATACACGCTTTACTGCTGTAATTAAAATATCATTTTCAATCGCTATATTTTGTACGCAACTTAAAATTCAACAGTAATGTTTAAAAATTAGTTCAGGTGTTGCTGAAAGTTTTATTATAAGGTATCCCATAAGAGAAAAAGGCCTTAGGAACTCAAATTACTCCACATTAACGAAGAAGAATCTTAGGAGGAAAGTGAAGATTAAAGATCCTTAATGGAAATGTAACTTGTGCTTGAAATTAGTTTAGCAGTGGGAATTTCTTCTGTTAAAAGATTTATTGCGTTAGATTCAATAGAATTCCCTTACATGATCTAAGAGAATGGCAAGTTTTGCACGAAGATTTTAAGTTCACATACTTCGAATATATTCCAGCAGGAGTATTTGAGATGGATTTGCACAAGCTTTAATCATTGAATTCAATCAAAAACAATCAAATAATAAACTGTGATTAGTACATGCAAAATAACTTTGATTAACAGTTTTAGAAATCTTATGTATATTCCAGTAATAATATAAAAACTAGAAAAAATAATAATTGTAAATTGTTACGATAATAAAATAAAAGTATACAAAAATATTAATAGATATAGAGTATTAGTATTCATATTGTACTAAAAAAATGCAAATCTTATTTATATATATATTTGCTATTAAAAAGAACTAGTTACAAATAAGTACTAAAAGGTGAATGTAAATCATTTCTATGTCAGTTTATTGCGTTAGATTCAATAGAATTCCCTTACATGATCTATCTAAGAGAAAAGCAAGTTTTGCATATGTTCCAGTAGTAGTATTAAGGATGGATTTACACAAACTTTAATCATTAAATTTTAATGAAAATGATAAAATAATATACTGTGATTAGTACCCATAAAGCAACTTTGATTGACAATTAATCCATTAATAATTGTTTTAAAAAGCTTACATATATTCCAGTATTAATATAAAAAATAGAATTATTAATAATTGGAATTTGTTACGTTATACAAATAAAAGTATATAAAATATTAATAGATATAGAGTATTAGTATTCATATTGTACTGAAATTGTTTAAAAAATAGCAATTACATTACCAAATAAGATTTGCATTTTTTAAAAAGAACTAGTTACAAATAAGTACTAAAAGGTGAATGTAAATCATTTCTATGTCAGTTTATTGCGTTAGATTCAATAGAATTCCCTTACATGATCTATCTAAGAGAATGGCAAGTTTTGCACGAAGATTTTAAGTTCACATACTTCGAATATATTCCAGCAGGAGTATTTGAGATGGATTTGCACAAGCTTTAATCATTGAATTCAATCAAAAACAATCAAATAATAAACTGTGATTAGTACATGCAAAATAACTTTGATTAACAGTTTTAGAAATCTTATGTATATTCCAGTAATAATATAAAAACTAGAAAAAATAATAATTGTAAATTGTTACGATAATAAAATAAAAGTATACAAAAATATTAATAGATATAGAGTATTAGTATTCATATTGTACTGAAATTGTTTAAAAAATAGCAATTACATTACCAAATAAGATTTGCATTTTTTAAAAAGAACTAGTTACAAATAAGTACTAAAAGGTGAATGTAAATCATTTCTATGTCAGTTTATTGCGTTAGATTCAATAGAATTCCCTTACATGATCTATCTAAGAGAAAAGCAAGTTTTGCATATGTTCCAGTAGTAGTATTAAGGATGGATTTACACAAACTTTAATCATTAAATTTTAATGAAAATGATAAAATAATATACTGTGATTAGTACCCATAAAGCAACTTTGATTGACAATTAATCCATTAATAATTGTTTTAAAAAGCTTACATATATTCCAGTATTAATATAAAAAATAGAATTATTAATAATTGGAATTTGTTACGTTATACAAATAAAAGTATATAAAATATTAATAGATATAGAGTATTATGAAATATCGTACTGAAATGGTATAAAAAGAAGCAATTTAATTACAAAATAAAATTTGCATTTTTAAAAAGAACAAGTTATAAATAAGTACTAAAAGGTGAATGTAAATCTCTTATATGTCAGTTTATTTCGTTAGGTTCAATAGAACTCCCTTACATGATCTATCTAACAGAATGACAAATTTTACAGGAAGATTTTAAGTTCAGATACTTTGAATATATTCCACCAGCAGGAGTATTTAGGATGTATTTACACAAACTTTAATAATTAAATTTAATCAAAAACGCTCAAAAAACATTCTTTTATCAGTACATACTAAACAACTTTGATTAACAGTTAATATTGTTTTAAAAATCATATCTATATCAAAGTATTAATATAAAAACTAGAATTATCAATAATTGAAATTTGTTATGTTTTTTAAATAATAATATACAAAATATTATTAGATATAGAGTATTATGTATTACCGCACTGAAATGGTTTAAAAAAAGCAATTCAATTACATAATAAGATTTGCATTTTTAGAAATAACTAGTTACAAAAAAGTACTAAAAGGTGAATGTAAATCACTTATATGTCAGTTTATTGCGTTAGATTCAATAGAATTCCCTTACATGATCTATCTAACAAAATCACAAATTTTACAGGTAGATTTTAAGTTCAGATACTTCGAATAAATTCCAGTAGGAGTTATTAGGATGAATGTACACAAATATAATCATTAAATTTAATTAAAAACCCTCAAATAATATTCTGTGGTCAGTACATGCAAAAAAACTTTGATTAACAGTTTATTGTTTTAAAATCTTATCTATATCCCAGTATTAACTTTTTACAAGCCGAATTCAGATCCAGATATATTTTAAATTATTTTTTTGCATATCTTGCCTTCTAATGCTTCAGATAATTTATGTTAGTCATTTAATTGTGGGAAAAATTTTTCTGTTACGATTTTCATGATGTTCCCAATTGGGAACATTGGCCACTTCTGACTATACACTGGATTCACAAATTGAGTAGAATTGAATAGAAGTCAAAATTTTTAAAAAGCAATTCATTTACAAAATGAGATTTGTAATTTTAAAAAGAAGTGGTTGCAAATGAGTGTGGGAAGGTGAATGTAAATATCTTATATATATATATATATATATATATATATATATATATATATAAATATATATATATATATATATATATATAATATATATAATATATATATATATATATATATATATATATATATATATATATATATATATATAAATATATATATATATATATATATATAATATATATATATATATATATTATATGTATATAAATATATAAATATATATTATACTATATATATATAATATAAATATATATATAATAAAATATATATATATATATATGTTATATAAATAAATATATAAATATATATATTATATATGTATATATATACATATTTGTATACATATATATATATATATATATATATATATATATGTATATATTATATATATACATATTTGTATACATTATATATATAATATATATCTATATATATATATATATATATATATATATTATATTAATATGTATATATATATATATACATATTTATATATATATATATATATATAATATTATATATATATATATATATATATATTTATATATAAAATATATATATTATATATATATATATATATTATATTATATATATATGTATATATATATATATTTTATAATAAAGATATATATTATATATATATATATATATATATATATATATATATATATATAAATATATATATATTCCCCTGTGTTTCTAGTTTACTTAATTTATAAAAGAAACATTATAACAAATGACTAGCAACGCTGTTAAATGTTTAAAATACACAGTGATTAAACATTGCATTAGTTTTTTCAATGGTTTATATTAAATGGTTTGTTATAAATATTTTAATCAATAAAATATAAATATATTAGAAATAATATAATATTAGCATTTAATATATAAAAGTTTTTTTTTAAAAAGAATTCAATTACAAAATATTGCAAATTAATTTATGTAAACATCTTATATATATATATATATCATATATATATATATATATATAATATATATATCTATATATATATTTAAGATGTTTACATATAAATGTATTTATATATGTTTACATATATAAATTTATTTGAGTGTTTCTAGTTTAGCCTTAATTTATAAAAGAAAACATTTATGTACAAATGACTTCAATAACGCTGTTAAATGTTTAAAATACACAGTGATTAAACATGCATTAGTTTTCTCAATGGTCTGTTATTTAATATGCATTCCATAAGAGATGGAGGGGGGTTTCTTGTAATTAAGTTTCGAAGGCAGTATAGATGAAAAGGTAATCTCTAATACTATCTGCTATAAAGCAAGAGTCAAAAAGAAATAACAATAGCTCGGTTCACTCATTCCGTGTTGCCTTGGAGACCATTATGTTTAAATGCAGAAATAAATGATTCTTCGTTTGTGATAAATGTATCTCCATTCATTAGACCATTTCAAACCACTTTTAATAAAGATGCGAGTCTCAAATCAAACTTGAATTTTGAATGCAATTAGTTTTTAATTTGTTTTGTGTGAGATATTTTTAAAGCTGCAGTAATAGCTTCAATAGAAGTGTGTATAAATTATTTCATGGCAGTTCACTTTTTTTTCAAAGAAAAATATAAAGAATCAACAATGATTTATGAAATATATACTAATCTAATGTAGTTAATTTTTCCGAGAAAGCTTGTTATAGCTTATACTTTATAATAGGAATAAGAGGGGTTAAAATTATTAGATTTAAGCACTGCTATCCGAAAAGAGGAAATAAATATTTAAGAATATCCCATGGTATGATAAATACTTTTGCTTAAATACTTATGGTTCGCAAAGGAGGTGACAAACAAAAATCATATTTTAAATTAAAGATTATAAGAAATATGCGAAATTCTTCCTATTTAAAATTTTGAAACAATTAGTTATAATAATTATAATGGAGACTTGTTTCATATTTTAACAAGTAAGAAAACTCCAATTAGTACGAAGCTAATGCCTTTTTCCTAAGCAAAACAACTTATTAAATTTAATTATTTAAGGAACAGAAAACTAGTTAATAAAATGCGATGTTAAATTTTGCTATAAGTGCAAAGTCAGAGAATTGTGAAAATATTCCATGTGATATTAAATACAATTCTCTTAAATATCAATAACCTTAATATCAGAAAAAAACACATATATATTTTTTAAATAAGATTTTTAGACGAATCTAAAGATTTTTCCATTTAATGTTTTCTAAACACACATGTAAAATATATTTATTAAAAGTCTAATAAAACCGAGATGACTGGTTAAAGGCAGTTCTGAACAGCTACGAACACTATGGAACACTGGAATTCGAACACGCAACACCGGTACCTAAGCAACGTTCTATTAATCAACCATCCATCGGGTATATATTTTGGAATAGTAAAAAATTAGTATTTGATAAAAAAAACGATATCTTCTAATTTTTCAGAAAAAAAAAGAAGATTGTGAAACAAAATAAATTAAGTACATTATAGCATGTAAAAATAAAAAAATAAGACATCAAACCTTTTACCCAAAGATAATATAAGTATAATAAAATGCTGTATTTTACTACACTTTTTTTCATTGAAATATGTGTGCTCTTTGATAAAAGAACATATTATATATAATATATAAATATATATATATAAATATAAATATATATATATATATATATATATATAAATATATATATAAATATATATATATATATATAGATATTTATAATAATAAATATTTATAATATAATATATATTAAATATATAAATATGCATTTTTCTATGCATAAAGTTCTGTAACAACAAAATATTTTTATAACCTACGAAATTCAATATATAATATATATATATATATATATATATATATATATATATATATACTAAATATATATATATATATATATAAATATATATATATATATATAAATATATATATATATATATATATATATATATATATATATATAGTGGAATAAAAAACAGAATATAAATTAAATCATGTGTAACATATATTTCGAACATTCGAAACCCTTAATCATCCAGATCGAAGGCTGTATACTGCTAGTGTTTATAAAGAGAAAAACATCAATGATTTCATGTTAATTAACGTATAAACCTTATTGCCTAAAAAATACAATAATGCATTTGTCTATAACTATTTATTGATAGCCAATTAGTTAAATATTTAGGATTATCACATGATTTTAAAGAATATTCCATACATATTTTCATAAAATAAATTTTGTAGATTTTATGTTTAAGTAAATAAAAAATACCTGATACTACTTTTTTATTCATAATTAAAAAAATAACATGTTTTCTGATAAATTTCTGAAACCAAAAAATTACTGAGCACTATCAAATTTTAACAGTGTGCATAATTTTTGTATAGGATTCTGCTTTATAAAATATAGAAATTTTAAAAATAAGCAATTACATAAAATTTTAAATATATGACTACATTTTTTAAGTTAACAATGTAAATTAAGTTTAAATAAGTATCTTATTCATTTTAGGTACTGAGTGTATCTCGTTTTTTAAAATTAGTTATGTTATTAGTCCAATGTAGATTACAAGAAATTTGAATTTTGGAATAAAAAAAAGTACATTTTAAGACTTCAAGTAACAGCACCAAATGTTAAGTCCATAGCTAGTTCTAATAATAAAACCCTTCTGAATGAACTTTAAAAATAATTGTTTTACAAAAATGTGTTTTTAAAATTATATAATGATTAAATTTATTCTACATACCTTTACTTACAAAAAAACATTTACAAATGTTCCCTGGCGACGTTTTCAGTAGATATGAATAAAATCAAAACCAAGCAATTTTAACATAGTGTGCGGTTAAATATTTTTTATATCTTTCTGAATTGATGCATTAAAATGCAGACTCTTTCCAGCAGTTTACGCGAAGCTCTGAGAAGAATATATTTGAAAGCAAATGCAGTAAAATGATTTTCCTCTGTCTGATGGAATGCAAAATGAGTTTTAATTCCACTTCACGTACTTTGTATGAATTTTGTTCCTTTTAAATTCGCCATGTCAAAATGTCGTGATTTATTACTATGCGTATAGCGTGCTTGAACTCTCTGAGCATGAAAGAATCATTTTGTTGTAACTGAAGACTGTTGCAATTGGGTGTTTACGACTCAGAATTTTCCATTTAAGTTTTTATGAATCTCTGACTCAATATGGATGTAAAAACATTCTGATAAATTACAGTCATGCTGTGAAACTTTTTTCGTATAATAAGCATTGTTGGTTTTAGATTAAATTGGTTTTTGATTTAAGATGATTTATTCCGTGTTAAAAACTGGAAATATAAATTGAAAAATCTTGGCTTTTAATAAATATTCTATTCTGTTTTTGTTTCTAATATGTTATAAACTGATATAGTTTAGATAGTTAGAAGAAGCAATTTTGTCGTTTTTCTAACACTTATATGGGTTTAGAAAACAGTCTACAAAAATAAATTTTGTTTTTTATGAATTACTGATCGTTATTAGTCTGACTAATAATTCACTCGGGTGATAATTGCAAACATAAGAATGTTTCTTTTTGAGCAAAATAATCTGTGTAACTCAATGATATAAATATGATAGATTTAAGGACGTTAATGATGGAATTGGATGCATATCTAAACAGAAGTTTCTGATTATTAATTTTATGATTGCAAAACTATAACTGTACTACTGCCTCATACCTCTTTGCAATTGTAATGAAACATTTCAAAGAATTAAAGTAGAATGAAAAGAGCTAGAATAAAGGATTTTATCGTTTTTCTGACACTCTTATAGATTCAAAGAACAGTCTACAAAAATAAACATTTGTTTCTATGAATTATTGATAATTATTTTTCTGCCTAATAATTCATTCAGGTGATAATTCAAAAGATCAGAATGCTACCTTTTGAGTACCGGAATCTGTGTAATCCAATGATATAAGTATGATAGAATTAAGGGAGTTAGTGATGGGATTTTTGGAAGCAGATTGAATGCATCTCCAAGCAGAAGGTTTTAATTCTTTGTTTTAGGGTTGCAAAACTATAACTCTGTTTCTCTCAGCTTCATACCACTTTGCAATTGTGATGAAATATTTTCTTCGTTTTAGGATTGCAAAACTATGACTCTACTTCTTTCAGCCTCATACCACTTTACAATTGTGATGAAACATTATAAATAATTAAAGTAGAATAAAAGGATCTAGAATAAAGGGTGGTGAAGCATTTTATCCTTTTTCTGACACTTTTATGGATTCAAAGAACAGTCAACAAAAATGAACCTTTGTTTCTGTGAATTAATTATAATTATTTTTCTGCCTAATAACTCAGACAGATGATAACTGTAACGATAGAAATGTTACCTTTTGAGTAACAGAGTCTGTGTAATCCAATGATATAAGTATGATAGTTTGAAGAAAGTTAATGGAGGATTTCTGAAACCAGATTTGATGCATCTAAAAACAGAAGGTTCTGATTCTTCGTTTTATGGTTGCAAAACTATGACTCTACTTCTCTCAGCCTATACCTCTTTGCAATTGTGATGAAGCATTATAAAGATTTAAAGTAGAATGGAAGGGGCTTCGGAGTGTTGAAGTATTTTATCGTTTTCCCGATATTTTTACAGGTTCAAAGAACAGTCTACATATAAGTATTATGCTATAAGTATGATAGTTTGAAGAAAGTTAATGGGGATTTCCGGAAGATGATGGGATGCATCTCAAAATAGAAGGATCTGATTATTAAATTTATGGTTGCAAAACTATGACTTTACTTCCTCCAGAATAATATATCTTTGCAATTGTGATGAAACATTATAAAAATTTAAAGTAGAATAAATGGGGCTTCGGGGTGGTAGAGAATTTTATCGTTTTTTTCGACACTTTTATAGATTTAAAGAACAGTCCACAAAAACAAACCTTTGTTTCTCTGAATTATTTATAATTATTTTTCTGCCTGATAATTCATTCAGGTGATAATTGAAAAGATAAGAATTTGAGTACCGGAATTTGAGTACCGGAATCTCTGTAATCCAATGATATAACTATGATAGATTGAAAAAAGTTAATGACGTATTTCTGGAAGCATATTGGATGCATCTCCAAGTAGAAGATTCTGATTATTACTTTTATGGTTGCAAAACAATGACTTTACTTCTCCCAGCATAATACCTCTATGCTCTGTGATGAAACATAAAGATTTCAAGTAGAATAAAAGGGGCTTCGGAATAATAAAGCATTTTATTGTTTTTCAGACATTTTTATAGATTCAAAGAACAGTCAACAAAAATAAAGCTTTGTTTCTATGAATTAATTATAATTATTTTTCTGACTAATAATTCCTTCAGGTGATAATTGGAAAGATAAGAATGCTAACTTATGAGCACCGGAATCTGTGTAATCCAATGATATAAGTATGATAGTTTGAAGAAAGTTAATGGGGGAATTCTGGAAGCAGATTTGATAAATCTCCAAGCAGAAGGTTCTGATTATTAGTTTTATGGTTGCAAAACTCTACTTCTCCCAGCCTAATACCACTTTGCAATTGTGATGAAACATTATAAGTATTTAAAGTAGAATAAAAGTGACTTCGGGGTGGTGAAGCATTTTATCGTACTTTCAACACTTTTATAGATTTAAAGACAGGTCTTCAAAATTAAACCTTTGTTTCTATGAATTATTTTAAATTATTTTTATGCCTAATAATTCAGGCAGATTATAACTGGAAAGATAATAATGTTACCTTTTGAGTACCGGAATCTGTGTAATCCAATTATATAAGTGGTGTAGTTTTAAGGAAGTTAATAGTGGGATTTCTGGAAGCAGATTGAATGCATCTCCAAGCAGAAGATTCAGATATTTTTTTTATGGTTTGCAGAACTATAACTGTATTTTTCCTAACCGAATGCCTCTTTGACATTGTGATAAAACATAGTAAGGTTTTAAAGTAAAGGATTGGGACTTTGAAGTGATTCAGAACCGGTTCAATCTCCCCTTATCATTCTTATTCCTATTTGAAAGATTGTGAAAAAAAAAAGCACCAGAGATAAGGGTGAGATCATTCTGTCTTCCCCCCGATGGATCTATATAGGGGGTCATATTTTGCCAGGGATGGGATTGTTTGAGAATATACAGTTACACCAATAATCCTTCTATATATCATAAAATTATTTTTATAACACTTTATCTCATCTAAATACTTTTGAATAGAGAATCAAAGAAATTGGAGAATTTGGTTTTATAAACTGAATACCTAGAATCCTCTAATCTAATCAAATCTATTCTGTTCGCTATTTAGGTATGATTAAACTAAAAAGTATTATGAGTTTTGTTTGAATTTCCTACATGGACTGGCCATTTATAGAAATACTAAACATTATACATGTTTTAAGTGTTTATGTACGAAAATTATTGTTTTTCTAAATTAATTCATTTTCAAATTAATCATTCCTTGACAATATGTAATAATCGCATCCAATAGGAAATGGTGATCCTTTCTTTCAATAGATAAAATTCTCCAAGAAAGAGTCAATTTTTTCTTTCAATTATTTGTATATCCCTGTCTTTCCATATTTATGATGGAACAACAATTTTATTCAACACTCTACTTACCATCGATTTTTAAAACAAATATTAAAAATGTATCTGTTCTAGGTAGTTTGGAACTTTTCTGGATTGACTGGACTTTTTTATGTTATTCTTTCCTTTTTTCACCAATATGTGGCATCACAATCAATGTGTTAATGAGTTCCAGCAAAATTTTCTTTACATGAAAAATAAAATTCTAATTTTATCTCATATCAATCCATGCATAGGTTCTTATTGAAACCACTCTGATTAATTATTTAGATATTTAGTTAATGCACTAAATAATGATAACTATTTTTGTTACAATTTAATTAAAAGTAAAATACAGTCACTTTTACAATGTAGTAGAGTGTAGTACAATGCAGTTAAATTCCCCTCTCCAAAGAAAATAGGAAATATTTTGAATAATATTTTCATTGATTGTTTGTTGAAATAAATCAGGAATTATTTCGTTTTAGTCCGTTATTTCGAAACTTTTACATTTATAAGGTTCATATAATGTTTATAAACACACATATTTAAACACTTTCTCAGATAAAAATTACAGATAATATTTATGAGTTAATATCGTTTAATACAAAGAATTTCTAATGTTGCACCTGAAAGCGTTAGACATCTAAGAAATATTTGCAACAAAATTATTTTTTAAAATTCGTCTTTAAATTAAAAGCATCCTAGTTAATTCCTAAAGCTTGTCCAAAGGTTTGTATTTAGTAGAAAACGAGTTTTATACAAATCACCCAATTTACATTAAATTAAAGAATAATAATAATTAGTTAATACACCATATAATGATAATTATTTTTATTACAAGATAATTAAAAGTAAAATACAGTCACTTTTACCCTATAGTAGAGGGTAGTTTTCCAGTTGAACTCCCCTCTCCAAAGAAAATGGGAAAAATATGGAATAATATTTTCATTGATTGTTTGTTGAAACAAAAGCAGTAAGTATTTCATTTCATATTTTTCTCATTTATAAGCTTCATATAACGTTTATAGATACACATATTTAAACACTTTATTAGATAACATTTACAGAAAACATTTATAAGTTAATATCGTTCAATCCAAAGAATTTCTAATGCTTCCCCTGAAAGCGTTACACATCTGAGAAATATTTGCAACTAAACGATTTTTTAAAATTCGTCTTTACATTAAAAGCATTCTAGTTAATTCCTAAAGCTTGTCCAAAGATTTGTATTTAGTATAATACGAGTTTTATACAAATCACCCAATTAACATTAAATTAAAGAATAATAATAGAAGATTATTCAAGAAAAATGAATGGATTACTTGAAAACAAAGCTTTATTAAATAATTCCCTGCATAAAAATATATCTCCCAATTAAGCCCAAGCGGGCAATATGCATGAATTGCCGTGTAATGATAAAAGCATTGCACAGGAACTTTCTCTTGTCTGATCTTCCATTATCTTTTACCTAAGTAATCACCAAATTCCTAGGGAAAAATTAGGGATTTTGTCGAGGTCATAAATCGTTTTCATTGGTTGCTTTGAAAGACCGCAGAAAAGAATGGTGCAAGGATATTGCACCTGTTTTATATTCATTTATTAAGAAAAGATTGTAGGAATTTTCATTTAATCTTCGAATAATGTTTTTCTAGGAAAGCCATTTATAAAACGTTCAGCTACGGATTTTAAGTGAAATTAAAATTTTACAGAAAGAGATAGACGAGTGGTTAAGATGCAATAAAAATTTCAATTTACTGGAGGAAATTATGTAATTGTCTCTCCGTTAGTGCTGTAAAATAATTAAAAATTAATCTGAAGTAATAGAGATTGAATATCGTGTTTAAATGTGTTATATTTCAAGAAATCCAAACAAATATACAATAATATATATTTTTTATGCGTTTTAATGAATTCTGAATTCCTTTAAAGCAAAGGCTTTAAACAAATCATTATAACACATGACTGTTTTAAAACAAGAATCATGGTACCTTTAAAGGGATTAAAAAGCAGTGTTATATTCTATTTTATATAACATTAAAATATTCAGAAAAATGATATTTTCATTTATTTATAATCTACTTTCATTCTCAGATTGTATGACATAAAATATATTCAAGATTTAACATACATGTTCATTTAATCAACTTTTTAGTCACCATTATTATTTAAAGTTAAGCCCCATAATAGGCATTTATTATTTTGTTTATATTTCAAATGCGATGAATATATATATATATATATATATATATATATATATATATATATATATATATATATATATATATATATATATATATATATATATATATATATATATATATATATATATAATATATATATATATATATATATATATATATATATATATATATATATATATATATATATATATATATATATATATATATATATATATATATATATATATATATATATATATATATATATATAAATATATGTATATATATATATATATATATATATTTATATATATATATATATATATTTATATATATATATATATATGTATATATATATATATATATATTATAATATATATATATATGTATATATATATGTATATATATATATATATATATATATGTATGTATGTATGTATGTATATATATATGTATATGTATATATATATATGTATGTATGTATATATAAATAATATATATGTATATATATATATATATATGTATATATATGTATATATAAATATAATATATATGTATATATATATATATATATTATATATATATATATATATATATATATATATATATATATATATGTATATATATATATATATATATATATATATATATATATATGTGTGTGTGTGTGTGTGTGTGTGTGTGTGTCTCTATGTGTGTGTGTAATCGAGCGAAATTATATCATTCCGTCTACATAAAAATTATTGAAATATTTAGCCCATATTGTTTTTACTTGCCGAGGAGAATCCTAAGTTAAACGCAATTATGGCACCATGGAAAAAAGAAAAAAAAAGCTTGACGTGAAACTTAACTTTTATTTAAGATCTAAGAAAACGGCATGTTACTCTGGCAAGAGCAGAGCTGCGGTAGTTCAGTCGGCAAAGTCAATGATCTCATACCTGAGAGGTTGCGGATTAGGTACCCTAGCCGGCTTAAGATCCGCATTGTTCGTTAAAGGTGACTGGAGTACGTAAAATATATTCGTGGTCACAGTATCCAACAAGTTCTAAATACATCTGGGGATGGCAGGCCAAGTCTGTGGATCTTCTGCTTGGTCCCTGCTTCAAAATTACGATGACCTACGTGAGAGAAGTCGTTCTTTCACTTTCATGGTGCTCATTAAAACGAAAGGTGCACAGCTTGACCTTAATACAAAATCCTGCAGGTTCAGTCTTGCTTGTTTTGTCCAAGTGGCATGAGAAACGACAACTCTGGAAAGAGCAGACTAGGGAAAGATGACAGAAACACCTTGATATTAAAAAAGTCGGCTCAACTGCAAGAGAAGAGACGAACATCCCTAAGAAACCGGAAACTTAGTCAGCGTTTTTAATAGTATAAAGGAACTTTGATCAGTGGAAAATGTAGCTCCTGGACAGAAAATTTGCATTTATTTCCTAGTTAGCTTAGAGAAATGGGTTCAAAAAATGTAAGTCGCAAGATCTCCTTTTGATAAAATACTTTGTGGCTGGAAATATATATATGAAAGAACTGTATGAGAGTGCAGTTATGTTTTACATAAGGTTTGCGAAACTGATTTTCTCGACTCTCTCACACGTTGTGCGTTGCATGCCCAAGTAATTTTTCATGACTCCAGAAGGCATGTGGTGTGGTCAGTGGGAACTACTGCACTTAAACCACCAAGTTTGGAGAATTGGGCTATCCAGGACCATGATTGGAGTTCCGGTCAATCTGGACAGCGCCGGAAAGGACGCATCGTACGCAGAATAATAGAACGACAACGAGTTGAAAGAGTTTTTGGCAAAAACAGATAGGGTCATTGGAGTACTTTTAGAAGGATGAAAAAGAATGCAGCTTGCTCGAGGACTATGCAAACTGTGGTGTGGCACTCTGCAAATTTCCATGTTTCAAAAACTATCGCACAAGAAAGAAGTATTAAAAAATATATTCAGGTACTGGGATATTTTTTTATATACTAGGATATCCTAACATCATTTCCTGAAAATTTCAGCTCTTATCTAACCATTGCACAGTTGTAGGATTTTTTTTATATTAATGCATGCGTTTCAGCTATTTAATTGTTAAATTGCCTGCCAATCCACGGTAGGATTTAAATACCCCTGCCACCAGGGAAAGAGTTAAGATCATAAAATAGTTTATTATTTTTTCTTACAATTATTTACTAGTCGTATATAACAATTGTCAGATATCGGAAAAATATGTATGATAAACATTATACTACTACACACAAACAAATTCTTTCTATTATCTTTCAACACACCATTCATATATAAGCTTATTTTAGAGGGTAATTTTTTATATTTTAAGAAATTTCATTTAATCTCACTATATTTTATATGTAGAAAGAAACTAAAATTATTGTTAAAATTAATTTAATCTTTCAGAAACACGAAATTCAATGCCACTCTTTAACTTCAATGTTATAAGGTTATTATTATCGAATAGATGTTCATTGGGCGAAATTTACCTGAGAATTAGATAAAAGTATGTGGATGATTTGTAAATATAAGTAATAATAGGAATAAAAAATACTGTTTTACTATCCTTTGATTCATATAATTATCTAGACAAAAGTGAATTCAGTTATTACCGATAATAATTTTAAGCAATTTTAAAAATTAAATTTTCAAATTTTCAAGTACACACTGCTGGTACATTGGTAAGCATCATATATCTTAAATATATTCACAATTTACCTTGTAGAGTATAACAATAAAATTAGGTAAATTTATGTATTTCGAACAGTAAAATTTATCCCATTAAAAATGATGGATTAATTAAATACATACATACACACATACATATACATATGTATACATTTTAACTATTTTTATTTGTTTTAACTACATTTTCAGCAAATGTCTTTCTAAGGGCTAAAATTTCGGTTTAGTTTTGAGTGTTACTTTCGGTTAAAGAGACTGGGACCTAATACTTAAAACTAATTAAGAATGGTTGTGAATAAAACGTACCCATATCAGCAGTGGTATTCGAACCCATTAACTCCGGTTAAAAAGTCTAGAACTATACTAATACGTTCATCGATAAAGCATAACAGGTTACTAAAAAGCAAAATTATCTTATTAATACGTAAAAAGAATTTTTTGGAACATTTTCAATATTTCTAATTTTGAAACTGACATCTTTATACATTAAGATTTTATCCTGAAAAAGTAATTAATTTATCTCTTATAACATATTAAAATTTAAGTTAAAATATTCAAAAATAATATCAATTAATTTTGATAATCTACTTTCCTCTTAAGTGAACTCACACTTCAAAGTTGCATTTTTAACACTTAACACATAGCATGCGGGACACGTAATAGTACGTTTTATGACGATTGATACTTGAGCGCGGGTCACGGACTAGCACGGGTTAGTGTAACAACATGGTTTGTTTGTAGGTATAAAAATAACGGTATATACAAGCCAAATGTTCTTGTCTACTACATAGATTCTGGAATGTAAAAATGTTTATATATAACATAATTCTAAAAAATATAAAAATATATACTACTATTTCTATTTGATTTTTCATATTTACAATACTATTATAAATTTATCCACTAAAAATATATAGTTTTTACTAAATTATGGTTGTTATTTATATATTTCTATTTATATATTTATTTATATATTTCGAAATAAAATACGAAAAGTGGGTTAAAAAATTAAACAATTTTCGATCTTTTGAGATTTAACTGAATAACTAAATTTACGCTCAAAACGCCAGCTTAGTACAATTCCGCTGCGAAATGTTCCCGCACACAATGTGTTATTAGAAACACGTGATATAATTTAATGTATGTCATTGGTCCTGTTTCAATAAACCAAAAGGTCAAGATTTAGTTTATTTCAAAAATGACAGGAGCACATGAACAAATTAAGTAATTAGAGATGCTAACTTAGATACTTCAGGAACTATATTTAGTAAATCAGTACATATTTTGGCATATGTCGATGACGTGGACATTATGGCAAGATCTAAGACAACACTGGGTGAAAGTTTCTTGGCACTGGAGTGCTAGAAAAATGAATCTTAGAGTGAATGTGGAGAAAACGAAATATATGTATTGTGGTAAGATAGAAACCATCCCCAAATTCTTTGAAATGTATTCTTTTAAACTTGAATCTGTAAAAAAATTTACCTACCTAGGATGAGAAATAAACTGCCAAAATGACATAAATTCTGAAATTAGAAAAAGAGCTACTGCAGCCAATCGCTGTTTTTTTTTGGTTTAAGATCACTACTGAAATCCTACTTGATAAAAAGAAACACAAAGATATTACTGTATAAGGTATTGATCAAGTCAGTTTTGACTTATGCCTCGGAGACTTGGACCCTAACAAGAAAAGAATAAACGATGTTGGCAACCTTCGAAAGGAAGATCCTGCTAACCATCTTTGGTGTTGTCTTTGAAGATAACAACTGGAGAAAAAGATATAATTTTGAATTATATAAGATCTTTAACAGTGATGATGTTATCAAATCTATAAAGCTGAATAGAATGAGATGTAATGAGAATGAGCCCAGAACGAACAACTTTAAGTGTTTTTAATGCACTTCCTTCCAATAAAAGACCAAAAGGAAGGCCTAAGAAACGGTGGAAAGACTGTGTGGATGAAGATTTTGCCATCTTAAAGGTAAAGAACTGGAGATCAATTGCTGGGAGTAGCTTCTAAGGAAGGCCCAGGCCCACAAAGGGCTGTGGTGCCATTTGCTGATGATGATGACATGAACAAATATGATCTCGAAATAACGTATAAAATTTTTTTCAATTGACAACTTTATTCATGCATATTCATTTTTTTTCCTTAAGATCAATCTGATAATTTTGGATAGGGACTTTATAGATATTTGTCTTAATTCCCCTTTTAAGAGAAATATTCAGTCAAGACAATGAAAAAAAATAGATATTACAATGTATTTTAAAAGTTAGGGTTTTCTTCTTATGTATTTATAAATATATCAACTTTTATTTTACCATTGTTAAATACATATTTCGTATCCATTCGTGTCTACATCGCACTTAATTATCGAAAAATTTATTTTCTTGGACATTACCTTACCTTGTCTAGATATTCTACCTAGGTAAATGCTAGATAATAATTTCTAGATATTCTTTATTCATTAGGGAATATATTTATAAAATACAATTTGGATAGAATTTGAAAGTGAACAAAACGAGATGATAAAATTTAAATGTAAAATTTAATTGCCTTTTCAGGAGAATTAATGGAAGTCTGACTCCGGAAAAATAGCTATTATCTTTGAAAAGTGTATTTCATGAAATTTATTTCCAGTCTGTTATCATTACAGATGTTTGTATACTAGTTTGTGTTATTAGAAGGCTACATTGCAGGAAGGATGTAATTAGGATTTCATTTAACTTTCAATTGTGTTCATTTAGTTAGAAATGTTTGGTCTATTTCATTATCTATTATGCTTTTATACTATATCCGAAATTTAAATGAATCTAGGATTCTGTTAAATCATGTGAACAGTTCGGAGAGAGTTTGACCTCTGTATCTTTCTGTATTCTTTCTATAATCATAAAGGGACATCCTTTATATTAGTTTTGACAAATGCATTTAGACTGTTATATCACATATATTTTCTTTGTATTAGTTCAAATTATAGACCATGTAGTATACTTATGTTTCATAACTTTTTATTTAAACCTTAATTTTATTCTACTTGCAAATGAGTTCTTTAAAGTTTACGGCAAAACTTAAAAATTCCTTATATTGGTACATGCATTTTATATTATATTCGAAATTTAAATAAATCAAGGATTCTGTTAAATCATGTGAACAGTTCAGAGAGACTTTGTCCTCTGTAGCTTTCTGTATTCTTTTTATCAACGTAAATGTACATCCTTTATGTTATTTTTGACAAATGCATTTAAACTGTTATATCACATATTTTTTCTTTGTATTAGTTCAAATTATAGACCATGTAGTATACTTATGTTTCATAACTTTTTATTTAAACCTTAATTTCATACTTCTTGCAAATGAATTGCTCAAAGTTTACGGCAAAACTTAAAAATTCCTTATACTGGTACATGCATTTTATATTATATTAGAAATTTAAACATATCAAGGATTATGTTAAATCCTGTGAACAGTTCAGGGAGACTGTCCTCTGTAGCTTTCTGTATTATTTCTATCAACGTAAATGTACATCCTTTATGTTAGTTTTGTCAAATGCATTTAAACTGTTATATCACCTACATTTCCTTTGTATTAGTTCATATTATAGAACTTGTAGTATACTTATATTTCATAACTTTCTATTTAAACCTTAATTTCATTCTTCTTACAAATGAATTGTTCAGGGTTTACGGCAAAACTTAAAATTTCCTTATACGGGTACATGCATTTTATATTATATTTGAAATTTAAATGAATCAAGGATTCTGTTAAATTACGTGAACAGTTCAGGGAGACTTTGTCCTCTGTATCTTTCTGTATTATTTCTATTAACATAAAGGGACATCATTTATGTTAGTTTTGACAAATGCATTTAGACTGTCATATCACATATATTTTCTTTGTATTAGTTCAAATTATAAATCATGTAGTATATTTATGTTTCATAACTTTTTTATTTAAACCTTAATTTCATACTTCTTGCAAATGAATTGTTCAAAGTTTACGGCAAAACTTAAAAATTTTTTTTATACTGTTACATGCATTTTATATTATATTCGAAATTTAAATGAATCAAGGATTCTGTTAAATTATGTGAACAGATCGGGGATACTTTGTCCTCTGTATCTTTAGGTATTCTTTCTATCATCATAAAAGGACATCATTTATGTTAGTTTTGACAAATGCATTTAGACTGTTATATCACATATATATTTTCTTTCTATTAGTTCAAATTATAGAGCTTGTAGTATACTTACGTTTCATAACTTTTTATTTAAACCTTAATTTCATAATTTGGACTAAAATTTCAATTTATTTTAATATTCTTCTTTCAAATGAATTGTTTACTGCAAAGCGTAAAAATTCCTTATACTTGTACATCTATTTTATATTTGTATTTCATTTCATCTATGTTTTTTAACCTCTTTTCGGCATCCTTAATCTTATAATACTATATGATTATCTAAAGGAAACCTATACTCTTTTTCCTAACGTGTGTGTAAGTTAAACGTTGGTTACGTTACACAGACGCTGCTTGTAGCAATGGAAATACAGAAAATTGATGAAACTGAAGTTAAGATTTTTTTTCCAACAATAGCGTGACTAGTGTTACTGATTTTCCTAAATCCTACATTTCCTTACATTTTCGTGCAATGTAAATAAGATATGCTTGGAATTTTTACACAAAAGTATTCTCTATAATAGTTATCTGCAGGCATTTATCGTTTTATGCATTCAGTGCTGTACAATGTTTTGTTCATATTGCCACATATGTGGAGAACTATTTATAATACAAAGAAGTTATGCTAACTCCAGTGAAAAAAGTTTTGATTCTAACTATTCTTACCAGCATGTCCACAGAATTTTATACCACAGCTATCACAAAATACTAAACGTCGGCATAAAACCTTGTTTCATAGAGATCAAGATGTTTCCATGGTAGTAAAGAAGCTGAAGTTTGAGTAAATATGAAATGAAAGTAATGAAAAAAACCTAAATCTATGCAAATATAATTTATATTTAGGTTATCAATAGCTGGCCTATGTGGTATGATACAATAAAAAATTAATTGTTAGTCAAATTATTTATAACAATGCAACGTATGTGGGTGTTAAATGATGGAAGCAACGTGGTGAATATGTAATGTCCTCCTCGTGGGTCTTAGTTTAAGCCTAAATCATGAATATTTCAGTACAATGTTTTGTTCATGTTGCCACATATGTGGAGAACTAGTTATAATACAAATAAGTTATGCTAACCCCAGTGAAAAAAGTTTTGCTTCTAACTATTCTTACCAGCTTGTCCCCGGAATTTTATACCACAGCCATCATAGTATACTAACCATTACAATAAAACCTCGTTTCATAGAGATCAAGATGTTTCCATAGCAGTAAGGACGATGAAGCTTGAGTAAATATGAAATAAAAGATATGAAAAATACCTAAATTTATAGTAAATTTCATGTTTTTAGGATATTAATGGTTGGCCTACGTGGTATGGTACTATAAAAAATTAATAGTTAGTCAAATTATTTATAACAATGGAAAGTATATGGGTGTAAAATGATGGGAGCAAATTGGTGAAGATATAATGTCTTCCTCGTAGATCTTACATTTAAGCCATTACATTTACATTTAAGCACGAATTTTTCTGTACAATGTTTTGTTCTTGTTGACACATATGTGGAGAACTAGTAATAACACAAATAAGTTATTCTAACTCCAATGAAAAAAGTTTTGCTTCTAACTATTCTTACCAGCATGTCCACGGAATTTTATACCACAGCCATCATAGAATGCTAACAGTCGGTATGAAACCTTGTTTCATAGAGATCAAGAGGTTTCCATGGCAGTAAGTAAGATGAAGCTTGAGTAAATATGAAATGAAAGTAAAGAAAAAAAAAACCTAAAGCTATGCAAATATCATTTGTTTTTAGGTTATCAATAGCTGACCTATATGGTATGGTACTATAAAAAATAATAGTTAGTCAAATTATTTATAACAATGGAAAGTATATGGCTGTTAAATGATGGAAGCAAATTGGTGAAGATGTAATGTCGTCTGCATGGATCTTACATTTCAGCCTAAATCACGAATATTTCTGTACAATGTTTTGTTCTTGTTGCACACATATGTGGAGAACTAGTCATAACACAAATAAGTTATTCTAACTACAATGAAAAATGTTTTGCTTCTAACTATTCTTACCAGCTTCTCCACAGAATTTTATACCACAGCCATCACGGAATACTAACCGTCGGCATAAAACCTTCTTTCATAGGGATGAAGATGTTTCCATGGCAGTAAGGAAGATGAAGCTTGAGCAAATATGAAATGAAAGTAAAGAAAAAAAACCTAAATTTATAGCAATTATCATTTCTTTTTAAGTTATAAATGGCTGGCCTATGTTGTATGGTACTACAAAATAATTGTTAGTAAAAATATTCATAACAATGGAAAGTATATGCTTGTTAAATGATGGGAGCAAATTGGTGAAGATGTAATGTCATCCTCGTTGACCTTAGTTTAAGCCTAAATCATGAATATTTCAGTACAATGTTTAGTTCTTGTTGCCACATATGTGGAGAACTAGTCATAACACAAATAAGTTATTCTAACTCCAATGAAAGAAAGTTTTTCTTCTAACTATTCTTATCTACTTGTCCACGGAATTTTATACCACAGCCATCATAGAATACTAGCCGTTAGAATAAAACCTTGTTTCATAGAGGTCAAGATGTTTCCATGGCAGTAATGAAGATGAAGCTTGAGTTAATATGAAATGAAAGTAAGGAAAACAACCTAAATTTATAGCAAATATCATTTGTTTTAGGTTATCAACAGCTGGTCTATGAAGTACGGTATTACAAAAAATAATTGTTAGTAAAAATATTCATAACATTGGAAAGTATATGGTAGAGGAATGAAAGGGAGTTTGGAGAGCTACGTCTACTGTTTTGCACACGAGGGCTAATGAGACCGGTACCCACTGCTTAAAGCCGATTCTAATAGCATTACTACCGCAGTGGGATTTGAACCCACGAACTCCTGTACCGACGATTAGAGCCCTAACCAATCGGCCAGCGTTCGTCGGAATGATAGGAGAAAGTTAGTGAAGATGGGAGAAAGTTGGTGAAGATGTATTGTAGTCCGCGTGGTTCCTACATTTAAGCTTAATTCCCGAAGATTTCTTTCTAGACACAAAATAAATTAACAAATAAATCCTAATTATTATAAAACATTCATATGAACGAAACGTGTATACGAGAAAAGCGATGACAGCAAATTAATGTTTTATTAACGTCGTCCACATGGGTCCAAAGATTTAGGTCTAAATGATATAGAGTTGTGTTTAGATCATGTATTAATGCTAAATAAATAAATAATAGCTATTATAAAAATATTCATGGAAATTGTATGCGAGATAAATGGTGAGAGTAAATTAGTAATGTTGTAACTTAGCCCACATGGCTTCAAGGATTTAGGTCTAAATGAGGTAGATGTGTGTTTAGGTCATGCATACCTACAAAAGAAATAAATAACAGTTATTATAGAAATATTCATGGAAATTCTATGCGAGATAAATGGTGAGAGTAACTTAGTAATGCTGTAACTTAGTCCACATGGCTTCAAGGATTTAGGTCTAAATGAGGTAGATTTATGTTTAGGTCATGCATACCTACAAAAGAAATAAATAACAGTTATTATAGAAGTATTCATGTTAATGGAAAGTATATGCGAGATAAATATTGAGAGTAAATTTGTAATGTTGTAACTTAGTCCGCATTTGTTTCGCTTCAATATTTAAAATTAAATCACGTAAATTTCACGAAGTAGACTTTAGCCAAGTAAACACCAAGTATGTTTGGCCAAGTATGTTTACAATCGACTCTCTAGACATTTGCGTACTAATACTGATCTATTTTTGCACATTTATAAAGACTAAGTAGGTAAATATAAATTCACAGATTTTTTCCTTTAATTAAACCAATAAATATTTTTTTTAAATTTCTTACACTAAAAAATCCAAAACTATTTTCGGAAGCAAAGTTATTATCTGATTCTGATTCCAGCTACAAGCCAAAATCGGATAAAGTAATTAAATCAATTAAAATAATTGTTAAAACAAATTATGATTTTAAACTGCTTGTGAAATTCTGTGTGTTGATGGTACATTAAATGTTTGTCTTTATTAAAAGTAGCTTAATGTTATAATAATATCTTAATACTCTTTGTATGTGTTTATCTTTTATTTTTATTTAATTACAACACATGCGAGAAAGGAAAATATTGCCAGTCATTTGTTTTTATTAAAATTTTCTTTTTAGCTAACGTTAGCATTTTGAGCGGTAATATTATGAATATGGTAATGAGGTAATATTAGTTGAAAAATAAGAGAATTTAATAATAAAAGGAATAAATGGAAAGTTAAAGATAAAAATACATTTTGAAAACTAAGAAATTTTGTATTAAAACACATTAGTATTTTTATTTTTTTAATTACATTTTATGCTTATATTTACAAAGAGCTCTTAATCTAATTTAATAATTTTTATAAAAGCTTTGTAACATTCACGTTTATTCAAAAAACGTTCGTCAAACTTAGTTATTTTCTAATATAACAATAGGAAAACTTTTAACGGTCTTTTTTTAAAAATTTAAATAAATTAACAGAAAAAAACTGAAAATGACATAACTATAATTTGAGCTATA
>CM063501.1:43089507-43107007 GCA_032207245.1 Pardosa pseudoannulata
TCCTAGCGTTCTACCTGGTAGTTTTGAGCTTACCTTTGTAGAGTTTGCTCCTTACTGGGTTGGACCTTATTAATCTTCGAAACATTAAGGACCTCTTGTAGATCAACTGCGGCTGTGTAGCCGTTAAGGGTCACTGTTGTGATGTCTGGGCTCAATAGTAAGTTCCTTCTGTGTTTCCGAAAAGGCTAGGTCAGCGAAAATTAATTATCTCAATTTAGCTTATCTAAATTAAATAACAGTGGTGAATCAAAAAATGAATCAGTTTAGATGGAGTCCGATTAATTCTCAGTTTCAAAATTTAGTAATAAATGGTAGTGTCCGAAAAATTCTGTGTGCTGATGGAATATGTATTCAATGGGTTGAAAAAGATCAGAATACAGAACTGATACAATAGCACAAAATCACTTTTGGTAATCTAGTTTAATGTGAAACTGCAGCTATTAAACATTAGGTCCACTGGGATTGATTCATTAGAATTGTATTATAGTTTAAAATTGTATTAATTTTGTGTTAGTTTTACATTAAGTTCCACAAAATAAAATACTATCAAAAACCTGCAATTTATGTTTATATAATTTTCAAGGCACGCACAATTGAAATAAATTAAACAGTCATTTAATACTTATATACTTGTTTTACTATTCGTGTTATATTTTAATGATTATATTAAAACGAAGATAAATTAGTTACAATATTATATACTTACATAAATAAGCATGCAAGCATTATATGATAGCAAGGAAACACTTATGTATCATTATATATAAATTGACATAATTGTATTTGTGTAAATAAGTAACTTATTGTCATTTTATAAACCGATTATTACATGCAAATTGTTGCTATTTTTTCTTTTTCTTGTGATTTAAACTACCTAGAGATGGCTACAAAATATCAATTCAGATAACAATGCTTTCTAAATATAGTGGGTTACGTTAGAGACAATGTAGTAAATGAAAACTATCAAAAATTCTCCTTAATTTATTTTCTCCTTAATAATAAGCTATCATAAATCTCCTTTTCTACTTAATACTTCTCCGAATTTAATTAAAGTGTAAATTGCTGCATCTGTGTAACTATATTAATAACACTATTTCTAAAGTTTAAGTTTAATTATATAACTTGAACTAGTCCTTAAAACATAAACTGTCACGTCGTTCCTCACTTTACCAAAGGAAGTTTGTCAATCGTAACACTTTTCAACAATTTCAATTTCAGCAGTTAATGTCTAGACCTAATCGGAACCGGACTTCATTAATTTGAAGAAATATTCCATAACCCTGGATAACTCATATATCACACACACTTAAGCATATTTAAACTAATTCCTGATTTAGAATCGAATAATGGAATTCATTTAGCTATAACCCGATTAATATGCCGTTCCGAAATTTAGCTATAATCTTTAATGTGAATGACAGCTGCCCTTCGTCAATATACGTCAAATCACACTTACATGCAAATTGCTGCTATTCTTCTAAATATGCTGCAAAATTCCATAAACTTGAAGACATTATTAGCGGTTACAGAATATTCAATCTCAGGAATTATATTTTTTTCAACTTTTATTGCCATTCTAATACCAACAAATATCTATTTATAAGCGATATACTATTCAATTTCGTTGAAAAAAGTGTGGCCGATTGGTTAGGGTGCTGGTATTCGGTGACGGAGTTCGTGGGTTCGAATCCTACAGAGGCATGGATGTTCGTAGCCGTTCGGAATCGGCTTTAAGATATAGGTACCATATTATAAGCAAACAAATATATAAGTACATACTATAAGCAAAAAAATATATCGTGTATTTTATTGTCATTCTAATATAAGCAAATATTTATTTCGAAGAAATATATGACTTAAGCTCCACTGAAATATACAGTATATGAAGAAAGTATTTGATTGATGAGTCCAAGTACTATATGTGAAACAGTTAATAGTAATTTTTTACCAATTTTATGAAAATCTCTTCATTCTGCTTTGTGCGAAGTATAGAAAGTATTGAAATCACAAAATAAGCCGTTGTTCATTTCTTCAATAGAAATAACCCATTTTGACCATATTTGAATTACTTTCAATTAGTTTGATCTTTATACCTGTATATACGTATGTACCTGTATGTACGTATAACTTTGATATGGAAAGTATTCAATATATATTTTAACCATCCTTGAATAGATTTTGATTAATTTTGAATTAAAGTCATTACTCAAGTAACTCGCATAGGTCAGTATCATTATTTACCATGGTAAATATGTGCCATGATAACATTTGTACCAGATCTGATAGACAACCTTCGGTGTCATCCTTTTCATATTCCGGCAGATTTATTTCGGTCATCCCCGATGCAGTAAGGGTTAATCTAGGCAGATTAACCCTGTCAAAATTAAACATATTTATAACATGTGGTGACTAGTAAGGAGATTTGTGAAAGCAGAAGGAATCACTTAACTCAAGGACTCCACGGGAGCCTGTTGCAATGAACGCAATTGAACAAGTGGATGAGTGGCACATTAAGATGTAGTGAACAGGGGTCACGTAAAAGGTCAGGACATGTGAGCACCTGGAACTTGAAGAAGTTCCCATGGGGAATTGATATAGGACCCTATTATACATATGGGAGAGGATCCAGAATGCTCATAGTTAGCAAATAGCTGAAGGGTTACAACCAATATTTATTACTATGAGTAAATCAGATTGGATATTGATAACGATTGGGCAACAAGCAAATGAGAGAGGGAAGGAATCTCCAGTAAAAGGAAGAGAGATGACGGGTGAGAGAATTAGAGACTGAAGGTGGTTCCTGGAGGGAACTACCTAACTGCCGTTCCTGGTCACAGAAGGTGACTATTCAGCTGCCCCGTCAACGCGAACAATGCCTCAACTGACGCCTGAGCCGTCCCTCCACCGATGCCAGTTAGTTGCCCATAGAAGTGAGCCTACTTTCTTGTTTGTTCCCCATCTCTCAACTTCGTCCGAGTTAGTCTTAATTTACGGCTTTAACTACTGGAGTCACCACCTGTCATATTTAGATAGTTTAATAGTAAATAATGCTGCCTTAATACTATCCCGATTCTATAGGCGTGAAATTGTAAATAATAAATAATAGTATTAAAGTATTATGTAAAGTTTTATATTAAGTGTAAAGTGTAGAAAAAACTGTTAATCATTAATTTAGGCCAAGCACATAATCTGGGTTAGAGCATTAGGTTGCTCAATGTTATGAGTATTTGTAGTAAACTATACGTACATTGTAACACCAAGAAAATATGCTTCTTCAATAATAGCCCACTGTTCAACATAACGGGGATATATTGAGCAGTTTTACAGCATTTTTTTTTGTTTTTAACATTTATAAATCATATTAAACATGATTATGTGTGTTACAGTATTAGCAATCTGCGGATGTATGCACTATTGTTACAATTTGATTAAACTATAGCAAATATTTTATCTATACCTCAAAATTCCTTTAATTTAGACCAATAGAACACATTTCACAGCCACCTGAAGTGAAAATGATATTTCTTGATAAATCTACACAAAATAATAAAATAAATCTGAGAATAATATCTTAATATATACGAAATTATAAACAGTATTATATAATCTTATGTGAAAATTTAGAAATTTATATTGGTGTATTAAATCACTTATTTAACGAACTATTTTTTGATTAATTCTTTTAATTAATGGAGAACTTACATGAAATAGTAATCACTTTTTTTTCTTTAAATTAATTTTTCATTTTATATAAACTGCAAAAGTAAATAATGCTTAAGCAAAATGTATTAATCGAGACAAAATATACTAAAATTAATACGGTTAAAGTTAATGCGAAATCTGAAAATTACTTCAACGATATTATCTTGAACAGTATTAATCTGATCGATACTTCTCCAACTTTCATTTTAATCTATGCTAACACTGCCATTTAAATGTTACGTAATTAAACCTCGCAAATAATCACAACGAGAAACGTTACATTCTTTCAATTTTTACTAAACAGAAAAATAAATTTGTTACACATTTCAACAGTTCAAAATCCATCGCTAATGTCCTGAATAACTGTCAAAAACTTCTTTCGAATAATTGATTTAGTGCGGAAAATGTCTTCCTTTGAATGGTTAATTCACAGAAATTCTCCTTAACTTTGTTTAACTCATAAAATTCATTCCCTTTAGCGGATTTCAACTAATTGCCTATATAGAATGCTATAATGGAATTCATTAAACTAGAGCCATATTATCGCCTTGTTTCAAAATTGCGTAATAATCAGGAATGTATTTGATAACTGCAGTCTGCCACTCGAAACCAATCAGTAACTTTGACAATATTATCAGTGGCTGCAGATTATGTAATGGCAAGATCTAGGGATATATTTCAGGAAACATTTTATGTTTTTATAATGCAAAAACGAAACCGTTTAAAGTTTAATAGATCATTTGAAATTCTTAAAAAATAGTGATAGTTTTGTATCAATTTGAATATAAAACTAAATATTATAAGAATAACGTAACACTTGAATTGAGGAAAACTGTATATTTTTCTAGTTGAAGCACATTTATAGCAATATAATAAAAAAAGAAAACTTACAATATTAAACTTACAATATATATACTATTATCAAGTTATATAATATTTTATATAACATTTCAATAATTTGAATTATACTTTTAGAAAGAATAATATCTGTACTTGAAACTAAAGGGAAATACACACACACACACACACACACACACACACACACACACACACATATATATATATATATATATATATATATATATATAAATATATATATATATATATATATATATATATATATATATATATATATATATATATATATATATATATATATATATATATATATATATATATATATATATATATATATACATATATATATACATATACATATATACATATACATATATATATAAATATATATATATATATATATATATATATATATACATATATATATATATATATATATATATATATATATATATATATATATATATATATATATATATATATATATATATATATATATACATACATATATATATATATATATATATATATATATATATATATATATATATATAATATATATATATATATATATATATATATATATATATATATATATATATATATATATATATATATATATATATATTCCAATATATCAATTCATTTATTGAACGAAAGTGATCATTTTTATTAAATGAATATTGAATCTTATACAAAATCTTTAGACCTTAAAAATTTTAAACTCTTGTTTTTTTTAAAATAGATTATCAAGAATAAATAAAACAGTTGAAATAAATATTTCAACAAATGTTAAGTTTAGTGTGTTATGCTAATGACTGACATTTCAGTTTCCTTACTCACACACGTGATGAGCAGTGCTCCCTACACTGAAGTTAAAATCTAATAAATAGAGGACTGCAACGGGTAAAAGTACAGTATAACGGGTACAAATACAGTAATACAAGTTCTTACAATATTTTCTGGTAAAATTTAATATTATTGTAATGCTAATATTTATTTATGAATGAGAAACTTTCATTAAGAGTTAAAAAGTACATATTGCTTCAACTTTTCTTTCTATCTAAATACTCAAAATTGCGGCACATTCATTGAATTCTTTTTATTAGAAAATTGCAGATCTTTAAGGGGAATGTATACGATATTGCATTCGTTTTCGTTTCAATTTTTATAGGATTTGTTAAACAGGATACTTTGTTATACATGCGTATTGCAGCATACTATATAAATGGTAATTTCAAACTATTGTGAATTTCCTCCTTTATTTAAGGTATAAAATATTTAAATAATGTCAATATATCAACACTATCCTTTCTGAATAAAGTGTTGTTGGTATTTACAACGGAAATTGTTACATACTTTCAAATTTTACTAGAAATGTCTGAAAGAGTCCCACTTTCTGACATGTCGAAATTTAATCGCTAATGTCTATAATATTTTAAGGCTACTTTTTTAGAATAATTGATATAGCAAAGAAAATGATTTTTCCTCGCTTTGTAGTTCAGTTCATAGAATTATCATACACTTTCAAATTTAAGTAAAGAGTATCAAAATTGTAACACTTTGTGACAATTAGATAAAGTAAAGATTAAGTAGATAAAGTAATTCGTTAGATAAAGTAGAGATTATTAGTAACTATGAATAACTTATAAAACTTATTCACAATCGTTTATTCGTAATATTTTTCTTATGTAGAATGTAATAATGGAATTTTTTTAGCTACAACCCAATGCAGCATTTTATGTGTAATATGCTGAATAGTATTTTCGTTTTGTATTTCATTTTAGTTTAATTTTATGGAGTATATTTAGTTTAATTTTAGTTTAATTGTTAAACTGCATGCTCTACTATCATTTCGTATTGCAGTAGACAAAATATGGTAATTTCAAACAATCAAAAAATCTCTTTAAAATGTTTGATACTTTTCCAACTAGATTTAAATTGTAAAATCTTTAAACTCTGTAACTATACTGAGACAGCTACTATTTTTAAAATTTGTAGATTTTGTCGATAGATACAACAAAGATTGCCTTTAAGAGTATTATAATTTTCTCACTTTCTGACAATTCCAAATTGGATTGCTGACTAGAAGTATTCAGAATAACTTCTTTAGACTTACTGATTTAGTAAAGAAAGATTTTGCACCACTTTGTAAGATAATAAAACTTATCAGTAAATATGAATATCTTATAAGAATTTAACTTATAAAATTTTATTCACATTGGTATTTTCTAATAATTGCTAATACAGAGATTAAGAGATTAAGGATGAAATTATTTACTCATAATCACTAGGAAAGATTATTATTACGTACTCTTACAAAAATATCTAAAATAAATGATGAAGTATTGTAAATATCCAGATTTAGAAACAGTACTGATAATTCAAAAAGTTTTAAAACTACTGCATTATACATTTTTATTCATTATCCAGTATTATAATTCATTACTTGGCTTGTAGACAAAACAATAAAAAATAACATTGCCAATTGACTTTTAAATTTGTAATAACTAGCTATTACATAATACGATAAGGTTGACATCTTAAAAGCAAATTTCCCACCAAATTTTAAATAATTAGTGACAGGATCAATCCCTTCTTATCTCATAAAAGCACCATAAAAAAAAGAGATTACGTAAATTAAATTAAGCAGAAACACTTCTAATAAAAAAACTGCTTCATAAAAAATAGAAGCAACGTAAAACAATGAGCGATTAATAGGATGATAAATTTTTCTAATAAACCAAACAGGCTTATTTACGAGAGAATCTCAAATATTCAACGAGAAATTCAGAAAAAAAATGTTAATGAACAGCCTAGTTTTTCAGCCTAAAATCTCAACCAAGTAATGAGAGAAACTAATTGATTCCGATGACACAGTTTGTGCTTTCTGACGGTTTTGGTAACCAAGGTTACGGATCATAGAGAAAATAAGACCCTAATGATCTCTTCCTCTTATCCTTCCTGGTCCATATTTCATTTCCACTGATGGGTGATTTTTCATTCCAAATAACGGAATATATGGGATTTTTGTTCAATAGGGCTGATTATTTCAAATTCATTTCACATCTACTTTAAGTTTGATTTCTAGTAGAATAAAGATATTTTATAATATTTTTAACCCAGTTCGGATACCGTGTGACAGATTTAGAACACTTGAATTCATGAAATATTTGAAATATTGTTATGAAGATTATTACAGATGAGCTCTACACTCTATAATCAGATCCATGCATTTGAACTTCTATTGAAAGTGGAACTCAGGTAGAAAGGATTCTACCTGATTCCACTTATACTCAGAAGAGCTGACTCTCTACCGTTCCAGATTATTGAGCTAATTTTGTCTATTTACAAAGTGCATCGTTAATGAGATTATTAATTGTTGCCACCTATAAGTTATTTAATACGTATGACCTGATATAATTTATAGATTTATTATAGATTTGTGCTTTCTGATGGTTTTGGTAACCAAGGTTAAGGAGCATAGAGAAAATAAGACCCTAATGATCTCTTCCTCTTATCCTTCCTGGTCCATATTTCATTTCCACTGATAGGTGATTTTTAATTTCAAATAACGGATTATATAGTATTTTTGCTTAATAGGGCTGATTATTTTAAACGGGTTTCACATCTACTTTAAGTTTCATTTCTAGTAGAATAAAGAATATTATTTACTTTTTTTTAACCCAGTTCAGATTCTATGACAGATTTAGAACATTCAAATTCTTGAAATGTTTGAAATATTGTTATGAAGATTATTACAGATGAGCTCTACACACTATACCCAGAACCATGCATTTGAAGTTCTCTTCAAAGTGGAATTCAGGTAGAAAGCTAAGCTCTTGATTCTACCTATTCTCAGAAGAGCTGACTCTCTGCCGTTTCAGATTAATAAGCTAATTTTGTCTATTTACAATGTGAATCGTTAATGAGATTATTAAATGTTGCCACCTATATGTTATTTAATATGTTTGACTCGATATAATTTATAGATTTATTATAGATTTGTGCTTTCTGATGGTTTTGGTAACCAAGGTTACGGAGCATAGAGAAAATAAGACCCTAATGATCTCTTCCTCTTATCCTTCCTGGTCTACATTTCATTTCCACTGATGGGTGATTTTTCATTTCAAATAACGGATTACATGGGATTTTTGTTTAATAGTGCTGATTATTTCAAATGCGTTTCATATCTACTTTAAGTTCGATTTCTAGTAGAATAAAGATATTATTTAATTTTTTAACCCAGTTCGGATACCGTATGACAGATTTAAAACACTCGAATTCATGAAATGTTTGAAATATTGTTATGAAGATTATTACAGATGAACTCTACACTCTATAATCAGATCCATGCATTTGAAATTCTCTTCAAAGTGGAACTCAGGTAGAAAGGATTCTACCTGATTCCACTTATACTCAGAAGAGCTGACTCTCTACCGTTCCAGATTAATGAGCTAATTTTGTCTATTTACAATGTGCATCGTTAATCAGATTATTAACTGCTGCCACCTATATGTTATTTATTACGTATGGCTAGATATAAATTATAGATTTATTATAAAGATTATATTTAAAATTCCACACATATACATACATGCAAATTCAGAGTGTACCAAAGTACACAAAATATTTGAATTATAGGCCATTTTTGTATTACTGTTGCCAATGAAAAAAGAAGTTTGAGAGATCCAGATTGTAAAAAAATGAACACGATCAAGGAATAGAAAGTCATCCTTAGATAGGAGACTAACTTTTATTTTGATTGTTTGGTTAGTCAAAAAAATTGACATATTCTAGGCTTAGAAATTGTACGATAATTTGTTGAAAGACAAATTCATCCAAAACGAGATATTGTTTTGTGAAAATTTTTGGATTTAGGCTATATATTATTGAATCATTGTTTCTTAAAAATGGGTGGTCAATGGGGGTAATTATAGTTAATAATTATAGATATCAAGCTATCATAATTCAATTGTTTGAGGTCAAGTGTTGGATTTGGGTACTAAGGACATGATTTCTATTTAAATAATGCCTCAAAACAAATTAATCAATTTATCTCTGACCATTTAATTTCCATTTTGGTGATAGACTTGATTATAAAAAATGACCACGCTCAAGGAATAGAATTCTAAAATATAACAAGTGGATTTGAGCAAAGTCATCTTTAGATAGGAGACTAACTTTCATCTTGATAGTTTGGTTAGTCATCAAAGTTGTCATATTCAGGGTTCAGAAATTATATGAGAAATTGTTGAATGACAAATACATCAAAAACGAGTTACTGTTATTTCCAAATTTTGGGCTTTAGGACTATATATTATTGAACAATTCTTTTTTAAAAATAGGTGGTCAGAAATGATAGTTAATGAGTTTATATATCAAGATATCATAATTAAATTTTTGAGGTCAAGTGTTAGATTTGGATACTAAAGATATATGATTTCAACAAGGTGATGAACCAAAACAAATTAATTAATTCATTTCTAAACATGTAATTTCCAATTTGATAATAGAATTGACGGTCCATTTTATAAGATTTAACCACCCTAGGGATTTTCGGATATTTTCCCTAAGATTTATGTCTACGTTTTATTCCAACGTTTAAGTCTACGAATTAATAAGTAAAAAGATTGAGCTCCCTCTTTTACACGTCATATAATTTTTCACCATTTTTTCTTGTGTAAAAAATCACATTTGCACACTACATAAATTCACTGTACTCCTGCTACATTATACACAATTTATTATGTTATGTTATGTGTCATCACTATTATCATTTGCAACTTATCACGAATTATCATTTTGCATATGATTTTTATAATTTAAAGTGGGTTTTCGCTTTTTCTTCTTTAAAATCCAAGCACTGAAATTTTACTGGAATAAAATCTCTCCTATACTTTATGCAAGGATTTGGCAAGTATTATTCTAATTGCAAAATAGTGTACGTAATACAAGTAAAAATAACATAAGACATCACAAAATCATAAAAAGCTGAAGGTTTCAAACATTTCAATCGGAAAATTTAGCCACTTTAATACTTCTTCCCGACAGAATAAGTAATCATCTAACATAGTATATCAAATTAGTATTCTTGAAGCAAGACATTAGGTTCCCTGATTCTTCATTTGCTTTAAAGAATCATTCCCTCCTGTTGATTTGAGTTTCCAAGGAATATAGAATTAAATGTGAAAGTTGTTAAATGAGTTCAGCTTCCTGTGAATTTACGAAATTGTTTTAAAACGACATATTGCTACATATATATCTGATTAATACTTTAAATAATGTAATAATTATGTATGCATATATATATATATATATATATATAATATATATATATATATATACATTTATATATACACACATTTATGTGCATAATAATTCTCAAAAATATGTTAATAATTTGTAATATTTTTAAACTTTTTCTTCTTGTGCAAAAAATCAAATCTTATGAAATCATTGCACTTAAAAGACATACTGCTAGATATCATATATCTACTTAATACTTTAAATAATGTAATAATTATGTATGCATATATATATATATATATATATATATATATAAGCAAATATAATTATACATATACATATATATACATACATACATATATATACATACATACATACATATATTATATATATATATATATATATATATATATATATATATATATATATATATATATATATATATATATATATATATATATATATATATATATCTATATATATATACATATACATATATATACATATATATATATATTTCTATATATATATTGTAGATTAAATTTTATTTTAAAATTTTATATATTAAAATTCAAAAAAAAAATTAACTCTTTTCTTCTTAAGCAGCATTTACAATTTCCTTTAATGTCATTTCATTTCAGATTTTATACTATCATATCTTTTTATATTATAATCTTTAAATAGAAAATTTCTATATTTCTTTTATATCTTATCACATTTTTATCCTCTTCCTACGTCTAAGTGTGGGCATATATATTTTAATACTGTTACAAATAATTACCTTTATAGATTATATATTTTAAATATTTTCTTTATACTTTGTATTTAATGCATTATACTAATAATAAAACAAAATATATTATCTTTAATTAAACAGTAATTAACTTAAAAATAAAATCTGGAATGTTAAAATAAAAAAGAATATTTTAAATATTTCAATCAGATATAATAAGATCATACTTCTTAATTGATGTAAATGGTATATTATTTCTTTTTTGACGAAACATTAATCATGGAAAACACACCATATCGAATTAGTATTCTTGAAGCAAGACAACAGACCCTTTAATTTTTCTTTCGCATTTAAAGGAAAATTATTTCCCATGCTTTGCATTTGAAAGGAAACAAAAACTGAAAGTTAACTTGCTGTAAGGATTCATTTTCTCCGGAATTTTCTTCTGTGAAAATCTTTTAAACATTTCCACTTTGATACATTGTTTTCAAATTGTTTAGAAAACTTACATATGATATTTAAAGTAACCGCGTATACTTTATTACTTTATTTATTTATAAATTTTGTTTCTTACAAACACAAACATTCATATGTATACATATAAAAATTATTACCCCTAAAATTGATGTCTTAAGTTATCCCTTTCCATTCTCATTTTTAATACAGTCTGTTCTATAAGCACGTATTGCTCATAACTTCGTCAATAGATAGCGCGCAGATACCGGCTTAATTTCACGTGTTCTTCAAAAATTAGAGAAGAATGCTTTATGGTTATATTCTTCTTTCGATTTGTTTTGCTGTGTTTAAATCAACAATCGAAGTCGTCCGAGTACCGAGTTCAAAAGTGAAAATGGCATCACCACAATGAATTGCCTTCTCAGTCGCCTGACGCCAATCCAATTGAAAAAGTTTGGTCTCTTATGAAGATGAAGTTCAGGGGAAAATATGTATAAAATATAAAGCAACTAAGTCACCTGGTAGAGAAATTTGGAGGTCTCTACCTTTGAAATTAGCCCGAAAAACTTGTCGAAAGTATACCTCGACGCGGCCAAGCAATAATCGATAATAATGGGGACTGGACAATTTATTAGGTGAAATGCATTTCAGTTTAATATGTATACTACACGGTACAAATGTATTTTTAACTAATTCGTTTGTATTTTTAGAGAATAGACGACACGCTTTTATGGAAAAGACTGTATATAATTTCCCAACCATAAAATATTAGATAAAGGTGTTTTTTCCTACCTAAATTATTTTAGCGATGTCTCAAAACTAACTCTCAATTAAATACGAATTTTCTGTTCATTGACCAAATTCTTAAGCTGTCTCGTTTAAAAATGTTGTTTCTGCTATGGTCCGTCTAATAATTAAATTGCGTCCTGTGTTTCTTTAATAAAACTAAATTAAAGGATGAAGGTTCTCATTTTGCTTCTCAAAAATTGCTGAACAGTCGTTAGCCTTAAGAAAAAAAATAGGGGTACAAGTTTCCTCTTGAGTCCTAAATTACCATCATTTTTGTATCATTCGATTTAGAGCAGTTGAGCCATTGAAACTGTTGATGAGTTTGTCACTTTTCGATCCTAAATATTTGTGAAATTGCAGAATCCTGGAGTTTTTAATGAGTCAAGATTGTATATTAGAAGTACTTTTTGCCAAGTAAGCCAGAAAAAACTAAATAATGTCAATTAATCTACAGTACACTGGTCACGCATACACACAGGCATATAGATATATACATATATATATATATATATATATATATATATATATATATATATATATATATATATATATATATATATATATATATATATATATATATATATATAATATATATATATATATATACATACATATATATATATATATATATATATATATATATATATATATATATATATATATATATATATATATATATATATATATATATATATATATATACATATATATATATATATACATATATATATAATATATATATATATATATATATATATATATATATATATATATATATATATATATATATATATATGTATATATATATATATATATATATATATGTATATATATATATATATATATATATATATATGTATATATATATAAATATATATATATATATATATATATATATATATATATATATATATATATATATGTATATATATATATATATATATATATATATATATATATATATATGTATGTATATATATATATATATATATATATATATATATATATATATATATGTATATATATATATATATATATATATATATATATATATATATATATATATATATATATATATATATATATATATATATATATATATATATATATATATATATATATATATATATATATATATATATATATATATATATATATATATATATATATATATATATATATATATATATATATATATATATATATATATATATATATATATATATATATGTATATATATATATATATATACATATATATATATATATATATATATATATATATATATATATATATATATATATATATATATATATATATATATATATATATATATATATATATATATATATATATATATATATATATATATATATATATATATATATAATATATATATATATATATATATATATATATATATATATATATATATATATATATATATATATATATATATATATATATATATATACATATATATATATATATATATATATATATATATATATATATATATATTATATATATATATATATATATATATATATATATATATATATATATGTACAAATTGAGTTTTATTATTTTAAGTTAGTGTACAAAGTAAAAAATAATAGATACTGAACATATAGACTAGACAAACCTGGTTTACACTGATGTATCAGAGGACCAAAGTGGATACTATAGGTAAAGAAAATCTAGGATTGTTTGTGGAGCTAGTTTTCAACAGTAGCTTTGATCTCATTATTGTCTGCAAATTGCTGTCCCTTCAGAGATTCTTCAGTGAAGCAAACGTATTAAATTTACAAGGTAAACCATTAATTTTTCCAGTTGTTGGATGAATGTGGTACATGTAGGATGCCTATAAGAATGACCACGAGTCTGTGAGTAAATAAAAATGTCCCTAACATCATGACTGATCACATGATTCTTAATTGTTGTGGGATAATTTCTGAGCCAAAATTTTTCTTTCGATTGTCGTGCTTCTGAGACCCTCGATCGCTTATAATTTGTAAGATTGCATGATTGAGAATTGAAATCTTCGTTCCAAAGATGTAGACCGGGTCGCACATTCAGCATTTATTACTTCAATCTTAGATTAACATTCATAAAAAGAGTTTAATCTCTGCAAGCTACTTTCTATCTTATTTTTCTGATCTGTGAAGTAAAAAATTTAAAATCAGAATAGTAAATTGGGAGAATTTTGGAGATTTTTTTATATTATGAAATTATTTTGTATATATTATGCATCTATATTTTTGATTGTATTCAGTAAATCACAAAACTTAAAAAAGAAAAATCTCTTTATTTTAGATACTTTAATCAGATGAAGTCGCATTTTATCTCTTATCGGATAAAAAGAAATATTTTACTTTTAGAGCATTACAGCATTTACTTTTCACCAAAGAAAAAAGATTAATCCTCGAAAACAAAGCATATCAAATTAGCATTCTGGAAGCTAGATAATAGAGCACCTAATCCTCTCCTCGTATTCAAGAGCATTTCTCTCTGAAGCTTTGTGTTTCTAAGGAAACAAAAAACAAGCAGAAGTTGTTGAATATGACTTTCTTTTCTTCATTTTTTTTCTTTTTTGAAATTTCTTTTATATTTATTCAGTTCTAATTCAGAGTTCAATAAATCACTTTAATTTCTCAATATCAGATGTGCTCTATAGAGTTAAGCACCATATATCTTCTATAAATTATTATTTAGGTAAATCAAATGTAATTTCTACTTCATCCTGAGAAGCAAATGCTACACAAACATTTGTATATACATATGTATATATGTATATATAAATATACATATATTTGTGTTTATATAAATATATATGTATATCTAATATTTTAGCATGTAATATAATAAAAAAAGCACAAAATACGCGAAGAAAAATTTTCTTTTATTTATGTTATAAGATGAAATGAAACATTTTCTTTACTAAACCAAAACTAATGCTTATGAACTGTTATATAGGCTTCGTAACGTTTTAATTCCTGGCGGAAACAAACATTTAATCAAAATACAACCTACCAAATTAGTATAATTTAAGAATGCGATCACAACTTCTAATTAATATTTAAGGAAAACATTCTTCTGTACCTTTGAGTTTCCAAGAAAACGAAAAGAAAATATTGAAGTGATTGACCGACTTTATTCTTTCAACTTTTTTGTTCTTTCTACTTTCCTTCACAAATTTTGAAATCTCTATTAAAAACATTGATATGAAGGTTATTCTTTAATATCACGTATCGAGTAAATAACTTTGGAAAATTGATTTTATGTTAGTAATTTTTATTTCTCTTTAACTCTTTATATGTTGATAATTGTTGCTCATAAAAACCGCATATGACTGTAAATTGCCATAGTATGGAACTTTAATCGCACTCGGAAGAATAAATTTCTTTTTTGATGCAAGAATAAAAAGAAAATTACACTTTTAACCCCTTAACGCGCACGCTCGAGTTAACTCGAGCAAGCTAAACTGGCCAAACTGTGCACACTCGAGATAGTTCGAGCGGGGTTGTGCTTTGTGTTGCTATATTTTTTTTACAATTGAATACAACCGAGAATTGAAAATGACAATGTGAAACAAACAAATGAAAATCGTTTTATTGATATTTATCATTTACATGGGATTGTAAGCTATACCACTTACTTATTCAAGTATAAAATATATTTTTTCTTTTATTTATCACTTATGAAATTTCTGACTGTAAATTGCCATAGTATGGAACTTTAATCGCACTCGGAAGAATAATTCTTTTTTGATGCAAGAATAAAAATAAAATTACTCTTTTAACCCTTTAACGTGCAAGCTCGAGTTAACTCGAACGCGCTAAACTGGCCAAATTGTGCACATTCGAGATAATTCGAGCGGGGTTGTAATTTATGTTGCTATAAGTTTTTTACAATTGAATGCAATCGAGAATTGAAAATAACAATGTGAAAGCAGTCAAAAGAAAATCATTTTATTCATATATTTATCATTTACATGGAATAGTAAGCTATAACACTTACTTATTCAACTATAAAATGTAATTTTTTTTCTACTTATCACTTATATTCTTTAATAGCACTCGGAAGAATAAATTTATTTTTTTGGTGCAAGAATAAAAACAAAATTACTCTTTTAACCCTTTGACGGGCACACTGGAGTTAGAACGAGCGCGCTAAACTGGCAAAACTGTGCACACTCGAGATATTTCGAGCGGCGTATTTTATATTGCTTTAAATTTTCACACTCGAATGCAATCGACGATTGATATAATAGTGTGAAAGCAAAAAAAAAAGAAAATCGTTTTATTGATATTTATGATTTACACGGGATTGTAAGCTATAACACTTACTCTTTCAAGTATAAAATATATTTTTTTTCTACTTATCACTTATGAATTTTCTGACTGTAAATTGCAATAGTATGGAACTTTAATAGCACTCGGAAAAATAATTTTTTTTTCATGCAAGAATGAAAACAAAATTACGCTTTAACCCTTTAACGTGCACATTCGAGTTAGAACGAGCGCGCTAAACTGGCAAAACTGTGCACATTCGAGATAATTCGGGCGGCGTTGTAATTTATGTTGCTTTAATTTTTCACACTCGAATGCAATCTAGGATTAAAAAAGAAATAAAAAATACATAAATTTAAAAAAACAATGTTTTATTGATATTTATCATTTACATGTTATTGTAAGCTATAACACTTACTTA
>CM063501.1:43112007-43127007 GCA_032207245.1 Pardosa pseudoannulata
TATTATATATATATATATATATGTATATATATATATATATATATATATATATATATATATATATATATATATATATATATATATATATATATATATATATGTATATATGTATATATATATGTATATATGTATATATATGTATATATATATGTATATATATATATATATATGTATATATATATGTATATATATATATATGTATATATATATATATATGTATATATATATATATATATATATATATATATATATATATATATATATGTATATATATATATATATATATATATATATATATATATATATATATGTATATATATATATATATATATATATATATATATATATATATATATATATATATATATATATATATATATATATATATATATATATATATATATATATATATATATATATGGTTGTAAAGAAAGTTTCCCTTCACCACAAAAATTGACTGCAGAAAGAGTTCGCATTGGCGTATTTAATCATACTTTAGCAAACGATGTTTTTTAATTTGAAAGAAAGAAACTTAATTTAGAACACCATGTTGGGAAATTTGTAAAAAAAAATACCATTACTATTAAGTACTAGGGGTCTGAAATGGAACTATCCCTTTACCAGATTAGAACCATCATTTGTGGTCCGTACTGTTGCAAAAAGTCAGCAATAGAATGTCACCAAATCTTGCGTACAGCTTTTGACACTAATTTTGTATTATATGACACTGTGAAGGTTTGGTACTGGAAATTCAAAAACAAATACTATGACATTCAACAAACAAAGCACTTTCTCCGACCGACTGATGTCGATGAGGCCCACCTGCGAGGAATTTTAGAACAAGATAACTATGCAACCACTCGAAAGCTAGCTAAGTAATCAGACGTTAGTACCATTTCCATTAGTCGCACTATGCATCAGATAAACGTGACGTACAAGTTCAATCTTTGGGTGCCACATGACCACCTGACTCGAAAAATAAGGACAGACGTGTTTGGTCCTGCACTAATCTGCTTGAGTATCAACGCAAGGACAAAATTCTGGAATGGATAAAAAAAAGGGTTAAAAAGTAGATTTACTTCAACAACACTAGCTAAAAAGTGGGTTGGTCTACGCCCGGTGAGCCCGTCGGTAGCATCGTAAAGCGCAATTTGGCCAATAAAAAGATCAGGCTTTGTATCTGGTGGGATTGCCGAGGTCTTATCGACAAAGAGTATCTAGAAAAATGTAAAACCCTCAACAGTAAAGAGTACAAAGATATTCTACTCCATGCTGATGCTGCTATCAAGGGAATAAACTGAATAAATAGTTTTAATTTTCTTTTTTTTTTTTCTAGAAATATAAAAAAGAGAGAAAAAAAAAGTTTCTCTAGACAAGGAAATGTATAGTATATATGCAAAGATTATTCGTTATGTTTTATCATGAACTGAATAAGTAATTTCAATTTTCTTTTTTTTTTTACCTTTCCAGAAATTTTAAAAATAGAGAAAGAGAAGAAGTTTTCTTTTATTTTTATTGTTCTTTTTAGAAATTTAAAAAAGATAGAAATAAAAAATGTATCTGTACACAAAGCAATGAATAGTATATATGCAATGATTATTCGTTATTTTTTATCATCGTCTGAATAAGTAATTTAATTTTCTTTCTATTGACGTTTACAGACATTTTAAAAATAGAGAAAGAGAAGAAGTTTTCTTTTCTTTTTATTGGTCTTTCTAGAAATTTAAAAAAGATAGAAAGAAAAAAAGTGTCTCTACACAAAGAAATGAATAGTACATATGCAACTGTTATTCGTTATTTTTTTATCATCAACTGAATAAGTAATTCCAATTTTTTTCTCTTGACCTTTCCACAAATTTTAAACATACAGAAAGAGAAGAAGCTTTCTTTCCTTTTTATTGCTCTTTTTAGAAATTAAAAAAAAGAGATAAAGAGAAAAAGTTTCTCTACACAAATAGTTATTATTTATTTTTATCATCAACTGAATAAGTAATTTCAATTTTCTTTCTATTGACCTTTCCAGAAATTTTAAACATACAGAAAGATAGGAAGTTTTCTTTTCTTTTTATTGTTCTTTCTAGAAATTTAAAAAAAGAGAGAAAGAGAAAAAATTTCTCTATACAAAGCAATTAATAGTATATATGCAATAGTTATTCGTTATTTTTTTTATCATCAACTGAATAAGTAATTTCGATTTTCTTTCTATTAACCTTTCCAGAAACTTTTAAAATAGACAAAGAGAAGAAGTTTTCTTTTCTTTTTATTGTTTTTTCTAGAAATTTAAAAAAGAGAGAAAGAGAAAAAGTTTCTCTACAAAAGCAATAAATAGTATGTATGCAAAAGTTATTCGTTATTTTTTATCATCAACTGAACAAGTAATTTCAATTTTATTTCTATTGATCTTTCCAGAAATTTTAAAAATAGAGGAAGAGAAAAATATTTCTTTTCTTTTTGTTCTTCTTTTTAGAAATTTAAAAAAGAGAGAGACAAAGTTTCTTTAGACAAAGCAATGAATAGTATATATGCAACGGATAATCATTATTTTTTATCATCATTTGAATAAGCAATTTCAATTTTCTTTCTATTGACTTTTCCAAAAATTTTTAAAATAAAGAAAGAGAAGAAGTTTCTCTACATAAAGTGATGAATAGTATATATGCAATGGTTATTAGTTATTTTTATTGTCAAGTGAATACAATATTTTAATTTTCTTTCTATTGACCTTTCCAGAAGTTTTAAATTTAGAGAAAGAGAAGAAGTACATAGAAAGTAATGAACATAATATATGCAATGGTTATTAGTTATTTTTATCGTGAGCTGAATAAAATATTTCGATTTTCATTCTAATTCTTTTTACAGAAATTTAAAAAAAAGAGAAAGAGAAGAAGTTCCTCATTGAGAACAATGAACATAATATATGCAATGGTTATTTATAATGGTTAAATAATGGTTATAATAAATATAATGTATAAATAATAAATAAAATATAATATAATGTAATCATAATTAATATTAATAATGGCTAGTTATTTTTATAATCATTTGAATAAATTATTTCAGTTTTCTTTCTAATGCCCTTTCCAGAAATTTTAAAAAAGAAATGAAAAGATGTCCCTTTTCAGAGAGCAATGAAAAGAATACATGCAATGGTTGTTAGTTATTTTTATCATCGACCGAATAAAAAATTTCAATTTTTTTTCTATTGCCCTTTCCAGAAATTTAAAAAAAGTATTTTCAATTTGACTTAATAAAAATAATATCATCCTAAATATATATACTCAATAAACGATCTTTAACTATCTATTATAAATCATTAATCCCCCGAGCTCCATACATCATGCTTTGTGAAGTTATTCACTTGCATCTTTTTTCAGTTTTCTAACTCGGTCAATGAGGAATGCGAAATAAAGAAGTGCCTTTAGAAATTTGAAGCATGAATCAGCTAGCTCAAGTTAAAATCTAGAGATACTTATCTCGAAAAAATGCAACCAAAAACCCAGAAGATATATGGTTCGAAACAAAACGAGTTTCTTTTCTCTTTCAGTATAACACGAAAAATACTTTGAAGCAGTATGTATGATGGCAAATATCAATTGCCCACGTATTCAATTCATATACAAGTGTCTTCCGTAAGAGGTTTCACTGATACAAAATCAAATTTCTTGTCTCTTTGTTACTTTTTAGCCTCAGGTGGAAAATAGATAAGTACATAAAACACCGAGACAGCAAAATCTCTCCGATAAAATATGAATCGGACGGGGTATACTTCAATATTATTTCTGCAAAAGTTTTTGATTTACAAATGTAGGGAAGATTTCTTTTTATCAAACCTTGTTTAAATTGTAATATTTAACATCTCTTGTAAATAAATTAATTCATAACTAATGTCTAAAAATTTATGAGAGAAAATTGCTTCTTGGTGTTATTTCCTCCAAATTTAATTTTATAACACAAGAATACAAAAGAAAGTTATTTTAAAAAACAATCAATTTTTAGTTGACTAAAAGCATATTAATTGATTAAATATGTAAGCATTCATCTAAAATATTAAACTATTTTCAAATTAATCATTTATAAAAAATTACTTGTAAAATAAATTGTTTTGGAGCTTCTTTCTAATTTTTAAACATGGTTGTATTTAGGTATTCAAAAAAAGTAAAAGAAATTACAAGTCATACCTTAATTAAACAAAATGTTACTAGAGAATACTTACAATAAACATGTAAGTATTCACTTCAAAATTAAACTATTTTCAAATTAATCATTTATAAAAAATTACTTGTAAAATAATTTGTTTTGGAGCTTTTTCCTTTTTTTTTTTTAAACATCGTTGTATTTAGCTATTCAAAAAAGTAAAAATTTTACAAGTCATACCTTAATTAAACAAAATGTTACTGGAGAATACTTACATTAAACATGTAAGTATTCACTTCAAATATTAAACTATTTCCAAATTAACCCTTTATAAGGAATTACTTGTAAAATAATTTGTTTTGATGCTTCTTTCTAATTTTTAAGCATGGTTGTATTTAGATATTCAAAAAAGTAAAAAAAAATTTACAAGTGGTACCTTAATTAAACAAAATGTTACTAGAGAATACTTACATTAAACATGTAAATATTCACATCAAATATCAAACAATTTGAAATTAATCATTTCTAAGGAATTACTTGTAAAATCATTTGTTTTGGAGCTTTTTCCTTTTTTTTAAACATGGTTGTATTTAGCTATTCAAAAAAGTAAAAAGTTTTACAAGTAATACCTTAGTAAAACAAATACTTACATTAAACATGTAAGTATTCACTTCAAATATTAAACTATTTCCAAATTAATCCTTTATAAGGAATTACTTGTAAAATAATTTGTTTTGATGCTTCTTTCTAATTTTTAAGTATGGTTGTATTTAGCAATTCAAAAAAGTAAAAAAAAAATTATAAGTCGTACTTTAATTAAACAAAATGTTACTGGAGAATACTTACATTAAACATGTACGTATACACTTGAAATATTAAACTATTTTCAAATTAATCAGTTATAAAGAATTACTTGTAAAATCATTTGTTTTGGATCTTCTTTCTTGTTTTTAAACATGGTTATATTTAGCTATTCAGAAAAGTAAAAAAAAATTACAAGTCATACCTTAATTAAACAAACTTTTACTGGAGAATACTTACATTAAACTTGTAAGTATTCGCCTCGAATATGAAACTATTTTCAAATTAATCATTCATAAAGAATTTCTTGTAAAATAATTTATTTTGAAGCGTCATTCTAATTTTTAAACATGGTTGTATTTATATATTCAAAAAAGTAAAAAAAATTACAAGTCATACCATAATTAAACAAAATGTTTCTGGAGAATTATGAAAAAAATGTTCCACCACTATTTTAATACTAATGTATTATTAATGCTCTTTAGAATTTTTAAAACAATACTGAATGTTTCAAAAATTATCATAATAGTATTATAGCAGGAAAACTTTCAATAATTAATAGTTAAGGAACATTATACAAAAATGTGAATATATTTATATAGAAAAATTTAACTATACATAATTCTTTATTTAAAATTCAATTCTTATACATTTCGTAACTCTTAATATATAACAAAAATTATTCTTCTATTTAACTTTTGTATTGTAATTATATTCATACAGAAATAATAAAGTAATTTTTATAATTGAATTATTATAATTAACATATTTGAATTTGTACGCCAATAATAATTATATTTTCAGATATAACTAATTCGATTATTGTTTTAAAAATAAACATTGTACACGGAAATGTCAATTTAAATGTGCTGTTTACGCATAAACAAAAACACATTCTATGTCCATAATTTTCGAAAAAATCTTAATTTGATAATGCAGTTTGATTTAAACTGTGGAGACATGCTTATATTATCATAATTTTTTTTCCAAAAATTCAAACTCTTTGGAGATTTAAAAGTCTTGTGTTTTTTAAATTATTATAGGATAAACTTATATTAAATTTTCTTGGTATAAAACTGTCGAAATTGTTACTAAAGTTATTTCGATTCCTATTAATTTATTTTCCAGTTTAATCTTCCAAAATGATAGAATCTGAACTGCATTTATTTCTGAAAATAATTCATATTCTTTTTGTCTCGAATAGTTAAGAGTTACAGAAAATCATTTCTTTTTCACAGACATAGTATTATTTCTGTTACTAGACGGAAAATGATTATCAAGCAATCTCTCCATTTGCTATTAAATGAAACCGAATACTATCTGCATTTATTTCTGAAAATGATTCATATTCTTTTTGTCTCGAATAGTTAAGAATCAAAGAAATTCATTTCCTCTCCACAGACATAAGATTATTTCTGTTACTGGAAGGAAAATGATTATCAAGTAATCTCTCCTTTTGCTATTAAATGAAACCGAATAATATCTAAAAAATTGTTTGCCTACTAGGTTTAAAGTTCTAAATTATATTTAAATGATGAATAAGAAAGGAAAACATTAAGCAACAGCTTTGGGCAGTTTGAAGCACAGAATGCCTGATTAGAATCATAAATTGTTATTTTATAAGAAATGATAATATGGCTGTAATACCTACTTTTTGCATTCTAAGTTAAAAAAAGATAAGAAAACAGAGCTGGAGTAGGTAGATAATTAGCTAAAAATACAAATCTTTTTAAACTGATAATTATTCATAGTAATGTGCAAAGGGACAACAAGCTGTTAAGTTACATATTTAGGATTTAATAAAGTAATCATCATTGCTTTTGCAGCAAACTTTGATTTCTCAAAGAATATACAGAAGTGTCTTCCATACATTTGTTGTGGACTTAGTAGAGGGATCAAAAATAAGCGTTGTATAGGAAAATGTCAATTTAAATGTGCTGTTTATATATAAACAAAAACATGTTTTTAGCCATAAATTTAGAAAAATAATAATTTGTTAATGAAGTTTGATTTAAACTGTACAGACACGCTTACGTTATCACATATTTTTCTTTTCAAAAATTCAAAATTCTCGGTGATTTAAGAGTCCTGTGACTCTTAAATGACTATAGGAAATATTTATATTAATTTTTTTATGTAAAGCTTTCGAAATTGTTACTAATTTTACCCAACATGTTATAACATGTTATTACTGTCTTTAGGAGATTCCATTTCAACTTAAAAACACTGTGGATTTCTTGTTTGAATTTGTTCTTGTAAAGAGGTAATGGTTTCTTTTGGAACGAACATGGTGGAGGTGTAAATTGTTGAGTAGAATGGAAAATATCGACTTTTCCAAATATAAAGTTGGTGTCGCAGCTCGCCACATGACATTTCGCTGATTTTAGTGTATTACCCAGATAATGTTAACATTTAGACCATCCACAACACTTTGTACTCCAGCAGATCTAGAGTAAGAGGACCAAGGAACTAGACCAAGGAATACGTGGATAAATCAGGTTGAATATGATTTAAAACGTTGGATATTTGCTAACTGGAAACTAAAGGCATTTAGTGGAGTGAAATAGAAAAAGGCTTCAAAAAACATAGTGACCTTCAAGGGCTATAGTATATGTTCAATGACAAGGACAACGATGACAACACTTTGTGGTTAACAGGCTTAGGGAGCCATTTCTTCAGACAAGTGTTCTTTTTTGAAATCCATTTGCCATCTAAAAATCACAGACTCACAAAAATGGTTATCATTGTATGCTTCTTTTATCAACTTGACTGTTTCAGAAACTATTTTATCCATAGGATAAGAAAAGTTTATTTCACAATGCAGTAACATTTTTACTTTGAATCATCCACCTTCATTCCTATATAGCGAATAAGAACAGTTCTTTAAACATAGGAAACATAGAAAATAAGATAATTTATTTACTTCGTTTATAAAAATAATAGTTTTATAAGCTTTCATTTAACATTTTGAAAAATCATTTGTACTTTTATTTTGTAATTTTACTTTTATACCACTGCATAAAAAATATCTCTCAATTGTTATGAAATGTCCTGTATATAGATCTTTCAAACGTTTTACGAAAATACTTGCAAGTAATAATTCTTACTAATTGTTAATAATTGTTAACAATTATAACAAATAATTATTAACATATATTAATATATATTATATATTTATATTTTAATATAATTACAATATTATTTATAATTATTAGATAATATAATAATATAATTATTAAATATTATTAGCAATTATTAATAATTAATAATTGTTTTGCCTAAGGTTAAGAAATACGTAAAGCCTGTAAGAAGTAATCCTGCGTTCTCAGACGCCTTAACATTAAGTATCGTGTAAAAACATGCCGTATCGAATAAAATATTTTTCCCAAGTTAAAGTGTTAAATGATTTTAATAAATTTTTATATTATATTTACCTTCATACTAAGGTGTGTAAATTCTCACCAAACTGTTCTTTTCTTGCTGTTTTATTTTTCTGCAGCTCAAACCTTAAAAAAGAGAAAGATTTTATGTGTCTGAACTGCACTTAACTCTAATAAGGAGAAATTTTCTTTTTCTCTCCCAGAGTTAAGAATCACAGAAAATCATATTTCTTTCGATTAGACATAAAAGTGTTTTTGTTACCGAGAAGAAAATGATTATCGAGAAATCTATGGCTTTATTAGTAGGTGGGAGAGAAAATTATCGACAAAAGTGTTAGGTTACTGTAGATCCTTTAATAAGTTCTAAAAAGCGTTTGACGGTTGATAAAAATATTACACGAAGATATAAGTAAAAGGATATATTAAACAAAAAATGCGTGATACTGATTTTAAATTACAGCTCTGTAATAGAAAATGATGCATACTTTAGATGCTAAAGTTTAATCTTTTATTATTTTTTATGTATAAAAGTATTTATAGAAATTGAATATAATTGAAAACTTTTAAGCACATTTGGCAAAGTGGTAGGACAAAAGATTCACCATGCGTGACTCTAATGTGTGACTAAATTTTTAAAAAGTGCAGGAAAATATTTTTCATTTTAAATATTTTGATATCTTCTCTTTTGAATGCCAATAAGTACATATCAAAATTTTAACAACATAACTTTAAAAAGAATCACTCATTACCCTGTCCAATTTTTTCCTCTACCACGTGATACAATTTGTTTGAAGAAATCTATAAATACAAACATATTTTACCATAGGTTATGGAGATAGAGGACTCGAGTAAGATTAATCACTTAAATTCTTACTACCATAATAAGGGTATCATTGAAATGATATCTGATTTGTATTTGAGAAACACAAATATACTTTTTTATTTCACTTTAAATGATCACTCACAAAAAAAGAAAACGATTAATTCTCTAAAGTATCATGTAGACTATGAATCTTCTATATAATAATAGCCTAAGTTTTCTGTCCCTGTGTCCGTCTGTCCATGAATTTATGAAGCAGTTGCACTTGGAATGGATACACGCATCCATATTGGACTTTTTATGAGTAAGAGTTAGTATTAATCAAAACGAGTTCGAAATCCACTCTATTCCCCCTTTTCGAGCGTTTAATGTTATTTCAAGCCTTAGCCTCCCTCTTATTCTATACTGAATTCATTCTTGATTGGAGAAGCCTGAGCGTAATATTTAAATTTCTGGGCTGTTTCTATTTGACCCTCATATACTCTAATTAGTTCCGTCACTATGTGTAGGCGTGGAACGTTCGGTTACAGTATTTTGCCTGTTTTTAAAAGTCGTACTTCGCGGTTTGATGGTTCTGTCCCCGACGCAGCCAAGTTTTTCAAAATGTCTTATTAATTTAATATTTTCTGCTTTTTCTTTTAAATTCTTATTTCAAAGTTGTTTTTTAATTATTTTAAAAATAAATGTTTACTATTTTTTCAACTTTTTATGATTTTTATTATTTTTACTTTATTAAATTCACGTATTGTTCTACGGATGTCCCCTGGCCACATAAACATTTCAAGTTTTCTACCCTTAAACTTTCCTCTCGTAATGTAATAATAGCCTAAGTTATCTGTCCGTCTGTCCTCGAATTTATAAGCGGTTGAACTTGGAATGGATGGAGCATCCATATATTGGATTTTTGATGAATTAGGGTTAGCAAAATTCAAAAGGAGTAAAGTTTATATATTTCTATACTATAGATCCGATTCTTATATAAATTGGTACTAATAAGCTTTGTATCACAACTAAAAATGCTGTCATCCTTAAAACGTTCGAAATCCACCCCGTCCCTCTTTTCGAGCCTTTAATGCCATTATATCAAGACCCAGAGCAGGCGATTAAATTTATTCATTTATCCCATAATAAATAGGTAAAAATAACAAATTGTTTTAGCATTATGACGGCATTCCTTTAACCACCTCTTTTAATCATTTATTTTTAATTATTAAAATATCTGTTGCATTATTTCCATACATTTTATCACTAAACTTACGTAAATAATTTTCTTTTACATTTGGCTGAAATAATAGATTAGGTACATATGGGATAATTTTAATCAATTATCTTTGTTGAAAGATAATTCTCAGCCAAAAAACATACCATTTTTTTTACCTGCCTCGTATGGTATTTTACAATTCTGGAAAATTAAAAATTTTACTGATCCCGTCATATGACGGGCTACAGACTAGTTTAAAATAATCTTAAAGATGGTTATAGATTTTTATTGAGTCTATTTTATGTCAAAGAGTATGATTAGAATTAATTTGAGTCCCAATAGATCTCTTAACTACTGTTTTACGACGTAATAAATGTAAAGCTTTAAAGATCTTTAAAGTCTCTTTTAAGATGAAATAGAAAACTGCAATATAAATTAAGCTGATATATGAATAGTAATACTACAAAAATAAAAGTTTATGATGAATGGCTTTTAAAGTTCAGTGTTCTCTATAAATGAAATACTTTTACTTTTTTCTTTGAAAAACAAATATTATTAATAGTAAGTTTTACTCTCATTTTTCGATAATTATGGGTGTGTTTGCCTAAACTATATACGTGATAAGAAGATTACAGACTCTGAAAATTAATTATTTTTGTATTACGTAAATAATAAATGAAATAAAAGTTGTTTAATCTGTATAGCTGTTGACTTCATCACGAAACATAGTAAACTTTAAAAAAATATTAAACAATTATTTCCAACTAATTACCAGTTTTAGTGGAAATAAACCCTGTGTGGAGTTTATCTCTTAGACCGTATGGTAGTTATAAATAAATAAAATAATTAATAAAACTCTGTAGTAATTAAAAGTTTTCTTTTAACTTATCCAGACATAATCATGAAAGTATTAATACAACAAGTACATATTATTAAACTTTCATCCTATTAAATGTATATTTATCTTTAAAACACTTAACGCTATTAAGAAAAGGAAACTATATTTATATGTTACCAAAAAAAATTGTACATTAAATATAAACTGTGAATTAGTAGGGAAAAATTATTATTTTAAGATTAAATTAAGGTAATTATTTTAAGATTTGAAAATTAGAAATTTTAATGCTATTACAGAAAATGTGATAATTTTATAAGATTCAATATACATTTCTCTATTGACAATAATGTTAAAATCGCAAATTATATATTTATATTTATTTTTATTTATTACATTTATGTTTCAAGTGTACAATATTATTTTAATTTCATTTTTTATCTTGTTTTATTCATTATTTTTCTGTGAAAAATGACTATAGAATATTTACTCAAATCATGTAAAACTAAATCGCATGAATCAAGGAGTACCTTTTCTATCTATTAATATATATCTATGTTTTACTAGAACGCAAAAATATTGATAATAATTTTTTCTATTGAATATACTTTTACCGTATAATTTTCCCTACCTTAAATAAAATTTCATTGAGTTTTGATTTGAAATTTAGAGCATATCGTGCATGGAAACATGCTACAGTAAATAAAAACTGAACTAATATACATCGTTCATATTTCATTTTCGTTCATATTTGTATCTGAAAGCCACCCATTCTGAACTTATGTAAAAAAACCTCTTTGATTGAACACAGAATACAATGAGATTGAAGAGACAAAATAAGATACCAATATGCTATTAGGTTCTAATTTTTTTTACGATATTTGATTTGCACATAAAACGTGTCATGGAGAAGTTTCCATAAATATTCTCTTAAACACACATCCGTTTAGAGTAATGAGCATTTAAGGTGGGTGGCAATAGATTCTATGGTTCTACTGCTAACAATCCATAGTGATATCCATTTTCTTAAATTTATGTATGCATATATATATTTAACGTAAGATCTCAACTCACTTGGACGAGTAAAGCTTTAACCACATTTACGTGTGTGCTTTCACAATATTAATATGTTTACTAGCTTGTAAAATGTATTTTTCGTCATAATTTCCCATGTTCTTTGAAAACAATCCCTTTAGGTAAGTTTTCTTCGTGATAATTGATAAGAATTTAAATTTAAGTTAACGTGGTTCTTTTTGTTAGTTTTTACTACATATTGGCTAACTAGACTGGTAAATATTTCTATACTGCTTGAAGGTGATTCCAAACTACTACAAACACCCTCTACGAGCAGTGAGATTCAAACCTATTTTGCATTTGTAAGTCAGCCCTTATTATTTTTGCCGTTGTTTGACGTTATCAGACAATTTGAAATATTATCTTAATTATACAATTTCAGGATGATATCGACAATTTCAGAATAAATCGACAGTTACTGAAAGTGAGTAAAATTGGAGATAATAACATGACAGGTAAAATATTAGAACCGCCTTTTCATTCATGGAAATTTTAGCTTCTTATTGACTAAATAGTTATACTACATGGAGAAACAATTTATAACAGAATCTAAATGATAATGTGATATTTAAATGAAAAACTATAAATGAAGAATATAAGATGGTACCACAGTTGTAGAAATATAAAAATTGATAGTTTATTTCTGTTTGAAAACTCCTTATTATTGTGTTTGTTGCGATATCACCATTATATAATCTACATAATATGAAAACAGACAATATTTTTCATGAAGAAATTTCATAAAATATTGCAATTATCACCATATTTCTTAATTTCAATTTACTATCTATATCTATTTAGGTGGCATATATCCGTCATGTATACAACCCACTTGCTTTGTCTATGAATCTACTCACCCAGATGTTTTTTTTAATTAGAAGGATACTAAATACAACCAAACAATGTTGGGTATTTAAGGCATACTAAGAATATTTCAGCTTACATATTTTTCATTTCATTATATATATATATATATATATATATATATATATAATATATATTTTCTAGACAGATCCACTACATCTACGCATTGTATCTACTTAATGCTGCATGAGTAATTAAAATGTCACAACTTAAAGAAATCACAATCAAAAATATGTAAAACCACCTGTCTCTAAGGACAAAGTAGATAATAGACATTTGACATTTTTTTCAAAGAAAAAATATTTTAGAAACATACTGATTTTGATTATTCTTCATCAAATTATTTAGATAGTAGATAAATAATTTATCTGACATAATTCCCTGAAATGTCTTTAGATATGAGCTGAATTTCAAGGATTGTCAATTTATACTATTATTCATTAATTTTTATACATATCGTTTAGTAAAATTTAAGGCTTATAGATTTGGTTTGGTTTGGAGTGCTACGGTCTACTTTTTGCAACACGAGGGTTTATGAGACCAGGACCTACAGTTTAAAGCCGATTCCGAACGGCTACGGATATCCATACCATAGTGGGATTCGAACCCAAGAACTCCGGTACCGAAGGCCAGCACCCTAACCAATCGGCCATCGTTCGGCCTTTAAGGCTTATAATGCACTGATACTCTCATTGTGTTTTAATATTATATTTATTTAATTTAAAACACATAGAAACGATAATATTTTTAATTTACACAAAGTTTTCCCATGCTTAGTGTAAAAGGATATGTTTTATAAGAGCAGGAAATGATTGATTTCATTATATGTTATATATTCATTGGAACATATATCGTTTTTAATCTGATAAAGAACTTTACATATATGAAATAAACGAGGATACATAAAACAATGCTAATTTTTAACATACAAGATTCCTAATTTCATAGTGTTCATCTAAAAACAAATACGTATTGTGATTTACTAAAAAGTCTTAGTTTATTTCAATATAATATTTGAAGAATTCAAATAATATTCCTACCCATATATTTCATTTAATATTCCCAATATTTTGAGTTTCATTTATTATTATTTACTACTATAAACAAAAAATTTAATGAGTAAGTTCAGACATTATTTCAAGAAACAAATATGTAATGGGGCAAATAAAAATATTTATGACTTTTCTTTATGTTTACAACTAAAGTGATGCTTTCAGGAATAAAGTTCAAAAAATGAAAAACAGATCACGCTTGTCCTGTAGTGCTCTCCTCATTGTGCATTGTTCTATTCGGAACATCTGGCATGGAACAAATTTGGGCTCTAAAATTTGGAAAACTTCCAGATCTGCTATTATGACTGAATTTAGTTTAAATATAACTTCTAACATCTGTACATTGCTCGGATACAATGTCCAGGCGTGCAAGATAAAATGATGAATAATCTATTTAGCCGAGTCAAAAGAGTCTCGCGTGTTATGCTAGGCACAAAAGTAAGAGCGAAATGGAAATTTTAAACTATTTACGTTAATAAACGGAAAATAAGTGCATGTTACGTAGCTAAATAAAACGCTTTTATTATTAAGCTTAATTAACTGAACCAAAATGTGTACACAATATCCCTCCATTACATATAAAATGAGTGTACTAAATTAACCGTATATGTACATATATATATTTGCTTGCGTGTACGTAATGATATTTTAACTCATACTAAAACTTACTAACCATAATTAACTAACTTAATTATATTTATTTTAAAAAATAAATCACTATGATTACATCCTTTTGAAAAATGTCTTTCTCCTCTGACTCTGGTAAATATTGGGGACTTTCATTACATCAAAAATTAATTTCTGCTTGGAACATCTATTCTAATATAAATATTTTACAC
>CM063501.1:43132007-43147007 GCA_032207245.1 Pardosa pseudoannulata
CAGAAAAAAACCAAAAAAGTAAAGGTCTAACTACATTATCTACTAATTATAGCAACAGCTATTTCTGCAGTCTAGACCACAATGGATAATAAAACTTAAAGTTGTTACCGTATCATGTTTAAAGTTATTCAACAAACTATTTTATACTGTTTTAAGATGTAAAACCAGTAAATAGAGCACATTTAATTAATTAACTATACTTTCGTAAATATAATATCGATAAAGTGTCATGTTTGCTCTTATTTCGTTCAAAATTCAAATCATTTCAGCAAATTCTTTTATCAAAATCCTTTAATTCAAAAATATACGTTCAGTAATTCATCTAAAGTCTATTAGTTTTATTGAGGACAAAACTATTCAAAGGAAAGAACATTTATTAAGGAATCCTTATATCAGATAATACCAAAGTCACCCACTGAAGCATCATAAATATTACAATAAATAGTCCTAAATAACGAATTGCGAAAGCTCGGCTCTACCATTAGCTCCCAACGAACAACTGGTGACTGATACAAGATAAAGAAACCAAACCAAAAATAGTATCGCCAGAGAAAATGTAACTTACAACCATGTTCATATAGAAGAAAAAAAAGAACACTAGGAATAAAGGTAACCACTTACTCTATAGTTAAACAACAATTCTACTGCACTATAGTTGATAACAGATAATAAAAACGTAAATACTAATAAAATGTAGCGTGGGTATTTAGCAACATTCTAGAAAAATACTAATATTTCGCTTAAACAATCAGTGAATAGATTATCCTTTATAACAATTTGTATTCTATTGTAAACGTAGCAGTAATTAAATTTCTGTATTACTGTTACAGTATTTAAACAATGTAACAGCAATGTAACAAAATTAACAAAATCAAAATTAACAAAATCAACAACAATGTAACAAATTTAATGTAACAGTAATTAAACAACGATGTTTTCACTGAAAAAAAAGGAAAGAGCTAACTACATTATCTACTAAGTATAGCAACAACTATTTCTGCAGTCTAGATCACAGTGGATAATATGGAACCCTAACCACAATAAGTGCGTCAAATTTTTTGGGCATTAATAAAATAAACTTAATTTTCAGAGACAATTACTAGATTTCAAATATAATTAGTATAATTATCTTATTAAAATCACTGGAATTTAAACTACAGAATCAGAGTCTTTAGTAAGAAATTCAATTTTCTGCTAATATCGTAAGCAAGGAATACATTATAATAAACCCCTAAATTAATGGTAATGACCCATAAATGACAATAAATAGTCTTAAATTATGGATTTCAATTGTTTAGTATAATCCCAATTAACCTAGAGACAGGTCTAACTACATTATCTACTAATTATAGCAACAGCTATTTCTGCAGTCTAGACCACAACGGATAATAAAACTTAAAGTTGTTACCTTATCATGTTTAAAGTTATTCAACAAACTATTTCCTACTGTTTTAAGATGTAAAACTAGTAAATAGAGCACATTTAATTAATAAACTATACTTTCGTAAATATAATATCGATAAAGTGTCATGTTTGCTCTTATTTCATTCAAAATTCAAATCATTTCATCAAATCCTTTTATTAAATTAATTTAATTCAAAAATATACATTGAGTAGTTCATCTAAAGTCTATTAGTTTTATTGAGGACAAAACTACTCAAAAGGAAAGAACATTTATTAAGGAATCCTTATATCAGGTAGTACAAAAGTCACCCACTAAAGCATAATGGAAATGACAATAAATAGTCCTAAATAACGAATTGCGAAAGCTCGGCTCTACCATTAGCTACCCAACGAACAACTGGTGACTGATACAAGATAAAGGAACCAAACAAAAAATCGTATCGCGAGAGAAAATGTAACTTACAACCCTGTTCATATAGAAGAAAAAAAGGAACACTAGGAATAAATGTAACCACTTACTCTTTAGTTGAATAACAATTATACTGCACTATAGCTGATAACAGATAATAAAAATGTATCATTGGTTCTAAAAGTCGTTTGCAGTTTACTTAGCAACATTTTAGAAAAATACTAATCTTTAGCTTAAACAATCAGTGAAATGATTATTATTAATAACAATTTGTATTCTCTTGTAAATGCAACAATAATTTCATTGCTATTGTAATTTCATACTAATTTTAGAGTACAAATCACTCTTTCATCCAAGCTATATATATATATATATATATATATATATATATATATATATATATATATATATATATAATATATATATTTATATATTTATATATATATATATATTATATATATACAATTTATATATAATATATAAATATGTAATTATATATATAAATACAATATATACATATTTTATATATATATATTATATATATATATATATGTATATATATATATATATATATTATATATATATTATATATATATATATATATATATATATATTTTTATATATATTATATATATATATATATATATATATATATATATATATATATATATATGATTTATAATAATCTATAAATTCTTTAGTAATTATAGACAATGATAGCGAGTGATACAGTTAAGTCGTTTACAGTTAACACTAGATTTACGGATGTTGATCATATACCTATTTTTACTGAAGTGAGCCAATTTGACTCATACAAGAAAATTGAATTTTTTGCAAAGAAAATAGTTCCAAATTAATTTAAATGGAATGTTTATTGTCAAAAAGTTCATGAAAACATTTTTTTACATTTAAAATCTGTTTTTGAAACACATTTTCCGCAAACATTGCTATTACATTTAACACAATAGTTTCTACATCTGTTTCTTTTGCATGATTGTCGAACTTGACAATTCTTCCGTGCGTCAGTAGCATGAATTTCTGTCATTGGAATGGAAGTGTTCTCGACTTCTTCTCTATATTTACTTTATACTTTATATTTACTTTTACTATATTTATTACTATATTTATTTATTTTCATATACATTCTATGAGTCAAATTTGCTCACAACCGTGAAAATAGGTATAACACATTTGATAATGCGAAATGAAATGGTCTGCGAGGAAGAGGAATGAAAGTTTACATATATTTTATTATTTAACTAAAAACTAACGTATGTTTTTGAAAAGTGATATTAAAGTTTTGTATATGTATAGTGATCAAGCTTTTAATGAGTCAAATTGTCTCGGTCCGTAAATCTAGTGTTAATTAGCATTATTTAGCCGATGAGTATATACAACAGCTTCTTTAAACCGGAATTCAAAAATAACAATTTTAATAATAATTCTTCTGTAAATGCAACAATAATTACAATGCTATTGTATTTTCACACTAATTTTAGAATACAGGTCACTCTTTCATCCGAACTGTATCCATGTATAATTGATAATAATCTATAAATTCTTTAGTAATAATAGAGAATGATAGCGAATGATACAGTTAATTATCATTATTTAGCCAATGTGTATATAATACAACTTCTTCAAACTGTAGTTCAAAAATAAAAACCTTATTAAAGAATCCAAATTACGAATAATACGATAAACAGAAAAGTCAACCGCCACAAATTAATGAAAATGGCAATAAATATTCCTAAGTAACGAATTACAAATGTTCGGGCTTGCCACTAGCAACCCAACGAACATCTTTGGTAACAGATACAAGATAAAGTAGCCAAACAGAAAATTGTAACCCGAGAGAAAATGTAACTTACAACCATGTTTATATAGAAGGAAAAAGGAACACTAGGAGTAAAATAACCAGTTACTCTATGGTTAAACAACAATTATACTGCTCTATAGTTGATAACAGATAATAAAAACTTAAATACTAAGAAATGTAGCATTAGTTGTAAATGTCTTTTCTAGTTTAGTTAGCAACATTCTAGTAAAATACTAATCTTTAGCATTACAAATCAGTGAAATGATTACTTTTAATAACAATTTTAATAATAATTCTTCTGTAAATGCAACAATAATTACATTGCAATTGTTTTCACACTAATTTTAGAATACAGGTCACTCTTTCATCCGAACTGTATACATGTATCATTTATAATTATCTATAAATTCTTTAGTAATAATAGAGAATGATAGCGAGTGATACAGTTAATTTTTTTACAGTTAATTATCATTATTTAGCCAATGTGTATATACAACAACTTCTTCAAACCGGAGTTCAAAAATAAAAACCTTATTAAAGAATCCAAATTACGAATAATACGATAAACAGAAAAGTCAACCGCCACAAATTAATGAAAATGGCAATAAATATTCCTAAGTAACGAATTACGAATGTTCGGGCTTGCCATTAGTAACCCAAAGAAAATCTTCGGTAACAGATACAAGATAAAGTATCCAAACTGACAATTGTATCGCAAGAGAAAATGTAACTTACAACCATGTTTATATAGAAGAAAAAAGGAACACTAGGAATAAAATAACCAGTTACTCTGTAGTAATATAACGATTTTATTGCACTAGAGCTGATAACAGATTATAAAAAAGTAAATACTAATAAAATGTAGCATGGGTTGTAAATGTCGTTTCTAGTTTATTTAGCAACATTCTAGAAAAATACTAATATTTATCTTAAACAATCAGTGAAATGATTTTCCTTAATAACAATAATATGTATTCTATTGTTAATATAACAATAATTACATTGCAATTGTATTTTCATACTAATTTTAGAATACAAGTTACTCTTTCATTCGAGCTATCTACAGGTATGATTTATAATAATCTATAAATTCTTTAGTGATAGTAGACAATGATAGCGAGTGATACAGTTAATTCGTTTACAGTTAATTAGTATTATTTAGCCAACAAGTATATACAACTTCTTAAAACCGAAGTTCAAAAATAAGAACCTTATTAAAGAATCCAAATTACGAATAATACGATAAACAGAAAAGTCAACCACCACAAATTAATGAAAATGGCAATAAATATTCCTAAGTAACGAATTACGAATGTTCGGGCTTGCCACTAGCAACAGAACGAACATCTTCGGTAACAGATACAAGATAAAGTAGCCAAACAGAAAATTGTAACCCGAGAGAAAATGTAATTAAATATACAACCATGCTCACACGAAGGGAAAAAAAGAACACAGGGAAAAGAGGTAATTAATTTTCCTACGGTCTAGCAAGTTGAGTTTCTTTCCCGATTCTTTTAACGTATCCGACCAACAAATATTTTATGCCGTGGAAAAAGGGAAGCGTTAGCCGTTGATTGACTCTGCAGTCCCTTTTTGTGTTCTATTATGTATACGCTTAATGGACTAAATTAACGATTATCGATACTGTGAACAAGAAATGACTTCGGAAGTATTTTTAGCAGATTGTAGTTGATAACTTATTGATTGATAAACATTTAGCGTAAAATTTTTAAGGGACACGTAGCCTCTAAGGCATTATTTAGAAATACAGATAAGATTGATTGATATACCTTCAGGATAGGCCAATGTTATGTTTATAATTATCTAATGACATTAATTTAGTTGAAATTAGCCATGGATATTGCTATACTTTTTAAAACAGTGTACTACATAATAAAAGAACTTTACACACACACATATTAAATATCTAATTATTAAAATCGAAATGCTGGAAATAAAACCTTACGATTTATTTAGTTTTACTAAAGTTTCACTACCAATAACTACTCACGTGTTAATAATTAATAAACTTTCCCTTATATAGCAAAGTATTTACAGAATATACCCCATATTTTCTGTAGTAATAAAAAATGCAGTACTTTAATCTGTTTAAAAGTGACAGAAACTTGCAATAAATAACAATAAATGTCTGCTTAGACACTCAGGCATACAAATTTATCATTAACTCTATTTCTATTTATTATCTTCGTTATTTTAATAACAAAGATAATAAATAGAAATATAATAATATGATAGATATAATAAATAGAATAAATAGAAGAATATGCTATATATAATAATATAATAAATAGAATAAAATGGTAGGTTTAGTTTGGTTTGGAACGCTACGGCATAATTTCTGTAACGAGGGTTAATGAGACCGGGACTTAATGCTTAAAGCCGATTACCTTGCCACTATGGGTTTCGAACCCATGAACTCCGGTTAAGAAAGCAAGAACTCTAACCATCCGGCCATTGTTCAGCCAAATAATATCCTAGAATCACTAACAATTGGTCATCATGTAGTCGTGTAGGGGAATATATATCACCAGCTCTCATTTTCAAATTTCTTAGATAAATTTTTAAAAATTATATTTGCAAAATGAACAAAACATGAAGAAAAATTGTAATTTTAAACTCACATTACTATAGGAATATGTTTTATCAGAATTATAAAAAAAACATAAGATTAATTTCTTACCAATTAATATTTCCTTTTTTTAAAGTTCCATAAGCAACTTATAAGTACCATTTTCTAGTAATTTCTTTCCTTTTAAACTTTGTATTTGAATAGTATCTTATAACACGTACTTGTTATGCGGAATCTAATGCAAAAGATAGATTTAGAAACGAGCACTTTATGGTACTATTTAAGATAAGTAGTAGACGATTTATGTTCTATTTCCCCCTTAAGGATTTTACCGATAAACTGATTCTACGAAACTTATTTTTTCAACTTTAGTAATATTGCATTTATGGTTTTAAGTGGTATCTATAATTCATTCACTGAGTAAAAGTACCCTTAAAAAGGCAAACTTTGCGTACTTTTTGAAAAATCATACATACACAAAAACTAGTTTATCATATCGATTCAACATTGAGTCATATCATTCGTCGTAAAAATTTGATAATTTTGTGATATAAAATAATTTAATAAGTTTATTCTAAATATTATTAGATAGTTGAAACGTTTATCCTTAAAGACATACATAATTAGCCTGGGATTCGACTAAAATCCAAATATTTACAAATTATTTTTTCTTCTGTAGTTGGTAAAAATTCAGACTAGAAGTTTAAATTTCTCTTCATGAATGTTGTAAACATATGAGTTGTTTCCTACTTAACAGAATCTTAGAAAGATCTTTTATAACTGAAATCTACATAAACTGCATACCTCACATAAGTGTCAGAAAGATATTTTAATTTATCAGGTCTTTCAACTGTACAATTAAAGTTCTGGATTAGAAACCGGGGTAGCATAAAAAAAGAAATAAATAAAAATGGAAATTCTGATTGGTACTAAAGCAATTAATAAGACCTTTTAATAATTTTGAAATCAAATTCCTCCAACTAATAAAACTTATTTTCTTACTCGAATACGAAACCAAAATATTCATTTAGATTCATCATTCTACATTTTCGGTTATTATCCAGAGAAACTACTCTGGTTTTCAAAATATACTTTCTTTTATTATTATGAAACCATCCCCTACACTTTTCTAAGAGAAATAAATCTATGAATATTTTGCGTACAACACTGATTGATATATATATATATATATATATATATATATATATATATATATATATATATATATATATATATATATATATATATATATATATATATTATATTATATATATATATATAATTTATATATATATATAAATATATATAATCTTTTATATATAATATATATTATATATATATATATTATATATATATATATATATATATATATATATATACATATATATATATATATAATATATACATATATATATATATATATATGCATATATATATATATGTGTATATATATATATATATGTATATATATGTGTATATATAAATATGTATATATATATATATATATATATATATATATGTAATATTAAAATCCCTTATTTACGTATTTTAATATTAATTTAATAACTTTTGTTCATAAAGTGAGTTTGGGGTTTGCGCGGTAATTCTGATTTTCCCCTCCAGACAAGCTGTAGACTTAGTTCAGCCTCTGTCTGGACTAATTTAGACAATAGTTAGCGAATTCTCTTTAAACATGGGTATTTTGTATCACGTGATCAATTGTGATTAGGGATTATTCGTAATCTTTTACCTTAGGAATCCCTACTTGAAAAGTGTATGTGTGGGATCATTTTGTGTGCACGAAGTTGTAAAGGTTTTTTTGCCTGTTGTACGGATTTCATGTTTATTACAAGAAATAAACTGTGTTGTGATTTTGAATGAGTCTCGCCCATATTACATGTATATCATGTATGTATATATATATATATATATATATATATATATATATATATATATATATATATATATATATATATATATATATATATATATATATATATATATATATATATATATATATATATATATATATATATATATATATATATATATATATATATATATATATATATGTATATATATATGTATATATGTATATATGTATATATATATGTATGTATATATATATATATATATATATATATATATATATTTATATATGTATATATGTATGTATATATATATATATATTTATATATGTATATATATATGTATATATGTATGTATATATATATACATTGCACGATATTGAAAACCCTAATTGTCATACGCGGATTTAACTGTTATACAAACTAACTGTCTTACCCGGAATCAATGTCAAAACATTTTGCCTATAATTGACGCATTTAAATAATTTTCTTCATTTCAGGAAATCATTATTATGCGGAAAATACGGTACAGATGGAAATCAGTGTATTAATTGCTATGAATCAATACACTAATTACTCATATATATTTTCTGTCTCATCTCTTCAGTGTGTTAAATTTAAAGATTTTAATAAAGGTCTCCTCTGCTCCGTAGCATTAAAACAAAAATATAATATTTTTTTGCCAAGAGTGACACGTGAAACCCTATCGCTTGAAGTGAAGTTAAGAATATACGAAGATTTATTATAAAATTCCCGGAAAATGTAAACAATCTTTCCACACATATTATTGGTATCTCATATTATTAGTATAATATCTGTGATAAATATAGACAGTATTTATAGAATTTAACTCTATCCTATTAAGGTTTAGCCAGAATTTTGAAAGATTATCTGAGAAAAGGATTTTCGTCTTATAAAGTAATAAGGGTATAATCTTTCCATAATCAATACTTTATTTCAAAAGACTTTCAGCTGGGTAACATTTAGCTGTTACTATATTAAGGTACTTCACAATTATAGAATTATAGTAATTGAAACCTATGGTCAGAAATACTTGCCAACTAGTATATTTCTAACATAATATATATATATATATATATATATATATATATATATATATATATATATATATATATATATATATATGATTTTTTATATACTGTTTCCATGAACAAGCAATATCGTATTTGGGTTTATTTAAAACTTTTATAGATTATCCGAGGAAAGGATTTTCGACCTGGTAATGTAACAAATGAATAATATCTCTATAATTCATATTAATGTTATATGTATATCATATAAATATCATTTAACTTAAAAAATAAATAAATAAATAATTTAAAATTTAAAATTTAAAATATAATTTAAAAGAAATAAGCGGTAGTTATTTATAATAAATGAATTTATTAGATTAAACTTAAGACACTCATACACACATATAGATCTACACAGACACACACAAATATATATGTATGCATATATCTATCTATCTCTCTATCTATCTATCTATCTATCTATATATCTATCTATCTATATATATATATATATATATATATATATATATATATATATATATATATATATATATATATATATATATATATATATATATATATATATATATATATATATATATATATATATATATATATATATATATATATATATATATATATATATATATATATATATATATATATATATATATATATATATATATATATATATATATATATATATATATATATATATATATATATATATATATATATATATATATATATATATATATATATATATATATATATATATATATATATATATATATATATATATATATATATAATATATACATATATATATATACATATATATATATATACATATATATATATATATATATATATATATATATATGTATGTATATATATATATGTATATATATAAATATATATATATATATATATATATATATATATATATATATATATATATATATATATATATATATATATATATATATATATATATATATATATATATATATATATATATATATATATATATATATATATATATATATATATATATATATATATATTATACGTATGTATGTCTGTACATTGTATATACATATATATATAATGGAGGAGAGAAATGGAGATACGTACATAAAGATAGTTTTTTCTTTGCATAAAGAAATAAATATAAAATTTTCATTTATTTTTTAAATGTTTAGAGAACAGGACAACAAACAACGATTTTATATGCTGCTCAATTTAACTATTTTTTACCTTCACGCATGTTTTATTGTCATTATATTACTAAATATTACTTCAATGGAATATTTCTTTGTGGATTTTTTTTTTGTGATTCTGTTATATGTTTAGTTTGCTTGTTGTTAAAATATATTGAAACAATTTCTATGAAGTACTAGTTTTGCTTTTATTTTTTTTAGATATGATTTTCGGAACATTATAAATATTTATGAAGTCCAATTTTTATCAAAATACATCAAAAAGTGTTCTAATTGAATGCTTTTAAAGGAAATTGCAGAATCAATTTTATTTTACCAGTTTTGATGCAAAAGTAACTATACTCAAAAAAGCAACTAATTTAAATAAATTTTAATCAAATTACTTTATGCTTTGTTTTTGTATCTGTTATACGCTTTGCGTACAAATTAAAAATTAAAAGAGAAATTACACAAAATTAATTAGGTGATTAATAGTGCTAAAAGAATAATAATATCTACTTTTTGCCAATAATTTCTTTGCATAGAATTTCTTGAATAGAAATATTACAAAGGCTTTCGGAAAAGTGAATAAAATATAGGAGAAAAAATATTGGATCTTAAAGATTTTCAATGTTCTTACGGATTTCCTTCAGATTTCACGAGTGATATTTTGAACCAGAAGACATTGGATTTATTTTATTTCATTTTATATCTCAATATATTTCCAAGAAAATAGAATTCCGTCGACGTTAAAGAGACAAAGAATCTTAAATCTGAAATATTCAAATCTTTAAATATTCAAATTTCAAACGGGTCGCTTGGTTTGCATTCTGGTAAAAACTTTCTTCTTCAGTACTGGGGGTGGTAGGATCAAATCTCGCGTTATAGTCTTATCCACTCACAAGAGGGGAAATTGTAATATATATGCAATACCCTGCAATAAAATGGTAAATGTATAATAAGCAAGTTTTGTTTAACATTTAGACTATTGACAATAGCTGTGTTTTTTTTAAACAGAGCTCATATATCAAAAAAAGATGGTACCTTCGAACCGAAAAAATAATAAACGGTATTAACCCTCTAAGCGGTTCGCACGTACAATTCCGATGATGTCTTCAAAACGTACAATTTTCGACCTCGAAAAACGCTCCGAAAATGGATGTAATGTACATTTTTGCCAGTGCTTTCTCCAATGGAGTTTTGTAGTAGGAGGGTCAGGTCGATTGTTTAAATGCACCCCTCTTTGACTGACATTTATTGAGGGATGCACTCCTACTTCCTGAGGCACAAAGACGCTGATAGCTTTTCATGGCCTCGTAAATCTCTATTTCGAAGTATTTCATTTGCAGTAACATATGTCTCTCTAATTGCACCACTTGAATATCTTGGATGACTTTCGTAAAAAAAAATATAAACATGTGTCTCAAAGAATATTTTTATTTGTACTTTTAGAATCCATTATTTTTTATGGGATGATCTTCGAGACTTGACAAGCGTTATGTGTATTAAAAATTAACAATCTATAATATCTATTTATATATCTATTTATAACCGGAAGTAAAGGGACAATAACGAGGGTGGGTTTCCCGTATTCCATTCTAGTGGACAAAGGGTGAAGGAAAAAAATCATAGTACGCTTTGGCCACTGACACAGTAAACCTTTAGCATATTTTTTGAGACATTCTTTCATCGATGTGTTCCACTCGGAGGGTTAACACATTGTGTGCGGGTACATTTCGCAACGGAATTCTACCTGGAGCTGGTGTTTTGAGCGTAAATTTAGTTATTCAGTTAATCAGTCTCCATAGATCGAAAATTATGTAATTGTTTAACCAACTTTTCATATTTTATATTGAAATATATAAACAAATATAAAAGTAATCAAATAAACAAATATGTATACAATAGATAAATATACATATATATATATATATAATAGAATTTTCGCAAGGATAAATAAAAAGTTAATTTTTAATCTAAATTGATTTTTTTCAACCAAACTTCCCGTTCTGTGGTTCTGCATCGACTAATGTATAAACTAGTTTTTATGTGTCTAAATTTTTCCAGAATCTGTATAGTGGACAAGAGCATTCGGTTTCGTTTTTCTATATATACCATTATTTTTGTACCCACAAACAAACCATGGTTTTACACTAATTCGTACTAGTATGTGACCCGCGTTCAATTATCAATCGTTAGTAAACGTACTAGTACGTGTCCCGCGTTCAAGCATCAAGTGTCAGAAAACGTACTAGTATGTGTCCCGCATACATTGTGTTAATACTGAAATATTCAAAATTTTCTATTTTATGTTGAAAACAAGACTGTAAACATATTTGTGACAGCAATAATTTGCTGCATCTCCAGTCTTCCGCAACTTTAAACAAATGAAGTTGATTGATTCACCTCCTGCGTTTCTTTACAGTTTAAACTTTATAAAAAGTTTTTTTTGTCTTAGATTTTGAATTATTTATTTTGTGTGTAAGATATATCTATGTCCTAAGAACATAAAGAAATTGCCGTTACTGATGTAATTACGTATACACAAACGCATGCAATTTATTGTTTAGATATTTATTTAAATTTCTTAACAATCCTCTCACCAACTTTGAATATGTAACAAAACTCTATATGGTTTGACACAAGTCAGCAAACTGTTCTTGTTATTGGTATTTTTGTTTGACATCCTCCATAACGCAACAAAGCTTGGTTAACGAAGAAGAAATCATCGGTAGTTTTATCCTTGCGTTTCATTACATATTTGGTCCGTTCCTCATTCGGCTTATATACAAATCCAAAACACCTAAAAATTTTGAGATCGAAAGAATGATGTTGAAAAAGAAGATGATTTAGCTTGTGGGAAAATAAATCTTTTGTTTTAGTACCCACGATCCACATTCCCAATTGGAAGGCTTGAATGAGTGACTAGAAGGAGAGAATCTTTGTGGATATTCAAATACGTGACATTTTAAAAGAATCCTGCTTTTGACAAAGTTTTTCTGATAAATAGAAAACAGTTTGAGAACATTTATATGTGCTTTTTGACGATTTCTAGGCACGAATAAAGATGAGCATAATCAAGAACACTATCGAGCGCTAACGAAAGAACTGCAACAAAAGTGCCGTCACTTTGGCTGCAATGTCCCTAAATTCCATTTCAATCATACCCATCTTGATATTTTCCTGAAAACTGTGGAGCGATAAATAATGATTGGGCAGAGAATTAATTAAAAATATGATCATTAAAACACAGATATTTTTGTGGTTGATTCAGGTCAATGTTCACCAATTATTGCTGAACAGTTGCAAGATATTCCCCAGATATGATGCAACCCAAAATGTAACACCCTAAAAGTGGTTAAAACTGGCCATTTAATACAGTTATAAAATAAGCATTGTATAATTACACATGTGTTGTTAGATTTATCACACAGACATTTGTCTTCTTCAATTTACTCTAAATAGCTCTCTCCAGTGAGTTATTGCACACATTGAAAGCAAGAGATAATAGACAATTTTATCGTAATGTTTGTTTTTTTTATTCCAAAGTGATAAAGTTTGGCTATTTAGAAATCAAGAAAGTGAAAATAGGTATTGATTTGTAACACAATGTTATGCTCGGAAAATAATTTCAATTTTTAATACAATTTTTTCATATATTTTGACACAAGACGGTCTGTATTTCATACATCTATTACAGAGGAGAAAATAAAATTGTTTTTTAAAATTAAGAAAGTGATGAATTTTTAATTCATACACACCTTTCTACGTTACTTTCAAGCAGGAATATCAGCTAATAAGTATAATACAAATTTAAATAATGTTCATTCCTCTTATTTTTTATTAATCTACAGTTATGATACCTGAAACATATATCTATAACAGAAGAAATAACCATGCTATTAATAAAAATGTATTTAACCTGAAATCCACAATAAAACACTGTAATGAAAATAAATTAATTTTATAAAATTTCAAAGATTCAAAGATTCATTAAAACTGCTCCAAGCACATTGCAAAGTGCATAATATAGTTCATGATCACGTTTAACTAAATGTTTCAAATAGTTTTTATTAGTCCATAATGACTGCATAGATAAAGCATTTTAAAAAATCTGCGCTAATACTAATGCATTACTTTCAAAATATTATTTTGTTTAATGAGAAATGTACTTCACCTATATTTCAGATCGTATATATTGTTCTATAGTGTATATTCCAACTACTGCGAAAGTAAATAAATGTCATAAAAACAGAAACAGAAAAGATTTAAAATATCAAAAACTGTTTATGATTTTTTAAATTATATGATTGCGTCTAACACTGCAAAATTTATTTCTATGAAATGAATAAAATTGTCTTTATCGCCAAAATGATTAAAAGTTACAAAGTTTTTGAATAGTGTACGTATTATTTAATCTACTTTATATAAAATACCATATAATTTTTCCGTGTACCGTGTTTTTCTAAACATTCATTGTACACATGTAACAGAAATTATTGCTGATATATATCACTGATTACCTTTTACTACTTTTTTATTTTTTATTTACTGAAGTTGTACTTTAAAATAAGATGATTCAGAAAAAAATTGTGAAATTTTAAAACAATAAACAAAGTTTTAAAGGGAATGAAAATCCCATTCACGATATAATTTTCTCTAATTTTAAATACA
>CM063501.1:43157007-43177007 GCA_032207245.1 Pardosa pseudoannulata
AAAATTACTACTTCATTTTGTGTATTGATCTGTTTAAACAAGGTTTGAAAAATGCTATGATAAAAATAAAAAATGTATGAGCCTGATATTAATTAGCCTTTTACAATGTATGTTTCTTATTTAATGAACTAATGATGAAAAAATATATTTTTGAAGTAAATACAAGAGTATTAAAGACTTCAATCAAATGGGTAAAAAAATGACGTATTCAATCTCGTTTATAACAGTTTCGAATAAATTACTTAGTTTATTTAACAAGAATTAGCCAATCTGCTCCTTAACAAACTGGTTGTCAGTTATTAAATATAGGTATATAATGAATTAAAAAGACATCCTTGAAAATACTGTCCTATAAATATTACACCTTCAGAGCAGCATAAAGTAAAAATTTAAAAAGGACTTGATTTATATCCAGTGAGTAAATTATTTTTGAAATATGCCTGCCTATGCATTGCTTTTAGATATAATAATTCGTATAACATATCTAAAACATCAAAAAATGCCAAAATTAATCTTAGAAAAATAACCTGCGTGTAATCTACGTAAATGATTTTGTGAAACTTTAAATGACAAACATTAATATCTTTCACTAATCTATAACACAATAAAATTTGAAATTATACATTGCCAGTTGTACAGGCACATTATATGTATAATATATATGCAAACATGGTTGAGAACTACTAGGATGTTTTTTTCATTCAAAATTTTGTTTATCAATTTAGCATACGATATCTTTTTTAAAAAAATGACATAAAATCTTAGTCTAAGAAAAACATGTATAATTCTGTTTGTATTCACATGGTATTATGAAAATACAAATATTCATATAATGATATGTGAATATACTATTAATATAATACTAATATAATACTATATTAATAATACTACTGTGATACTATATTGTATTAAACTATATTATACTATAGTATATTATACTATACTATATTAAGCTATACTATATTATATTAAACTATACCATACTATAGTATAGTATACTATAATATATTATATTATATACTATACTATAGTATACTAAACTATAATATATTATGCTATATACTAAACTATTCTATACTATTTTATATTATACTATTCTATACTTTATTACTATATTAATACTATATTAATATAATACTTAGTATACTATTTACATATTATTAAGTATTATTTTTGTATTTTTATTTTTGCAGTGAAAATAAATTAATAATCCTTATCAGTGATTAAAGGATATATAAATGTTTATTTCTTAAGAGCACCATAAAAACAATATTGTTTTGATAAAAACTAGTTTATAATAATTTCAATTGCTTAGTAAAATTTTATGAAGTTAAAAACGAAACCCTTTTCTGATAGCTTGCCTGAAAATTGCTGCTAAAAATAATGCAAAATATACATAAACCTACCATATGTCGGACTAATATTAACAGGAAAAATGAAAATAATTTTAGTTTCCAGTGAGGAAATAAATTTCTCAAAATATATCTGCATATGCAATGCCAATTATTCGCATTAGTTCCTATCTAATATCATTCTACCTCTGCAATAACACGCATTTGTAACAATCTCGGTTATCTCGCCGAGATTGAAGCTTTTCCGAGGCCGTACTTCAGGTGAATTCCCTGTAACCGAATTCAGGTTGGAAGAAAATTAATTATCTTCGCTTTTGGATATTTCCTTTCTCGAGTTTCCGTATCTAATTGCATTTTCTTTCATGGAGGAACTCAGTGCTCCCGTCTCTTTTCCTACGGCGTCTTTCTTCCAAAACTGTAGGGGGTTCAATAAACTACAGAGAAGAGAAGATATTAAACAGATGGAGATACAGAAACGTTGCATTTATTTAAATGAATTTATTTTAGAGTAAACAATTTGAAAAGTGAACAGAAGCTTTAAATTTTTGAACAAATTTCAGGTTTTATATGTCAGTAGTAAATGATTATTATTACATAGGCCTACCAAAAATTTTTTTTGTGTTGGTGCCTAGGATTTTAAAACTGGATTTAGATATATTTCAGGTGCTGATTCCAGGGCTTCGAACCGGAACTGAACCGAAAACCGGAAAAAAACCGTTATTTTGGTCGGAACGAAAACCGGAACTGAACCGAAAAAAATATCGGTTTATTTCGGTTCGATATATCTTTCAGTCATTTTGTTACTGTTACCAACTTATCAATATTTTCTAATTTAACGTCAACTTTATAATTACATATCCGCACTTGTATAAGATTGCAATGGTGGTTTTGGCAGCTCCAGCTACACAAGTTAGTGTTGAAAGAGCGTTTTCAGGTTTGAAATTTATTCTCCGAGACAACAGAAGTAATCTCAGTGAAACCACGTTAGAAGATATATTAATAATTAGAGGCAATTTTCATATGTTAAATAAATAATATATTTTTTACATAATTATTGCAAGGCCAAGTGCACGATGTGAGAGTCAAACGACGAATGTGGGTAATCATGAACCTAGTTGTCAAATGCGATTTTGATAATGGATAACAATGCCAATGCTTGCCGCTCTTATCGTACCTGCTGTTTGTATCAATTCACATAGTGTACCAATTAAAAAAAGAATAAAATCTTCTAAATTTTGATAGAATTACATTTTTAGTACAAATAAGAATAAACATAAAATGAAATTATTCATTTGGAACTGAAACGAAAACAGTTATTTTTGGCGGAGCGAAAACCGGAACTGGACCGATATTAATTTTTTAGTTGAACCGAAACGAAAACCGGAACAAAAAAAATTACGGTTCGAAACCCTGGCTGTTTCTAAATACGAAATCAGTTTTTCTCTATCAGCTCAACTTTTTTAGAAGCATTATAAGTGGGAGAGTGCAGCTACGTTTGACATAAAGTTTGCGAAACTGATTTGCTCGCCGCACTCACACGTTGTGGGTTGAATGCCCAATTTTTTTTCTCGACTCCAGGAAGCGTGTGGTGTGGCCAGTGAAAATAAATGCCCTTAAACTTCACCAAGTTTTGGAGAATTGTGATTGGTCTCCAGGAGGAGATTCAGGACCATTCTTAGAGTCCCGGTCCTTCTGGGCAGAGCCTTGAAAGGATGCATTGTAAAAAAGACAATGGAACAACGAACATACAGGATAATGGAAAAAGTACAGGGTTGCCTGAGTAGAAAGAAGGAAGGAAAAGAATGCAGCGTTCTCAAGGACAGTGGCATATTTTTAGGCGTAGTACGTGGAGTGCTTCTTTTACTTTATAATTATATATATATATATATATATATATATATATATATATATATATATATATATATATATATATATATATATATATATATATATATATATATATATATATATATATATATATATATATATTTCATATTTCCTTGTCATTTGTTCTATATTTGAACATTGTAATATAGATCAGTGGTATTATACTATAATTAAAGATGATATAAAGCAACTTTGGGTTATAAATGACTTTGAAATAACAACAGCAATGTACTACACCACAGCAATGAGCATTTTTTATTGTGCAGTACTACAGGATATGTGAACCATATAGCTCCGGGAAAATCCACCATATATACTAAACATCCGGTAATGGAAGTGACCATCGACGTTTCAACTACAGTTGAAATCTTTTTTGAGTTGAGTAAGAACTTATTAAGTAATGTAGTAAACACTTTTGAGTTTAATTTAGTTTGAGATTTGTCGTCTTGCAGGGTAGATAGAAATTAGCCCCGTGTAATATTTGAGTTTATGAAAGAGATGTTATAAAGTTAACCAAAAACGTACGATGTTGTAGATTCTGTAGACATTTGCGATTTACAACCAACATCCGATATCCATCCAGGTCCTGAAAATTACGTTACTGATTTATTATAACCAATTTCCATAGAAGCTGATGAACTATATTAATTCTAATATGAAATCACAGTGTGAGATCCTATACAAGGTTTTAGAAATTATGAATAAATATAAAAGTATTTAAAATAAATGCATCAACATAGTTTCATGTCTGATTTATTCAAACATTTCTCAAAATAATAATAGATATAGTAATGCTTTTAATAATGTAAAATTTTTACACAAATATAGAATTAGTTTTAAAAATATTTAAATATGCTTTCAAAATTTTACTTTATGCAAAATTTTTTAACCTAAACTTATGTATATTTGTTAACAGTGAATAACGTTTATGTCTCTTATTTCTATGTAAAAATTAAATTTTATTAAGTATTTCATGCTGCAGTATTTGTTACTTTTTACTCTAATAATTTTTATCACTTAAATTTTGTGCATAATATTTTTAATTTGTTCACACACGCTAAATCAAGGGCAATTCAAGTCACTATTTCCAACATTATTTTGATAGTTTAATTAACCATTTATATAAGATATTAAGTCATACGATACTATAAAAACTTTTAATATTTATACCTTTAAAATTTTCAATTTTAGCTAAAATAACTTCTCTAAAATAGCTGTTCTACGTCGTCAAGATAACTAAGTTACAGGGCCGAAATTCCAGCTTTTAACGACTGCAAAAAGGTGAAAGATATGCTGAAAGAGAAATTTCGAAAAAAAATAAGAGATTAAAAACTTTTATATTAAACTTTTCACGGTGAATTTAATAAAGTTTAAAATGAAAGAATTTGAAGCCGATCGATGTAATAGAAACAAGATTGAAACTTAAAAAAATATATTCGAGCTCAAATGTACAGCAGTATTCACTAAAAAATTTCTAAGAGGAAAGGGGGATTTTTTTTTTATCTCAGAAACATAACATATCTTACGTGTTTTTGCTGTCTTTAGGGAATTAGATTCAGAAAAATTCTATTTCTAGTTTTTCTTTACTGTAACATGTTTTGGAATTTATAAAATCAGTAACTTACATTTCAGATAACAGACTTTTCACAAAAAGTATACGCATATAATAAGTTTCTGTATTTTCATTGCACTTTTTTCCCAGAGACAAACAAAAGTAAATAAATTTCTTGTATTTTTAATGTTTCGTAATTTATAAAATAGTTATGTAATATTATATCTTTGAATGAAATATGTCAAATACAACATATCATGAATAAAAATATCCTAATCGACATATCGTAATTGATAAGTCATGAATATTTATCAAGAACTCATATATGTCCTAAATACGCACACCGATATATATAGAATGATTATAATTAAAATCTAATTTTTCAAAATGCTGTGAAAAAAGAACAGCCGGTCTTTTTTAACATTGCTTTGACTAGACAACAGGGAAATGATATGACATAAGTTTAAAAGGCAAATAATTAATATTCAGTCTAAATCATGCTATATTATTCTAGATGAATTTGTAGTATATTTGGTATTAAATCGTGTTATATTTTATACGTCTTGGCAATGGTAATATCGTAAAAGATATCGGGAATTAGTTTTTCTCATGGAGTTGGTCATTTTGAACAAATGTAGCATAAGAGTTTGTTTATATTTGTTTGTATTAGTTTTATATCTGAATCTTCTTTTATACAGTACTATACATACATACCTTAGCGATATTCTGATATCTAAGATTAAAGATGTTTTTATTTTATTTCTTATTTTGTATTATAAAAGCACACTAAGCGTTTTCAAAACACTGAATTTCTCACATTGAGAATTCTACTGGCTCTAATGAACGAAATAGCTGTCTTCGTACTTTATCTTACTATCTGTACTTTACTTACGCTGACTGTATGCTACATTCAGTCTGTTTTATGCTATTTGGTTTTAAGCTATATTCAAAGATTTTGATTCTCGTAGTATATCTTACACTTAAGTGGTAAGATCTTAAAAGGAAAATGGAGACTAGCTTTTCTCATACCGATATTAGTCACTTGCAGCAAATGCAATCTTTCCATATTCAAGTATTAACAGGAATATGGAATCAGGTAATATTCCATATTCAGGTATTAACAGAAATATGGTATCAGGTAATATTCCATACTCAGGTATTAACAGGAATATGGTATCAGGTAATATTCCATATTCAGGTATTATCAGGTTTAGGTCATGGTATTGAATATCTATATAAGGTATTTTACGTGAAATGGACCTAAAGTCAAATGGCAAGTTTAAATGTATGAAGTATGTAGAGTAGAAGACCGACTGAGAGTCGAGAGCAGCAGCACGTATGAATGGTGTAAAATATTTTGACTCTAGTATTTCCCCTTTACATTATATTTTATGATTGGTTACTATAGTTACTAGTTGTGATTATTATATTATTTATGTTTTCTAAAAGTTTGTGTTCCAAAAAATGGCAACATTATTATTGTTTTTATTGTTTTTGAGAGTTTAGAATTTTTTTCTGAAGTTGATGTTACAGTAAAAATGGCATTCATTTGTCTGTAAAAGAGAGCATTTTATTTAGAGTAAAAAGAGAGTGATTTGTTTTAAGAAATAGAGTCCCCGTGGGGAATTACAATTTTTAATGAAAACTAATTAATCCTGTTGAATCTTCTTTATTTTAAATATTAATAAAGGTGATAATGAACAATAACAATGATAATAATTATGCGATCATCCAAAGGGGATTAATGCTTAAGTGATGATCCATCCAATATGGCGGCTTGGTCTTATAAAAAGAAAAGGGTGAGAAAAACTGACGCAGAAGATGTTTAGCTGCACATTCCTTCTTCCTTGCTCTCTCCCCAAGGGGGCCCACAGATCTTTCGAAAAGTCAGTTGGACAGCATTGCCTGGGATGAAGATGGCTACTCCACAGTTAGTAACCTGTCTTGTCCAAAAGGTGAAAGGTCGAAGGTGAGGGTCACACAGTTAGTAACCCCTCTTGTCCGAAAGGTAAAAGGTCGAAGGTGAGGGTCACTGACACCACTTTCGCCTTTCGGTCAGTTTTCAAGGGGGCCCACAGATTTTTCGAATAGTCCGTTGGACAGCGTTACCAGGTACAAAGATGGCTAGTCCTTGTTAGCAACCCCTCTTGTCCAAAAGGTGAAAGGTCGAAGAGGAGGGTCGCTATCACCACTTTCGCCTTTCGGTCAATCTCTCAAGCTTGCGTTGTAGTAGTGTATCTCGTTGTTACAAAGTACTATCTAAATTAAAAAATATATATGATTAGCAATTATAATACATGTTATGCAAATCACTGAGTTAAGATATATATTTTACAGAGTTATATTAAAAACTACTAGAAAAACTTATAACTGAATAGAAAAATTATCTTATTTTAGAATACCAACTACAGTACATGTTATGTAAATCCCTGAGACAGAATATATATTTTCGAGAGTTGTATTAAAAACCAACATGAAATGTTCTATCTGAATATACAAAAAAATTTTATTTTAAATATCTGAGTATAGTGAAAAACCGAAATTAACCACTTAATGCACAGGTTATTTTTAAAAGGCCCGGCCCAAAAGCAATTTAATGTAAAAAACACAATTTAGAAAGTTGACTTACCAAAAAAATTACAAATATACAAAAATAATCAAAATTTTTATTGCAATTTTGGATTTTGATAACATTGCAGAAAATAGTCGAATATAGCTTACAATCCCATGTAAATGATAAATATCAATAAAACGATTGTTTTTTTTATTTTTTTCTTTCACATTGTTATTTTCAATTTTCGATTGCATTCGAGTGTGAAAAATTATAGCAACATAAAGCACAACGCCCCTCGAATTATCTCGAGTATGCACAGTTTGCCAGTTTAGCGCACTCGAGTTAACTCGAGCGTGCACATTAACAGGTTAAATTAAATTACTTTCCCTTATATAATGCTTATTTTTTGTACAACAGGATTTAACTAGTTTAATTGTATCATGCATAAATTGTAAAATTTTAAATAAATATTACAGAAAATAACCGATACTCTTTAATTTATGTCTTGCTTTACTAATTAATATTTTCCAGCAAATTGTTTGCACATTCTTTTGTACCTTCTTTTATTTCTGCACTCTCAACTTGAAATTTTTGTAAATTAGTTTAATTTACAGTGATTTTTATAAAACTTTCAACGATTTTTATTTTATTTTAGTTAACAGAATTTTATTAAAAATCCCATCTTGTCAGAAGTCGTAGAAAATAGGCATTTTAAGCTTAATCTGTTTCGTAAAGATAATAATGGGAGAAGCATTAAGGAAATTAATTGAATACATTCAACACAGATTAAAACTTTCAGGACGAAATAATGCCTTGCTCCGCATAAAGCGGGCACTATGCATAAATCCACTAATTAGTTTACATGTGGATTAAACAAGTTAAAATATTGAATAAGAATTTCTCGTACCTGCTTAAAATAAGTATTGACATGGAAAAGTAATTTCACTTTAAAAACTCAGACTATAAAATAATTTGTTTAAAAATTTTAATAATGAAAAACCAAATATTAGAAAATAATTTTACATATTTACATTCATAATTTTTATTTGTGGAAAACTACTTTTTTTCTTGTAAACGTAAAGTTTGGCTTTTAGATACGTGTAACGAGTTTAAATGCTGTTAAAGAAATTAGAAAACTTTGGAAATAAAAAGCATAATTTAACAGAAAATAGTAAAAATGGATTCAGATTGTAAAAGTATACAAATACAGCTAATCGTTTTCAAATATTATAAATATTCTTATTACTTATGTATACAAATTATTACTGACATTGATTATCATACTCACATTTTGTTTTTTAAATGAAACTTTTTTTATCACTACAAAATATTGAATATTTCAGTTCAATACAAATATGGTGATAATTAAACTACCGTAGAAAAGTAAAACATAACTTTCCTTTGATCTTGATTATTCCCTGAAAAGTCTCATCTGGTTAATTGTACAATCTGATTTACAATTAAGAATTAAACATTATGATACAATTTATCTTTATTCAAAGAATTTATTTTAACATTTAAAAAAAATGAAATTACACTATAATAAAAATGGAATAACAAGCAATTAGAATATATATAGTTCCATATAGTATTTAAATATATACATGTCAGAGGAAACACAGTTAGTATTGATTCTATATCAATGCATGAATATGGCTCTTAACATATAAGGAAAAAATAAATTTTATATTTGTAACGACTCACTCACTATTTGTTATTCTTTAAGGATAATTACTAACTGATAAAAATTTTAAGTATTTTTAATGAAGAGACTGCCCTAAGGGAGGAAATAATTGTTTGAAATAATTTAGATACATTTTTAAATTTTCGTGAAAAAATTTATTAATTCAGTAAATTATAAAATAAGTATTGAGAAACAAAAATAATGAAATAAAGCTTAGATTGGCTTAATCACACAAATATATTTTTATAATATAGTAAATGGTTTACTTAGATAACATAAATTAAGTAGTAAAGTGTTCGCTATTTTTTATAATGAATGTTTTGAGCAAGAAATTCGCTCCGATTGTATTTTACGACTTTAACATTTATTGCTGTTTTACCTCATCATGTGTTATAATGAGCTTGCATTCTTCCATAAGATTCATAACTTTACCATTGACGTAAAGACTTTCATAACTGTGAGGTTATGTTGATGAAAGTAAGAAAAATTCCGTTTCGATGGGCCACTAATAATAAAGTAAAATGATTTTTTAAACCACTTAAAAAGATGAGTGTGTTTTTCGGCACAAAGATATGCAATTCTTTGGAAATAAATTTGATTTTTAAAATACTAATGGAAACTCTACAAATAACAGCTAATTCATTTCATTTCTTTAAATGCTTTGAACATCTTTCCTTTTGGTCGACAAGAATGATATTACCAAAAAATCCTAAATCCATTGAGATACCAGATATATTCACAAAATTTTATGAAGATTTCTATTTATATCATGGTAAAAAATAAATATTCTTTAAAAACGTCCAATATTCATATGTTGATTTGCAGGATAATGAAGTGTTTTATAAAGCTTATATATATATATATATATATATATATATATATATATATATATATATATATGTGTGTGTGTGTGTGTGTGTGTGTGTGGCGAGTATGCCGTGCCCTCTATTATAAATCCTATGTTGTGGTGGGTTATATAAAATTAAGTTTTAGTGTATATTTGATATTATTTAATTTTCTAAAAATGCATAAAATCTTAATATTTTTCTGTTAAAATTGTGGAAATACAGTTATAAATACCGGCATTCACAATATCTAGGGCTCAACTTAAATTATGCAAAAGACCCATTTTTGATAGCAACAAATCCCGTGTGTATCAAAAAACATAAATAACACGATATTGATTTTGATAACTTTTTTATATCACAGTAGACAGATGTATCTAGTAAATCTTTTAAAGAACTGTACATAGTACAAAATTCTAGAACGGGACAATGTCTTCTTTAAATAGGAAAAAATGTAAAACTATTAGCGTGGAAAAAAATTTTAATTTAATGGAAAAAATGTAACATATGAGAAATCTTAAGGAATTTTTTAACTAATTTTTATTTGGTTCTAAAGTCTGTGTAGATACATTCTAAAGTGATTTTTATTGCAGATATATATGCAGATATATCTAGTTAATCTTTTAAAGCAGTGTAGATAGTACAAGATTCTAGAATGGGACAATGCCCTCTTTAAATAGAAATAAAATGTAAAAATATTAGCTTGGAAAAAAAATTTAATTTAATGGAAAAAAATGTAAAATATGAGAAATCTTAAGAACTTTTTTAACTTAATTTTTATTTGGTTCCAAAGTGAGTGTAGGTACATTCTAATGTGATTTTTATTGCAGATATATATGCAGATGTATCTAGTAAATCTTTTAAAGCAGTGTAGATAGTACAAGATCCTAGACAGGGACAAGGTGTTAAAGCAGTGTACATAGTACAAGATTCTAGAATGGGACAATATACTTTTTAAATAGAAATAAAATGTAAAAATATTAACGTGGAAAAAAATTTTAATTTAATGGAAAAAATGTAACATATGAGAAATCTTGAGGAATTTTTTAACTAATTTCTATTTGGTTCTAAAGTCTGTGTAGATACATTCTAAAGTGATTTTTATTGCAGATATATATGCAGATATATCTAGTTAATCTTTTAAAGCAGTGTAGATAGTACAAGATTTTAGACTGGGACAATGCCCTCTTTAAATAGAAATAAAATGAAAAAGTATTAGCGTGGAAAAAAATTTTAATTTAATGGAAAAAATGTAAAATATGAGAAATCTTAAGAACTTTTTTAACTTAATTTTTATTTGGTTCCAAAGTGAGTGTAGGTACATTCTAATGTGATTTTTATTGCAGATATATATGCAGATGTATCTAGTAAATCTTTTAAAGCAGTGTAGATAGTTCAAGATCCTAGACAGGGACAAGGTGTTAAAGCAGTGTACATAGTACAAGATTCTAGAATGGGACAATATACTTTTTAAATAGAAATAAAATGTAAAAATATTAGCGTAGAAAAAAATTTAATTTAATTTAAAAAACTGTAACATATGAGAAAACTTTAGGACATTTTTGATGTAATTTTTATTTGGTTCTAAAGTCTGTGTAGGTACATTCTGATGTGATTTTTTTTGCAGATATAAATGCAGATGTATCTAGTAAATCTTTTAAAGGAGTGTAGATAGTACAAGATTATAGAATGGGACAATGCCCTCTTTAAATATAAATAAAATTAAAAAAAATATTAGCGTGGAAAAAATTTTTAATTTAATGGGAAAAAATGTAAAATATGAGAAATCTTAAGGACTTTTTTAACGGAATTTTTATTTCGTTCCAAAGTGTGTGTAGGTACGTTCTAATGTGATTTTTATTGCAGATATATATGCAGATGTATCTAGTAAATCTTTTAAAGCAGTGTAGATAGTACAATATCCTAGACAGGGACAAGGTGTTAAAGCAGTGTACATAGTACAAGATTCTAGAATAGGACAATGTCTTTTTTAAATAGAAATAAAATGTAAAAATATTAGGGTGGAAAACATTTTTAATTTAATTGAAAAAACTGTAACATATGAGAAATCTTAAGGACTTTTTAACTGAATTTTTCTTTGGTTCTAAAGTCTGTGTAGGTACATTCTAATGCGATTTTTATGAGTTAATGTCTATATTTTACTCCTACATATTATTTTTATTACATCATTCAAAGGCAAAATCAATGACAGAAAAAAAGACATCTTAATATCTCCCGATTAAAGTATTTCTTAACAAAACGTTATCAAAATCGGCTTTTTTTCCTCAGATCCCATTTATCTCATTGTTCCTGATTAAGAGGACATTAGCATGTAATGCCGTAATTAATCTTATTAACTGCCCTCCTCGATGTTATCGAGATTATCATTCAATTTAATGTCACCCTCAGGTGTAATTTTTGAAGGAGACTCGATATTACATAACATTCATTATTCTGGAATACCTTTACAATTAAATTCGACACTTTAAGTACAGTTTTAAGCCACTTTAAGAAGAAAAAACATTATAGCTTTCAGAGGGATTTATTAATTTGGGATCTAATTTCAAACATGTTATTTGGTATTTTGAATAAAAATAATATAAGTTCTATATATCATGATGCAAAGTACTTATTAAAAGGGAATGAAATTTAAATAATTTGTTGCATTGCATACTATTATTATATAATTTATTTTTAGAAATGAAGGTTGTTTTCTTTAATATTTTAGTCCTTTTGTCGACATGTTATAAAAGAACTGGTGGAGGAAATCATTTTCTTTTAATGTTATTACACATTTAAAAAAATTAAAACTAATTGGAAAATCTTAATATTACATTTAGAATGCTATGGTAACGAAAACAGTCTGAAACTATTAAAAGTATGGGGAAATATCAGTTTATTCTTAAATAAATTTGAACAATTATTTTAAAAATGAGTGTTTTGTCACCATCAAAGGTCTAGACATCCTCGCAGAAAAATATAAAACCTTCATAACTTTGTTAAAAATTTAACTTCAGTAGAAGAAAAATTGAAAGTGTGGAAAGAAAGTGAATGGAGACAAAGGATAAATAACTCACTTTGGCTCAATGAATTTTGATGTTCAGTGAAACTGATTTCGAGACGGTAACACAATTTTGACTGTCCACCATCTTGATTATTATATTTATTAAAAGTGTGAGCACTAAATATTTATATAATCTAAAATGAAACTTATTTCTTCCTAACTGACTTATACAAAATGTTCTTAATATTATGACATAATCATCGGATTTTGATATACAAGGATTGAAACATTAATAGTGGCAACTAATTATTTACATGAAATACAAAAGTAAAGTACAAAGTTTTACAGTCCTTCAATATAGTCGCCAGAATTGTGTATAACCCATTTCCAACAATTTGGATGTAGTAGAACACCTGTAGCAGCGACTGTTCTGTTGATAGATTGAATATACCAGTCTATTGACACAATAATCTTTGGAACAGTTCTGAAGCAAATACCACGAAGTGGTTCCTTCATCTTAGGAATTAAGACAAAGTCGCAAAAGTGCTTAGATTTGAAGAATATGGTGGGTAGTAAAGCACTTTCCAGCACCATCAATTGAAAAAATCAGTCACAGCTTCCACTGTATGCATCCGAGCATTACCATGCAAAATGATAGAGGCAAAATGCAGATAGTGCAGAATTTTTCTCATGCCCAGGTGTTCCTTCAGAATGTGCAGCACAGTCGTATGCGCAAGTACTGTCTGTTTGGCTAGATCACAAATCGTTTGGCTTTGATTACTGTACATTATTGCGGTAACATAATGCACTAATGCTTCGCTCACACTAGGACTACCTGGCGGATGCATATCTGCCACATTTTGGATTTCTTCATTGAAGACTTTTACCCATGTTTCTACAGTTCTGTAAGGCAATGCAGATTCCCCGCAAGCCTCTTGAAGTCCTAGAAGACATTGTCGTGCTGTACAACCTCTGGCACATTGAATTTTTATCCAACTTTGTTGTTCTTGTTTTAAAAACATCCTGAAAACACTTTGGACTGCAAACTAATACAAAGGTCAGTTCTCCGCGTCACTCTGCATACGCATGATGTAGAAAGGACGATTCTTTTTGCTGAGAGGTAAAGTAGGCATGTAGATCACGTGTGGTATACGCGATAATCTTTGATTTTGTTACGTAACGTTTTTACAACAGTGTTGCCACAATTAAAGTTCCAACCCTCATATATAAGGCGCCTTGCAATAAGACAAAATCAGCAAGACCTCTAATAACTCACAATGTTCGAGAACCACTGAATTAAATCTTTTATATGGATGTCAGAGTTTGTTTAACCAGGGAAAATAAGCAAATTCGTTAATTATTCGATTTTCTTCTTGCATGACATAAGCACATCTTTCCTTATATTTACATTGGAGAATCTATTACTAACAGACTTTGAATAACTTCTCACTCTTTTTGTATAGATACAAACACTCTTGCAATTTTCCAGCCTGATATTGATTTTAATTAAGAAATCAGTCTTTTTAACCACAGCGAGAGTAGTTGCGTTTCATAATTTCTTTGCTAATTTCCGGTTTTTAAAAAGTCTGTACAGGGTAAACTGTATATAAATACAACATAAATTTGAAAAAAACTTACTTCTAACGTTTCTAGTTCTAATCTTTTTAAGCATGTTAGAGTTTGTTTAACCAGGAAAGATTGGTGCATTGGTCGAAGTTTTTCTCACATGGCACTAATACACCACTCCTTATAGTTACATTCTTTAGCCTCTTTCTTGAATTCCCTAATCTTGAATATTTCATATCTCATTTAGTATATTTACACCCTCCCCTGCATTTTTTCAGCAGTTTATTGCTTATAATTAAGAAATCGGTCTTTTCAACCATAGCGGTAGTATTTACATTAGAAAATTTCTTCATCAATTTCTGGTTTTTGAAGAAATTTGTACAGGATAAATGGTTTATAAATACAGTATACATGTTAAAAACTTCATTAAAAATAACTTTAGAAAACTAAGTGAAATCTTCCTCTCTTTGTTTGGGGATACTGTTTTTGGTCATAAATTGAGCACGTTCTAAAAAGTGGTTAAACGCTAATCCTATTATTCATCCACTTCCATTAAATTTGAAATCATACCAGTTGCAATTGAGAAACGTCGATAGAAGTCTGCATTTTATTAGTCTAACCTGTTGGTAACCTGTTAAATCGAGAATAACGATAGACAATATTGGGGTTAAACATTTATCTTATCCATCCACTATCTTTACATTCAAAAACATGTTAGTACCAAATAAATAATACCAATGCAAGTCTGCATTTCAATATTCTGACCAAAATTTTGTATATTACGAAATCTTTGAGATTCATATATTGTATATATTTTTACTATATATTTTAAAAGATGCTACACTTACAAATATATGATTCAGATGTTTAGCGTAATAACATATCCACCTGTTTACCCAAAATATTAATAACTGACGAGCAGAAGTATATTCTTTACCACGGTTACTCATAGTGTTTCACTATAATAAAAAACCCATACACTAATTTCTGTTAAGTAATTAATAATTAATTTTGTTAACTGTTTTTAGTTCTCTTACCGATATTTATCCGTTTTTGTAAAATTATAAAATATAAGATATATGATACTTACCGATATTTTTAGTAGTAAAATTATCATAGAACTACAAAAAGATATGAAATAACTATTGAAAGTTCTAAATCCATATGTAGCTTATATGCATATAAATATAATCCGTCTTCTGAAACAAATTATATTTTACCCGTGCAATCTTTTACGTTAGTAAGATTTTTATAAAATATAGAAGCATTCCCTTTAGTATAATTATACCCTAAAATGATTATAAGCAGTACAAGGACAGGCATATGTCTGTGGTGCAATATATTTTCTTACTCTATCGGGTACAATTTATCATTACAATAACTCGGAATAATAAAGATTAATAAAAATAAGAAAAACCAGATAGTGTTGCTTTGGCAGCAATGTTGATATATAAACGAAATAAAAAAAAGTGGATGCACTTTTTATAACATCTTTAATACTAACCATAATTTGATACATAAACAAAAAAAATTACACTTTTTAAAACATTTTATCATTATGAAGTTATTGATTCTTTGCAGTGAATAGAAATACTTTTGTTGTAGCTTTGTTGAATTTATTAAATCTAGTAATAATTACGTTAAAAATTGTGCTATATTATCATAGATGTTAGTATACAATCTAGAGGCATTTCATTTTGTAAGTAACTATATTATTACTTTATAAATTGTATATTATTTAGGATAAAGTACCTATATCTGTTTATAAAACAAGTTCTACTCGACTTATTCTTATGAACTAGAGTAATGCAAACAATATAAATCTGTGTATCAAAGAGTACTCAAGAATTGATACTCATGTATAAAAAAGGTATTCTTTCAAAAAAGCACTATCTTCATTAATAAAACCATCAAATGTCGTGATCTTAACCAGCAATATCTGCTGTATTTGTGGTATATCTTAAATTAAACATATTCGAGTGTTTCTTCCTGTTGTTAGTCATTCCCCTGGTGTACTAACACCTACACTATGTTCGATAAACCATGTCTTAATATGTGATTGGTCCATCGTTAATGAAAAGCTTCGCTTGGTAATGAGAACACTTGGAACAGCGAGGTACCACGAAGAACCCCCTCAAATTCTGCAGTCGGCCTCAAAGTAGAGAGTGGAAGTATCTGGTTGAAACGGGAGAAGTACGTTGGAAGAGTACTATACCTGCAGGGTTACCATCGGCATGAAGGTCGTTCAATTGTGATCAGCTAACTGGCTACAGATGACTTCCGAGGTCGAGTAAATTTTCTGCCCTTGTGGTCCATCTCCAGAAAGAAACTGCAAATACCCTAAGCCAGATGGACCAGTCGCATATTGATTTTCAGCTCTATGAGGATCTGGTGCGTCGGAAGCTTTTGGTATAGGCTTTCCTACACCAGAGGAATAAGTAACAACAACACCAGGAAGGCTGAAGGCTGATTAAAAATCAAGAAAAGGTGCCTTTTTGTTTGATAAGTACAGCTGGATTGAAAGACCAACTTTACTGAAGCATGTCTTTGTAATTTAGAAGTAGGGACCAAAAAAAAAAAGACCCCAAGCTTGGCCTGCCTCGTCAAGAGGTATCGTCTGGGATCTAGGAAGACATTGCGCTCACGAATCTATTTTACGTGCCCCAGCCACCATTAATGAATACTGTGGATCTTCAACAGGTTCGAAATTCGGATCTGCATCCAGCTATCTTTACCGACTGAGCTGCCACGGTTCATAAACTTTTCTTCTTTGTGAAATAGGAGAAATCTAGATGGCAAAGATTCTACTCCTTACAAAATAACATGCTTTAACATATATTCGAATGCAATCTCTGTATACTTTTATAATTTAATACTTAAAATTGTTTTAATTTTTGTTTCAGGTCGAGGAAATCAACAGTACTTTCGAGTAAAGCCGAAAGATACTGAAATTGTAGAAGGTGAATCTGCAGACCTACAGTGCCATATTGGAAACCAGGCTGGAGCTGTACAATGGAGTAAAGATGGATTTGTTCTTGGTAAGTGTACATATAACTATTTTAAAGATAACAGTCTCAAAAACATAAGGTTCGTAATAAATCTACCTGCACTGTTATGTTGAAACTAAATTGAAACTAGTCAAAGAATAAAAGATCATTTATGTATGGCTTTAGACTTCCCTGTTATGGAGACGATAACTACAGAATTTCTTGATTCACTCAAATGCATTTTGTGTTTGAAACCGAACTGAATATAGAATTATCTGGCAGGGCAGTGACTAGGTTCTTTACCACCGAGACAAAAAAAATCTACGTCTCTACCACCAAATATAGTGAAAACGTATATATACACATGATTTTTTTATGTCATATATTGAGAATGAACTCAAAATATTTTGTTAATTCTTAAAATGTTCATTGTATATTAATTTTTACTTCTATTTTTGGCTTATTAATACTTACACATATTTTTTAACATTTTGAGGATATTATATTTTTGATATATGATGACTGAATAGATTATTTGAGGGAAATATTTTTTTTATTTAAACATTGAATTTTCACAAAAAATTGGTAAATTTATCAATACAAATTCAAAATATGAAACTAATACCCAGATTTATATTAAATCGTATTAGGAGTGTTTGGTAAACATATTGTTAAAATCTATAATAAGTTTAGTCTCTAGAAGAATATTTAAAAATAAGAAAATTCGTAAAAAAGTAATTTTTAAACACATTGAATTTTATAATTTAAAAAAAAAATGCTTTTCAAATTTTCCTTATTTCTACTCGGGACAAATAGTTCTCTCTCTAACCCCATTTTCCTCACGGTTAAGTGCCCCTAAGACTGATGTGCCCGTGTCAAGTGCCACCTTTTCCATGACCTAGTTACGGACATGTAATTTGGTAAGTGCGTATGTAATTTTTATAAAAACAATACATTCAAAAACAGAAGATTCCTAATTCGAGTGCATTTTTATATTGAAACTATTAAATGAAATAAAGATCATTTTTATATTTGGCTTTAAACTTATGTTATACAGATATCATCACTACAAAAGTTTTTGATACATTCAAATACATTTTTGTGTTTAAAACGTAAGTATAGAAGAATTTGTTCTTGGTGGGTATAATTTTAACGTCTACGAACTTAATGAATCCAAATCAGGAAAAATATAGATTAGTTTAATGCATTTTCATTTTGAGATAGGACTGGGATAAATCTAATTTCGTTCATAGTATTTTTACATTTCCCTTATAGAGATGTACCCCATTCATTACGTTGAAAATTCCAGATCAATTAAAATTCATTTTTAATTTGAAAACATGCTTCAGCTAAGATAGATTCGTTGTCTATATGGCTTTATTTGTATTATAATAATGATGAAAAAACAAAGAAATTCTTTATTCTCTCAAGTATATTTGAAATTGGAAATCAACCTGGAGTAAAAGTAAATTCAAACTTGGTACGTTGATACTTAATAATCTCCTGGAATTAGTATTGAAAGACAATAAATCATAGAAATAAAAAGGAAATTATAGTTTTAGAATTATATTGGAAAAAAATGAAAATAAACGCAATTGGTATTATACAGTTTCGGTAAGTTATTACGAATTAATACATAGGATCTTAAAACAAGTTTCAAAGAATGTTCCACGTGTAAATTCATTATTTGTGAAGAAAAATTTTAAATACTGTGTTACATACCGGGTGATCAAAAAGTCTGTATAAACTTAAAAAATTCATAATAACCGGAAAATTGACCAAAATAAACAACGGTTTGCAGAGTTAGTATCGCTAAGGCATGGGATTATTTTTAAACAGAAAAAACAGTACTCAAAAGCAGCCGTCAGATGGCGGTTATACGAGCGACTTCGGTGGAAATATGCTAATGAGATTGTTATAAGAACTTGCGCTCCTATAAATACATAACCAGTTCCCCGCTGTAAACCATGTATGCCAACAAGGATGCTGAGTGCGAAGGATAAAGCTTTGTTGAAGTTTGCTGATGTCGATCCAATCCATCCAATCTCTCTAAACTGAAAGATGCGATCTGCCGAGAGGTGTCTTGCATACAACCGGACCTGCTGTACTCTGCCGTTGCTGGATTTGCGACTCGCCTGCAGTGTGTTATCATGTAGTGGTGGTCATGTGGAACACATAGTGTTGTAATGAGCGATTTGGGGGCATTCTGTTTGTTACTTGCGTTTCTTTTTCTTTCACCTGTGTACATCATCACCCTCTATCGACTCTTTTTCAGTTTTTTTCTGTTTAAAAAACAACCCCATGCCCTAGCGATACTAACTCTACAAACTGTTTTTTGTTTTGGTTATTTTTCCTGTTATTATGAATTTTTAACATTTATACTGACTTTTTGATCACCCGGTACTATTTATTACACTATCTTATATTTTATTTCATTTAAACCAGCTCTGAATTCTTTCTTACTTTCTTAATACACCAACGATCCATTAAAGATTACTCAGCAAATGCTTCATCTTATACTAAGAGGATTGTAAATTGAATACTCGACCATCATATTCACTAACCAACA
>CM063501.1:43184507-43189507 GCA_032207245.1 Pardosa pseudoannulata
TCATTAATTTGGCAATGACTTGTACCAAGAAATTCTAAGTAAACAATATGCAATAGTGACTTGTGATTTTCACAAGCGATAAAAGTGTTGCCAAATTCAGTACACTAGAAATTTTAAACTAAATTAATTATCATATTTAACAGTAACTTTAATCGCATGACGAGTGTAGCTCGTCATTGTGCGGTATGGAATGAAAAACTAATGACGAGCTAGACTCGTTATTTTACTTGAAGGGGTTAATAATGTCTTTATTTATACAACAAATATGACGTCACCCCAGTACCGGAGAACTAATACTTAATTGGCTAATGCTTTTGTTCCATTATTTCTGTTTTTAATTTTAAGCGGCAAGCTTTAAATTAAAATATTCTTAATTAGCAAGCATCAAATCTCTTTGGAAGAGCAGCTAAAATCATAGTACAAAATAAACTCATCAAAATGAAAATGTCCTTAAAAAATATATATTTTCTCTGCGTAAAAAATCATCGTAATTTCTAAATTCGGTTTATTCCAGATATAACAAAATTTGTAAACTAAATACAAACATGCCTCGATCATAAATCTTTTTTTTTAATAATAATATATTTAAATCACATAAAAGCATAAGTTCGAAATAATAGCTTAGTTTTAAGAATAAAACTTTTAAAAATATGTAAAAGCATAAAAAGTTCTAAAACTCATAAGCACAATTGAACTAATTTTTTTTCTGTTTACTGACAGGATATGCTAAATGAAACTAAATTTAAAAACAATCTATGAGAAAAACTAAATGAAAAGTTAATTAGCTAGATTACATTTTCATAATACCTAAAAAACATGATATTATTTTGATAAGGTCAAACTCTTTATACTTGTTTAATTTTTTATGCAAAATATGGACAAGCGTATTACAATAAATAAAGAAGAGCATAAAAAAGGGTAAGATAAAAAAGTAATAGCACCGCATACTTTTAAATATAAAATATTCGGAGATCGAGAAATGTTTTTGCAATAAGTAAGGTAAATGAACGCAGTAACTTAAGAACCTTTGTCACTTAAAAGTAAAAAAGAAAGACTTCTTTGCGAAAAATAATATACTGCAATCTGTAAATTAGTAGAAGAATTTTTTAGCATAGCTATTACTTTTTAAATTATGAATTATTCCACAGAGAATTAAATTTCAATAAATAAATGCTTTAGAATGCATCTGTAATAAAATACACTGTTTATTTTACGTATGATTTTTTCTCTAGAGATTAATAGAGGAATTTTTTTTCACTTAAAATAAATTTTAAAATGCATCACAACTTTATCATTTTTTATGTTTATTTATTTATTCTGTCACACATTACGTTATATAGATAAAAGTAAATAGTAATATAAAGTAAATAAGATGTAAAATTTTTTGTAGTGGTATTTCACTTCTAATGTGCAATAGGATACAGGAAACCATATTTTTTTAAACTAGTTTACTTACAATTTAAAAATTAATATAAGTTATTATTATGTAATACTAGCTGAAGTACTTGATAAAGATGGGGTTTGATGTTATATTTGGATTAAAGGTAATTATTTTATTTGTAGTTAAATAGTGCAAAATTTTAAGGAGATATAATAAATATGTAAACATTTTTACATAGAAAAGAAACATTATTTTGGGGCAATAATTGAATGTACACAATGTTTTACGTTTATCCATCCTGTTGTAGTTGGAAAAAAATTGTTTGAGCTTGTCTGGGTGTACCAGATTTTCTCAGGATACCAGATTTTCTCCGGATACATTAATAAATGTCAGCCATGTGAGAATTTTCGGATCTATGTTGTTACTATTACTCATTGCCTGATGTAGGAAGGCCTTTTACCAGGTCCAATAGACCTTTTTAAAACGTGGTCTTTGAACTTGTAACCTTTGGATCTGGACCCTTTGGACCTGGATATAGGCAACTGGTCCAGGGCTAAGGGTAATATTCAGCTTCAATTTGATCAAGGTATCTCGCGAGCTGAAGACTGACTAAACCTCAAGAAGGATCCTCTTAATAATCTAAGCGGTTTGCACGTGCAATTCCGCCAAACCGATGATATCTTCAAATCGGTTGTCACATACAATTTTCGACCTCCAAAAACGCTCTGAAAATAGATGTAATGTACATTTCTGCAGTGCTTTTACGGTAGGAGGGTCAGGTCTATTGTTTAGGAACTGCACCCCTCTTTGACTGACATTTATTGAGGGATGCACCCCTACCACTTGAGGCACAAAGACGCTGATAGCTTTCCATGGCTTTTATAAATCTCTAATTCAAAGTATTTCATTTGCGGTAACAGATGTATCTCTAACTGCACCACTTAAATATCTTAGATGTCTTTCGTAAAAAAATATAAATAAGTCTCTCAAAAAATATTTTTATTTATACTTTTAGAATCCATTATTTCTTATGGGATTATCTTCGAAACTTCGCGAGCTTTATGTGTTTTAAAAATTAGCAATCTATAATATCTACTTATCTATCTATTTATAACCGGAAGTAAAGGGATAATAATGAGGGTGGGTTTCCCGTATTTCATTCTAGTAGACAAAGGGTGAAGGAAAAATCATAGAACGATTTGGCCACTGACACAGTAAAACTTTAAAGTATTTTTGGAGACTTTTTCCTCTATGTGTTCCACTCGCAGGGTTAATTTTGAAACAGATACCAAGCAGAAGGCCTCTAGGTTTGACCTGCTACCGTCGCTTTAATGACACTGTGACCACAAACCTATATTTGTGGAGACACTGAACGTTTAGCTGAAAAACACAAAAATTTCTAATAATCAGGGGATTTACACCAAATGCCAGAAATTGTATTTTGTTTCTATGTTTTGTTTCCTTTTTGAGACAATTCACAGAACATTTCGAACGCACCTTATAGAAGCAATGGACTGTAAAATCACCTGCTAGTAAAAATGATTTTATAGCATTTGATAAGTAGATGTTTTCCCATTAAAACTTTAGCTAATAATTTTGGGTTATAAACCAAAATTTTTTGTGTTTATTGGTTGCTTTAAATTTTATTATAACATAATTTTCTGAATAATAAATAATAAATTTGGTTTTTTTTAATAAATGTGAACAGTTGATTAGTATGTGGGATTTCTCTAAATCGAGACCAGTACCACGCAACAACAGGGAGACTGACGTTTGTGAAACTTCTCAAAACTGTCTTTTCTTGTGGGTTTTCTAAATATGTAAAGATAAATGTGTTTTTCTTCTAGCTCTCCCTGGCTTTTTATTTATTTGATGAAATTTATTTGTTCATTTCTCCATTAAAAAGAAAACTTACAGTTTGTGATTATAATCATATATAATAACTTCAATATAAAAGAATACAAAACTATATTAAGTCCTCTGAGAATTTCGTTTCTCACTAGAGTAACATATTTAAATACTATAGATAATATTAAACTTACTATAGAAAATGTTATAATGACTATCTCAAAGAATTTTACTTTTATTTTAAAGGAAATCATTGAATACAAAGTAATTTAATATTTTATAACTATTTATTTATTTACTTATAGCATCTTAATTTAACAATAATGAATTTTCAAATGCACAATATGCCTATAGCATCCCCAGAAGCTTTAATGAAAACTTCAAATCAGAATTTTTATCACGAAAACGGACTTAAAATTATCGATATGTTCAGAATATTCTCTTTGCTGTGTTTTCTTTGAAAAAAAAAGTGCTTTTACTTGTATTTTTCCTTTAGATGCTTAGGGGTGATTTCTTGTTTCTGGGGGTTTAAATCACTACGGTCTATTGTTTTGTTACACTAGGGCTAATAAGACCGGAGCATACTTCTTAAAGTCAATTCCAAAAAAGTTTACGAACAGCCATTCCAAAAGTGGGATTAGACAAACCCACGAACTCAGGTAGGAGCAGAGCTCTTCCCATTGGTTTGGCTCTTTAGTATTTCGTTTGTTAAAAATACTTCAGGTTTGTAATTATAATCTAGAATAGAAATTATATATCAAAAAGAAATTACATAAAAAAATTGAAAAGATATTTTATCTTCTTCGCATTTATCACTTCTTTAGAATTACTTCTTTGTTTCCCTTCCCTAACTTCGTACCTTTTGAGTTTATATCACATGTTTTTTATTTTTTTATTTTCCATTTTCAGCTTCAAAAAATATTTTGAAATATATATTCATACTCGAGAAAAATATTGCATGTTCTTTCTGGAAAAAAAGCAACTTCCTTATGTAGATACATATTTTAATATTATTCTACAGTACGAGTTGAAATATAGTTGCAGCGAACTACTAAATCTACCTCTCAATTGCTTTCTATCACCAGTTTTATTGGTTTGTAAAGGATGTACCTTTGCTTGCTTTTCAAGTGCATGGAAATGCTTTAGTTAAGAAACTTATAGACTGTCACTATAATCTGAAATAGTAATTATAACTGAAATATAGCAGCGAACTACTAAATCTATCTCTCAATTGTCTTATATCACCAGTTTTATTGGTTTGTAAAAAATGTGCCTCTCCTTGCTTTTCAAGTGCATAGAAATGCTTTAGTTAAGAAACATAGTTTGTCACTATCATCTGAAATAGTAATTATAACTGAAATTTAGTTTCAGCGAACTACTTAATGTACCTCTTAATTGCATTCTATCACCAGTTTTATTGGTTTTGTAAAGTATGTTCCTTTCCTTGCTTTTCAATTGCACAGAAATGCATTAGTTAAGAAACTTATAGTTTGTCTCTATAATCTGAGATAGTAATTATAACTGATCCCATTCCCTGAAAAAAGATATAATGTTAAAAAACATAAGTTATTTTTACTTCTCCAAGTTTACTTCAAGATTTAATGCTTTGTTTCATTTCCTTAGCCTCGCTTCGCTGGTATTTATAACTCATATTCTGCAGTGTTCTCTGTAGCATTTTAAAATTACAAAGAAATATCTTGAAATATTTATTTACTCTCTAGGAAAAAGTTGTAGCGAACTACTAAATCTACCTCTCAATTGTCTTATATCA
>CM063501.1:43194507-43217007 GCA_032207245.1 Pardosa pseudoannulata
CTAAAACTCAAGTTTAGCAGAGACAAGTCTGGATCTACAAAGCTGAATCAGAAGATTATCCTGCTCAGTTCTTTGTGTAGTATAATAGCGAAACGAGCAAACCCTGTTTCTCCTTTTCTACGGAAAGTAAAAAAAAAGCTATGTTCAACGGTAATACATTTTTGATTTCAAAAGCGTGCGTTTGATAAATGTTCCTGAAAATAAAAAGGACCCTTATGGTAGGGGAACATCTCCAAGATGATAAGATTAATTATGCTGTTCATGGATTTATTTATATATCATGAAAATATCCATCTTGAATACAATAAAAGTCTATTCTTAAACATTGTAATAGGTTTAATATACAATACAGTTTAAAAAATTATTTAATTTATCGTCCTGTTTTATCTTTCGATGTCTCTGTAAAGAGTTTCGTTGTGTAAACACAAAAGCATAAAATAAAACCTAGCTGAATGTATAAAACTATTCAGTGAAAATTATCAGAAGTTCATATATATATATATATATATATATATATATATATATATATATATATATATATATATATATATATATATATATATATATATATATATATATATATATATATTTATATATTATATATATATATATATATATATATATATATATATATATATATATATATATATATATATATATATATATATATATATATATTATATATATATATATATATATATATTATATAATATATATATATAATATATATATATATGTGTGTGTATGTGTATATATATATATATTCAAATGAGCTCATAAAATGTTTTGTTAATTCTTAAATGTTCCTAAAATATTAACTTTATTTTTTTTTCCTTCTATTTTTCATTTAAAAATATTTTGAACACTCTTGGGGTAATAGTTTGCTGATCAAATGTATAGTTTATATGAAGGGAACTTTTTTTATATAAACGTTGAATTTCCTTAAAAAATTGGCAAATTTCTAAATATAAATTTATTTTAATAACTTTAATAAATTCAAAATTTAAAACGAATACTGAGAATTATATTAAGGTATATTAGGAGTGTTTGGTAAACATTTTGTAAAAATCTATGACAGGTTTAGTCTCTAGAAGCATTTTAAAAAATAAGAAAATTTATGAAATATAATTTTTAAACACATTGGATTTTATAATAAAAAGAGTTTTTTTTCATTTTTTCCTTATTTCTTCTTGTGGCGAATCGTCCTCTTTCGGATCCCATTTTCTTCATGCTCCGGCACCCCTAAGACTGATGAACCCGTGGCAACTGCCTCCTCTGCCACGCTCTAGTTAAGGCCTGACCTTTGAAGGCCAGAGCACTGATTTGTGACGCTACAATCATGCGACGAGCTGCGATAGGAATGTGTAGCCTTACTGCTTGTCTCCAGTTTGAATAGATTTTTATTTTTAGAGTATCATTCATATATCTCTTTAACTCTCATTGTTTTACCAGTTAATCTTTAAAATTAAAAAAAAAATTCATTGTCTATAAGATATCTATTTCTCTATATCATGACAAACAACGCTTTCGATATTCAGAAATCTCAAATTCTGATAAAATGATAATATATCAAATCCAATTGCAAAAGATTGTTTCAAACATAAGATACGGAAGCGATCAAAATAAACATGATCCGTCTCCAACTATTTGAACGACCGTATGGGGAACCATGTCCCCTCGTATATTTTATAAACATTGTTCCATTTTACAATTATTCTGACTAAAAGTAATTCATTCTAAACTTTACTCTCTTTGAATTTTGCTAATCCTAACTCATCAAGAAACCATTCCAGGTCTAAACGCTTGATCAATTCGAGAACAAACAGACAGATAATTTAGGCTATTAGGATATAAAGGATTTACAATCACGTTACATGCATGCAAAAAGGAATTCTTTTTAATTTTTTTTGGGGGGGGGTCTCATTAAGAGGCATATAAATATGTGTAATATTATTGATATATTGTCACGAAGAATCGAATGGACACACCGCTTAACATAACAGAAGAATTTATTGAAACTAAGTAGCAACTCGCAACTTTACAAGATCAGGAAGTTGCTTACAACTAGTGGGTATCAGCTTTTATACCCAAACAGAATATTCGAGAAATAACTAATTTACATATTAAAGAAAGATCTAGAATGTTCGAGAACATAAAGCAACAATAAACAGCATTTCTAAATTAAAAATCCATACTATGTATCAACTGCCATGGCGAGCATCGAACCCACAAGCTTCGGGTCTGCATCTCGTGCTTTGACCATTCGGCCACTGAGCTCGTTGGCTAATTTTCTTTATGCGGCAATATGCTGATTATGTTGAACAATGACCGATTGGTTAGGGTGCTGGCCTTCGGTAGCGGAGTTCATGGGTTCGAATCATACTGTAGCATGGATGTTCGTAGCCGTTCGGAATCGGCTTTAAGCTGTAGGTTCCAGTCTCATTAGCCCTCGTGTTGCAAAAAGTAGACCGTAGCACTCCAAACCAATTATTCAATATTGTTATTCAATTTATTATTCAATATTGAAGCAGACATCCACCAAAACAGACAATTATGCTTAACCAAAATCCTTTACAAGCACTACCACAACAAGTTTTAATTCCAATTGATAACTCTTTCGTCTATTTATTACTTCATCTCGCAATGTAGTGCATATGACTGTAAGTTAAGAAATACATCCGAGGATTTCTGGAAATATACGAAAAAATTTCCTTTTGCACGTATGTAAAGTGATTGTAAATGCATGAAGTCTCCAAGAAGTTGAAAAAGTTGCGAATAAATCTCTTTCCCCAAAAATAATTTAGCTAGGAGTCTGAGAGTGGCAAGAAAATAGAAATTTCAGCTTATCATTGTCTTTTTATTTACAGTTTTACATTTCTGTTATGGCTTTATTTTCTGATTTATATTCCCCGAGAGTAAATTCTGAAATAAAAACAAATGATTTCAGTCTAAAAGTTTTGCATCTACGCCTGCAAATATTGTAAAGAAAATTTATTTACAAAATATCCCCCTGCCTCCAATATTATCAAAAGGAATGAGAAAAGTTCCATCGAACAATACTCTTTTCGAGAAGAAACCCTTGAGGTAAGAAGTTGATTCCTTCTTGTGAGGATTATTTTTAAACAGGGACGATGTTGACAACTTATTTAAAAAGTGTCAAAGTGGCTTTATGAAGAGGTGGGGATTTTTATATATCCGAGTAATGGAATAACAGTGAATAAATAATATATATTTGGGTTATGCTGTACTTTAATATAGAGTATCTAGATGTAAAATATATTAAAATTGCAACTATTACCTGTACATTATACTCTTCGTACGCAGAGCTTTTCAGTCTTTTTCAGGTATTACAGATTTCAGAATATATATCGCAATGTAAAATAAACTACAATTTATTAATTTTGTAGTAGAAATTTAATGTTACTTTGTAAACCTGACAAGGGACATAAATTATCAAGTTCCATAATACTTAACGTTTAACTGTGATAGTGATAGGAGAAAAAAATTATAAAATAGAAAATATTCTGTCTCACACACATATACATAGACACACACACAGACAGATATATATATATGTGTGTGTGTGTGTGTGTGTGTGTATACATATACTTATGACGTTCCACTAAAAGACACTAGAGTCCTGACATCATTTTCATCCTTTTATTCAAATCTCAAACCACACTACTCGACAATCATCTTCAGAGGCGTCTTACATTGGCGCCCAACTTTTAACAAAGGCAGGCTTAGCTGCTTCGGGTAGCCACAGCTCTGTTCGCGGAATGTGCACACTGCTCTCTGCCACCGATCACTGCGCATGAGCCGTATTTATGTGGCTAACTCCTCGCTCCGTGTCACTCCCAGTAATGAATCCCTACTTAAAATCTTTTAAAATCAATATGCAATTTAAATCCTGACATATATATATATTATCGACCTTAATAATAAGGTTACTGATTCTGACATGCATGAACCTTTGAACCTTTGAACAAATGACTTATGCTGCACACTTTCCTTGATTTAAATGGTTTTAATTCTTTAACTTTCTTTAAACTCCCTGGTAATATTCAACGATTTATTACACAGATTAATCTTTATTGATAACATTGCAGTACACTACTGTATAAAATAACAATTTTTACCTGCCTTAATAATAAGTTTGCTGATTCATACCTGGTTATACAATTTGATTCATGTGAAAGAAGCACTGGTAAAAAAATTAATGACATGCAAATAGGTATTAGTTAACCACAAAAAATCGGAAATTCATAAAATTCTTCATGTTTTAAATATAACTTTCATACCCTAGTAATCAAGCACAAAAAAATTTTATCACTTATTTACTTCATAAATTTTCTTTACTTTAAATATAAATTTTAGAATTCCCATTTATTATTACACGTATTACTGAAGTTTGTTACACCACGGAAAGAAATAAAGAAATAAATAACTGTAATCAACAATTTATCAGCTCTTCTTCTATCTTCTTTTCTTCAAAAACTTATTTATCATTTTTATGTCTATAATAAAATAATTTTCAATAAAAACAAATACTACTCCATTTAGAAATCTAGCATCCTAATGCCAAAACTTTGTGAAAGAAATATATTTGTTAAATAGTGTACTGCACAATGTATCATAGGGAAAGAAATAAGTTTCATCAAACAATAATCATATTTCACAAGGATGAAAATAGAAGAACTATCCGCAGGTAAAACTATTTTTGTCCCTTTCGAATCTTTTTATATAAAATATGCTTACCTCTACAACTTTTCGTTTGAGCCAAAACAAGAAGAAAGAAAAATAAATCTTTCTTACTATAATGATCCATAAAATTGCTTTCGTTTTATAGATACAGACAAATAAGTATAATTTAACTTTAAATTGGTTCGGTCTAAATAATTAGAAGTATAGTGGACAAAAATGTCCTTTATAGATGATACTTAAATTAATATAAAAATATTTAATTGGGCATAACGATTTGTAAGAAAAAAACATCCATTAGAAGGAAAACTGCATTAACTTGAAACTGTATTACTTGAAAATATTTTAAAAACTAGAATATCTTTAAATTTTTAAACTTTTAAAATATTAAAAATGTAATGCCTCTTTTAATTAAATATTAGATATAATTAACTACACGCACATACTTATGTATGCATATGTGTATGTGTATATGTGTATATATATATATATATATATATATATATATATATATATATATATATATATATATATATATATATATATATATATATATATATATATATGTATATATATATATATATATATATATATATATATATATATATATATATATATATATATATATATATACATATATATATATATATATATATATATATATATATATATATATATATATATATATACATATATATATATATATATATATATATATATATATACACACATATATATACATACATATATATATACATATACATATATATACATACATATATATACATATATATATATACATATATATATATTAATATACATAATTTATATGTCAATTAAAGAGAATCAAAAACAGATTAAATATACCTAAAGTACAACAGGCTGTGTCAGTGGCCATCAGATATGTATTAACGGTAATTATCATCTATATTAATAGCAGTATATTGAATGGAGGATTAGCAATTAATTAGCCAAATATGTTAGCAAATTACTTGTGTAATCAATTAACAAAATATGTAATGACTGTAATTTGGAAATACATAGGGCAATTGAGTTCAAGGGGCTTTCTGCTACCAAAATAGCAGAGTTTGTTCAGAGATCAGCAAAACGTAACTAGGCTTTTTTTGAGTAAATAACTCAGTTACGAAAATATTTACATATATGAATTCAATAACGTCCAAATCGTTCATAATAGTACTTTTTAATGTCAAATTTTAATTTTTGTTAAATTTTAAAATTAATCTTTTAGGTTAAATATCAATTTTTTTCTCCTAATTTTCCGAATTATTACTAAAAAATATTGAAATTTTTAAATGTTTTTAATTGGTTAGATTCTATTGATTGATTAGATAAAGATGTTTTAATGTCTGTAACTTGAAATTTAAGAAATAACTGCCTTTTTTAAGTTAAGTATTCTAAATGAAATAAAACTGGGTTATTGATTATAAATTTGAATTTACTTTAAAGAGTGTTAAAGAACCTTTTTCAAATTAAACATTAAATTAAAAATAAAATTAAATTTTAAATATTGTCTGATTAAAAAAATATACTTATTAGTTTAGTTAAACTGTTTTTATAGTTAATTTGATTTGTTCGGATTTGGGTTTTCCAATTGAACTTTCCATTACACGAGGGATAGTTTCACCAGTATCTGATCCTTAAATGTGATTCTAAAAGACTATGTACTTATATTCCAGCTGCCCCAAGCGTAGCCCACATAAACATTGTTTTACCATTTCAGCCATCATTCTGCAAGGACAAATGTGATGAATTTATTAGAGGCTAAATATAAGAAATATATAAAGTCAATAAACTTAAATGTGATTGTAAAAGACTATGTACTTATATTCCAGCTGCCCTATGCGTGGCCCCAAAAAACATTGTTTTGCCATTTCAGCCATCATTCTGAAAGGACAAATGTGATGAGTTAATTAGAGGCTGAATATAAGAAATATATAAAGTTAATAAACTTAAATGTTATTGTAAAAGACTATGTACTTATATTCCAGCTGCCCTATGCGTGGCCCCAAAAAACATTGTTTTGCCATTTCAGCCATCATTCTGAAAGAACAAATGTGATGAGTTAATTAGAGGCTGAATATAAGAAATATATAAAGTTAATAAACTTAAATGTTATTGTAAAAGACTATGTACTTATATTCCAGCTGCCCTATGCGTGGCCCCAAAAAACATTGTTTTGCCATTTCAGCCATCATTCTGAAAGGACAAATGTGATGAGTTAATTAGAGGCTGAATATAAGAAATATATAAAGTCAATAAACTTAAATGTGATTGTAAAAGACTATGTATTTATATTCCAGCTGCCGGATGCGTGGCCCCAAAAGACATTGTTTTGCCATTTTAGCCATCATTCTGAAAGGACAAATGTGATGAGTTAATTAGAGGCTGAATATAAGAAATATATAAAGTTAATAAACTTAAATGTTATTGTAAAAGACTATGTACTTATATTCCAGCTGCCCTATGCGTGGCCCACAAAAAGATTGTTTTACTATTTCAGCCATCATTCTGCAAGGACAAATGTAATGAATTTATTAGAAGCTGAATATAAGAAATATATAAAGTTAATAAACTTAAATGCGATTGTGAAAGACAATATACTTATATTCCAGCTGCCGGATGCGTAGCCCAAAAAAACATTCTTTTACCATTTCAGCCATCATTCTGAAAGGACAAATATGATGATTTAATTAGAGGCTGAATATAAGAAATATATAAAGTTAATAAATATTTTATTCCAATGCCGTACATTGTGTTTATAATACTAAAATTTCCATAGATGTTCTCTTTGGATACCCCAATTTAGACTGTGAAATACATTTAAAAAAAATAAATTATAATATTTTTTTTTATTTATGCATGAAAGTTTACTTTATATTTCGAAAAAATATCCTACATAAGTTAGGCATGTAACGTGGTAACAACATTATATAACAGATGTTTATACTTTGCATAAAATAGATTTTAGCGAATTTAATGATGTGTTTCTACAATAGAGCTGGATGGGTTTTGTTGATATTATACTTGTAATTATACTTGATTATCACAAAAAAATAAGAAACTGTACTTGTTTTATAGAACCTTTTTATAAATATATGTATTTGCATTTTTTAATAAAAGTGGTAAACTAATCGATTATTGTTTCCCTATAAAATTACTAGCATATAGCCCGTCATATAACGAGATCTATAATTTTTTTAATTTTTCAGAATTCTTATGTACCCTATAAGGGAGGCAAAAAAATGGATTGTTTTTTGGCTGAGACTTGCAACAAAACATAACTGATGATTACATTTAAAATTATCACATATGTACATAGTCTAGTACTAAAGAGAAATATAAAAGAAAATTATTTTCGTAATATCTAAGTTCAGTTATAAAACGTATGAAAATAATTCAGATGATATTTAAATAATTTAAAATAAGAAATGATTCAAAGAGATGGTTAAAGGAATGACGTCATAATGCTAGAAAACAATGTTACTTTTACCTATTTATTATGTGATTAATTGATAAGTTTAATCTCCTGTTCTTAACCGAGAAAAATACGGTTCGAAATAATGGCATTAAAAGATCGAAAAGAGGGGAAGGGGTGGGTTTATACTTTACATAAAACATATTTTAGCAAATTTCATGTTTCTACAATAAAACTGGATGATTTTGTTGATATTATACTTATATTTATACTTGATTATTGAAGAAAATAAGAAACTATACTTGTTTTAAAGAACCTTTTATAGAAATATGTAGTTGCAATTTTTAAAAAATCGTAAAAAAATCGGTTATTGTTTCCCTGTAAATTTTTTTAATTTTCCAGAATTGTATATTACCCTATAAGGCAGGTAAAAAAATGGTTTATGTTTTGGCTCAGAATTATTTTGCAACAAAAATAAATTTAATGATTAAATTTAAAACGTTCACATGTATACATAATCTATTATTTAAGTCAAATATAAAAGAAAATTGTTTTCGTCATATCTAAGTTCAGTGATAAAACGTATGAAAATAATGCAGACGATGTTTAAATAATTTAAAACAAGAAATGATTACATGAGAGGGTTAAAGGAATGACGTCATAATGCTAGAAAACAATGTTACTTTTACCTATTTATTATGTGATTAATTGATAAGTTTAATCGTCTGCTCTTAACCGGGAAAAATACGGTTCGAAATAATGGCATTAAACGATCGAAAAGGGGGAAGGGGTGGATGTCGAACTTTTTTAAAACGACAGTATTTTTCGCTGTTTTATCTTTGAATTGTATAGACCTTAAAATAAGCTAAACTGGTGTGATTAAATTGAAATAAAAATATTGTAATTGAGTTTACATATGTATAATGTATTATCATTGTTAGAAAGAAGAAATAGTATCTTTCGAGATTTAAAATCTTCACAATATCAGCCATTTTTATTATAATATATTTGATTGTTTAAAAAAATCTTATAATAAATGTTTCTAATTTCTGAAAAATTACTTTTGGAGTTGAAAAATTTGTTATAATCGACTAGCATATAGCCCGTCAAATGACGAGATCAGTAAAAATTTTAATTTTCCAGAATTGTAAAGTACCCTATGAGGCAGGTAAAAAAATGGTTTGTTTTTTGGTTGAGAATTATCTTGCAATAAAAAATAAACCATGATCAATTTAAAATTTTCACATATGTACCCAATCTATTATATAAGTCAAATATAAAAGAAAATTATTTACGTAATATCTAAGTTAATTGATAAAACGTGTGAAAATAATGCAGACGATATTTAAATAATTTAAAATAGGAAATGATTAAATAAGATGGTTAAAGGAATAACGTCTTAATGCTAGAAACAAATGTTATTTTTACCTATTTATTATGTGATTAATTGATAAGTTTAATCGTCTGCTCTTAACCGGGAAAAATACAGTTCAAAATAATGGCATTAAACGATCGAAAAGGGGGAAAGGGGTGGATTTCGTACGTTTTTAAAACGACAGTATTTTTAGCTGTTATATGAAGTATATGTATACCAATTTATTTTAGAAAATATCGATAGTTTAGGAGAAGATAAACTTTACTCGCTTTGAATTTTGTTAACCCTAACTCATTAAGAATTCAATATGGATTCCTCTGTCCATTATAGGTTCAACCGCTCTATAAATTCGAGGACAGATGGGCAGATAACTTAGGCTATTATTATATAGGGGATTTTTTAATATAGAATGGTAAACAAATAGATTATTGTTTTCTTATAAAATTGTTCATTTTTATGCATTTTCTCTGCACAAGTGTATAAATCATCTTCCTTACTAAATTTTGTATACGGTTTTCTTTAAGGTTTCGACCCGGACATTCCTGGCTATCCAAGGTACAGCATGGTTGTGGATGAACGGAGGGGCGTTTACAATCTGCGACTGAGAGGTGTGCAGCTGGACGACGAAGGCGAATACCAATGTCAAGTAAGGAAGTTTATAAATCTAATTTAAACGAGACAGGGTTGTCTCCAGTTGAGAGGAACGTCACGAAATGTTAAACTATTCCGGAGCAATCAATCTTTACTAAATCATATAGAATTCTCATTTATACAATCAACAATTAATATGCTCTGTAACATAGTTTTCGAAGTTCGAAAGCGTCAAACGTCACAGAACGTAACCCTATATATATAATTTAATAAACTAGTTCTTAATTATAGTTTAAATCCCATTCTAGTAGAGTTATTAGATATGAGTTACAATACAATATAATTTAAAGGAGATTTATGTCATTTAAATACACAAGGATTAATTTGTGGATAATCGAAATATTAATGAAATGTTATATTCATTAATTTTTATGTGTTGATTTGAATGCAAGTAAACACTGAAAGAACTAATTTTGCGAAAGAGTATTTGTATGTCAGATTAGCACAAATACAATAATAGGTCTATAAAATTCTGCATGAAAAAAACTGTATGTTATATAACTCCCATAAAATGTTTATTTAATGGCAGTCAAAGAAATTATTTTATGAGGTGGTACATTTAAATACAGAGAGAGGTCTTAGGCAGGGAGACTATCTGTCTTGCATCTTATTTAATATAGCCCTTCAAAAAGTTATACGAGATTCAGGTATCAACACTAGAGGCACAATAATGCAGAAATATATTCAGGTACTTGCATATGCAGATGATAGTCATATTGTTGGGAGAAGAAAACAGGATGCGGTTGAGGCACTTATTGCCCTTGAGAGTGCTGCTAGGGATATGGACTTAGCAGTAAAAGAGTAAAAAACTAAGTTTTTGGTGGTGAGTCCTAGAATACATGATGTACAATCGCTTAATATTGGAAACTATATTTTTGAGGGAGTCACCCAGTTTAAATACTTGGGCACACTTATTACCAGTAAAAATGAGATAAAAATTGAAATTAGAAACCGAATTTTGATGGCAAATAGGTGCTATTTTGGTTTAAAGAGCCAAATAAAATCTAAACTCCTCTGCATCAATACAAAAATAAACCTATACAAAACCCTTATAAGACCGATCATTTTATATGGCAGTGAGACATGGGCAATTAACAAAACAGAAGAAAATAGGCTACTCATTTTTGAAAGAAAAATCCTTCGGTCAATATTTGGAGCCGTAAAGGAAAATAATACATGGAGAGGTTTATATAACCATGAATTATATACTAAATATAGACAACCTAACATCTTGAGAGTTATTAAATCCAACAGAATTAGATGGCTGGTGCCTGTTTTCAGACGAGCAGATTTGGACCCAGTTAAAAAGTTAACTTTTTCAAAGATTGAGGGTACAAGAAGAAGAGGTAGACCAGCAACAAGGTGGTTGGATTGTGTGGAGAAAGATTTGGAGATCTTGGGTATTAATAGATGGAGAAACCTTGCAAAAAGTCGTGCCGTTTGGAGGAAGCAGACAGAGAAAGCCTTGGCCTGTACCAGGCTGTAGCGCTGCTGAAGAAGAAGAAGTACATTTAAATTAGAATTATTTTATTGCGTTGTGTAAAGAAAATATATTTAATAACTACCCTAAGTTCTATGAGGAGACTATAATTGCAAGTATTATGACCAAAATTAATTTTACAGAGGAATCAATTTTAAAAATTAACAAATTACACATTTTATTTACAAATTATAATTACACTCAAAATTTACTTATTTACAATTTTATCATCATATCTACTCGGATTAGGGAGCATCATAAAAGTAATATATAATTTATAAATTTCTTACTTAATTCAAGTGAATTATTTATTTTGAGAGGACTTGAGTATGTTTCATGCACATCTACTTATCTGGCTGTTGTCAAGGATCAATCAAAAACGTCAATAACTGGCTCGTGGATGTGGTCAAAACTGGTTGAGGGTAGGCTCGTGGAATTATTTCATTGCTGGACAAGTCCATCGAATCTCTCGGACACCAGCTCTCAGTCGCTCGGGGGCACCAGCAGTCGGTCTCCAGCTGGACTCCAAAACTCCCGATGGATGTCACCTTTGTCGCTGACCACTTCCAAATCCAATTTTTTTAACTCTAGACCATCTTCTTGCCCTCTCTCTGTATTTATTACCTGCTTCTTCTCCGCCCATATAAAATTAATTTGGTCCCCACTGACCAACTGGAGCCGATCCCATAAATTTTATTCGGCTACCGCAACTTTGACACACATCATAGGCTCAATTGTTCAGAGCAGTCACGCCTCCAGTCCAACTTTCTCATTCCTCAAATTGGGAGCCACTTGACCGAAAGTCCACTTGTTTGACAGATGGACCCTATAAATTCAATCTACAATTGACTTTTGGCATTTTTGTTTCAAAGCCGGCTTCAAACAACTTATCTTTACTGGGATCACTCTCCTGGCCCGAAAACTCCAGCCAAAAAGTTGGGGTCACAAAATCCTTGATCATACACTCAAGCCTCCCACGTAACACAAATAAAATGTCCTGATGACAAATTGAAATGGGTCAAAAATTATTTTATCTTTTTATTTTAATCGCATCATAACATTGTGTACTATAGCTTGTTGTGAGAAAGTGAATTCATCCTCCACGGACTGTTAAAAAAATATTTGATTTTACGTATAAGCCATGTATGATAAAATGTATATTGAAAATGTTTAGAAAAAAATATGTCACAAAATTAATTTTGTTTTGTTAGAAAATACAAAAGCTTTCATTTTATAAATTACTGAAGTTTTATTGTTAATGTAAAACATTTTTAGAAAAAGGGTATTACATTTTGGATGGTACCATTCGTTAAAACTCCTTTGGATTATTGGTGATTACTTCTGGACAAATTAAGCCTAGAAACAAGACAAACTCTTAGCAATTGCATGGATGTTCGTAGCCGTTTAAATTGGGCTATGAGCATTCGGTTTTGATTTCATTAGCATTTGTGCTGAAAAATTGTAGACCTGATCCAAACCAAGCTATCATATCTCGGAACTGTTTATGACTTATGATGATCAGATATAAAATTGGTGAACATATTCGCTGCATTGTAATACGGGGATGTTCTACCTTGCTTCTTCTAACTAAACTGTCCTATCACAGCCCATATGTATGACTCGTTCTAACAGATATATATTTGGTGAACATATTCATTGCAATGTAGAACGTAGATGTACCAGCTTGCCTCTCCAAACCAAACTATCGTATCAAGGCACCTGTTAATGGCTCATGCGATCAGATACATACTTGTTGAACATATTTGCTGAATTTTAAAGCGGGGGTGTACCAACTTGCATTTCGAAACCAGTTTATCATATCCAGGGCCTGATTTCCGACAGCGCAAACAGGGAAAGCGCCCGAGCCCTCAATCAAAAGGGGGCCCCCAAATTAACTGCCATTTCTAGTTAAAAATATGACTCTTATGTCTAAAATTTACTTTAATTTATCGACAATTTCTTCTTTTAGTTTTTGACTTATTTATTATTATTAGAGAGCTTGTTTTCAAATGTAAGTGCTGGCAAAATATGTAGAACACGCAGCTACATTGTTTTAGGCAGGAAAAGTCATCGGGTAAGGACTTACAAAATTGTAATATACGCTTTACCTTCCAAGATTATTTGTAACATTTTTTGTAATATTACTTATTTCATAATTTTTCGTTTTATTTTAAACTAATCTTATTTTACTAACTACATTGGTGAGTCAACTTTAAAGGCTCTTCGGGCCATAGTTTATGCATCACTACATATAACAATCACCCCTGTAGTCACCACTAGTGTACAGCCGAGGGAGGGATGGGTTTGTCCTGGGCCAGCATTTCTGTAAGTCGGGCCCTGATCATATCACGGCTGCTGTTATGGCAATCAGACATAAATTTATGAGAACATTCATTTGATCCCTAAGCAGAAATGTACCAGTTTGCATTATTATACTAATTTGGTGATTCTATAACCAATATTTCGACATTTCTCAAATGTTCGACCCCAACACAACTTCATCATTTCCATGTGGCATCACTTACTCAATGATCCACGGACTAATATCATAAAAAGTAATGAACAGGATTTGGCTCAGTTCTCCAAATGATCCGCCATTACTGATCTTGAAAAAAATACTTTCGGTTTCATTGCTGAATCTATAACCAATATTTCGACATTTCTCAAATGTTCGACCCCAACACAACTTCTTCATTTCCAAGTGGCATCACTTACTCAATGATCCACTGACTAATATTATAAAAAGTAATGAACATGATTTGGCCCAGTTTTCCAAATGATCCGCCATTACTGATCTTGAAAAAAAACTTTCGTTTTCATTGCTGAATGATGCTCCGGATAATCACAAAATGTTTCGATGAATAAATACATTTTTCTACCCTAACTGCAAACATTTAAATACCTGAAATTCATCACAAAACATCCAAAAATACATATGGGATGTTTCAAAGAACTTAATGCATTTTATAGTCTTTTATCTCGATCAGCATCCCGAAAAACGCATTACTCTCAGAAGTATAAAAAAAATATTGGAAAACTTAATGACGCATTTTAAGCACGCATTACCTGAAAACGAAAAGCTCTTTCGAATGATAGAAGCTTTGTCTCTGTTATGCGGCATTTAACACCTGAGAGATGATATGGAAACTGAAAAGAGAATAAAAAACCCTTCAAATATGAAAACAGTCAATAATACGAAATAAGCAGTTTGTATACAATATTTATTGTTCTCGATAAACAGTTGGAATAAAGACTGAAACTGAGAAATAATTATCGTGTCAATGAAAGAATATTTCAAAAGTATGAGTATTTTGTCACATTTATAGTTTATTTTTCAATAGTAACAATTTTCTGTATTTACGGTATGAATAGAAACATGTTTAGTTGAAATAAACAGAGAAAGAAAGGGTTTTATATTCTCGACGTGAGTATTAGAGTTAAAATTATTATTATTAATTATGAACTAATCTTTAATGAAAGAATAAGAATCTCAACTGTCACTAATTCAATTACTAATTCTTATTTAATTTTTGTTGAGGAAAAACACTTGTAATTATGTGTTTCGTTAGCTCTTTATTTTATTGCCTAAAAGATAGCAGCAAGTCGAATCTAAATGTCAAAAATGGACAATGATATAATTATGCAGTATACTCCGCTTAATGCAATAGTTGTTAATGTTATCAATCGCTTATTGTTATAAAAATCACTAAGTCCCGATTTTCTCTATTCATTTGTTTGTTAAAATTATCGCTTAATGTTATCGTTACAATGGTTTTAAATTATCAGTTTTTGAACCTCATTTGAACTGGAAAAATATACTCACAATGTATTCAGAAGGAACCTAATATTTTCTTTCCATTCGTTGTTGTTTAAGAGCATTCTCCCTCTTCCATCTAGGGAAATTTAAAAATGAACAAAGGAGCAGGAATTTACACGTTTCTGGACTTTTCCAGAAATACGCACACCCTACTGATGGTCAATGGTTGTCAGATAATCAGAAGGCCGCACATTCTTATCGGAACTGAGAAGGAGCGTATTCACATTCTATGCCTCTGCTCGCTTATATGCAGCTTGTCCATACGGAATCCAGAAAGGGAAATGATTTAACATTAAAACAAAAGATCGAAATATTTTATCGTTATGACAGCTTCCAAAAATGTGTCAGCGCAATGCTGCGGAGCAGTTAAACATTTCTCAGCCTCTGAATTGCAGTGAAAGTGTTCAAATGTGGAGTACAACACCGCTCCGATGACTTAGAAACATTATGATTACGAACAATTCATCAATAAGATGCTTAGAAATATTTGTAAGCAGTAAACAATTGATCAATTATTTTAATTATGTATTAAATTCTTATGTTTTAAAGGATAATATACAGTACATAAATATAAGGTAAGATTTGCAGTTTTATTTTGAAATTTAGTAAGTGTAAATTAAAGGTGGGGTAAATTTATCTAATTTTGCATATCGTTTATTTTTATCAAAATCACGGTATCCCAAACTGATCACATTAAGTGAAGTCCACTGTATATACATATATATATATATATATATATAATATATATATATATATATATATATATATATATATATTATATATATATATATATATATATATATATATATATATATATATATATATATATATATATATAATATATATATATATATATACATATATATATACATATATACATATATACATATATATATACATATATATATATATATATATATATATATATATATATATATATATATATATATATATATATATATATATATATATATATATATATATATATATATATATATATATATATATATATATATATATATATATATATATATATATATATATATATATATATACATATATATATATATATATATACATATATATATATATATATATATATATATATATATATATATATATATATATACATATATATATATATATATATATATATATATATATATATATATATATATATATATATATATATATATATATATATATATATATATATATATATATATATCCGTGTGTGTGTGTGTGTGTGTGTATTATTACTGGGTACTGGTACAAAAACAGGGAACAAATAAATGTCACACATTTCGTTTTAAACGGCTTTTGATAAACTAACAGTTTGTTTGTTTTGCATTTACTAATATTTTAGCAACATACTAAAATAACAATAAGAAAAAACTTTAATTATATAAAATAGTTGATTTAACTTTTACATGCCTACTTTGTTTATCCAAAACGATAATATAAAACTATGGTCTATTAAAAATAATTGTATAAAACAAAGTAAAGTTTAAACTGCTTTCCAATACATTATTTTCAAAACAATATTTTCGTTTATTGTATTTTATAAGGGGCATAAACTAATAGTTTATAAAATAAAATGTAATTGAAAATATTATTAATATAAATTTAAGTTAAATATTTGTTTAAAAATGTGGACTGAAATTTTCTATGAAAATTTGCTAATAAAATTTATATTTATATGTCCTTTCATAAAATGCAGAATTTCTAATTCAAATTTAAACTAAATTCTTTCAGTAAGAATGCTTATCAGTTCAGTAAATAGTTTTTTGACACAGGAATTTCCTCATAGGAAGAAGTTGTAGTTTTATTTTAATTCCAGATAAAATAAGCTGAACGACTGTCAAATGACGGAATACATGCAACTCTATCATGAATTTTAATGAATTTCATCAACAAAATTTAAAACTTTAAAATAGTTGGCGTTCTTTATAAAAATTGTGAGCTGTAAAATAAGGAAAATTTCTACATAGGCCTACAGGTCACGAGTTGGTAATCTATACTATAGAGAAAGTTTTAAAGATATATTTGATGATCTTATGGACTTACTGTAAACTACGTTCATTCATTTTATCTTTTACACAACAGTTTATAAAATAAAATTTAACTAAATTAATAATAATATAAAATTATATTAATGGTTTACTTAATTAGGACTATCGAATGAAATTTTCTTGAAATATTTTCCAATAAAATTTCAAATAAGTATCTAAAAATATCCTTACATAAAATACAAATTTTTAAATTAGATATTACCTGATTTAATTTTTCTCTGTTAGAAAGCTTATCATTTCCCAAATAACTCTCTGGTGTAAAAATTTCATCGCAAAAATAAACTGTGGTCTTATTCTAAACCCAGATAAAAACAGGTTGTACTACGGTCAAATGATAGACTGCGTGAAATTATGTGATGATTTTTAATGGATTTCATCACTAAAAAACAATATAAAGTAATAAAATACTTTATGTTTTTAAAAATAAATCGAGGGATGTAAAATTGGTAAACTTTTCACAAACGTTGCACGGGCCTCTAGTTAGTATGAATGCTATAAAAGTTTTAAAGATATTCTTGATGATATTATGGACTTACTGCATATGTGGAAACACAGATATAATTATCTGTGTTTCTACATATGTAGCCACTTTTTATTATTAACTAAGTAAATAAAAATAAAATTTAAATTACGTTCAGTTACATTATCTAAAAAAAAATTTAAGATTAGTCATTTCACTATGTCCCATTATATGGGATTTAAAATCAAATGTAAAGTTAAATTAAAGTGGTTTAAGTGAAAACATGTACTGTAATCTTCCATAAATATTTGATTGTAAAAATTGTAACAAGTGTCTGATAACAATATTACATAGAATGCCACTTTGTATTTTCTTTATCCACATTAACGCTTATTTGCAGTGAGAATGTTAATTAGTTCCTCAAACATCAATCTTATGTACGGTACATCAGATCATAATTTCTGATATTACTCTAATTCTAGAAGAAATGGATCATAAACTTACAAAGTTTAAACGTGTCAGGAATTCAAGATTAAATATAAAAAATTACATCTGAAGTGAAATTCAGGTTTTAGCATTATTTAATAAGATTACTTCATTTTATTTTACATACACACATCACAGTTATGTAGAATTACTTATTTGTAATAAATATAACAATCTAAACTACCGCAAGTTAGTATGTGTTTCTGCGCCTGTAGATTAGGTTGTAAAGATACGTTTGATGTGTTTATTAAATTATTACATATGTGCGAACACTATGTGAATTATTTTCTCCACATTACACTGATGCAATATAATAGAGTCTGATTATTCAGAATATTTAATTGTATACATTCTCTCTTTTCTAATCAAGAGACTTAAAAATATGTTTCATGCTTTTATGAAACTATTGCATACTTGAGAATGCTAAAAAAAACATTTTATTTACTTTTTGTTAGTTCCAAAAATCAATTGTTTTACAAAACTTTTGATGCCAATGTTTAAGATAATTTTGATGTCTTTAATGAATTATTGCATACGGGATAAAACAATATGAATTATTTTTTCCGCCTTACTTAAATACAATATGATGCAATCGAATTATTCAGAATATTTAATGCAGTCTCCTTGTTTAATCAACATAATTTTAAAATGTGTGTGATGTTTTTATAAATTTATTGCATATTTGATAAAGCAAAAAAATTTATTTTCTTCTTGTTAGTTACAAAATTCCAACTCTATATCAAATTTTTGATACATTTTTTTCTTTTAAAAAACAATTAAAATAAAATATAAAATTAAAAACTTATTTATTTGAAAATATAGAATTGAATTTTTTATAAATGTTATATCCAGTTTATATCGATGTAATAAAAATTATATCGAGTTTGCTATGACATCCTAACATAAAGTACTAAGTTTCTTAGTTCTAATTTAAACTTTTATTTGCAGTAAGAATGCTAATCAGTTCCTCAAGTAACGCTCTGAAGTAGGAAGTGCATTGCAGAAGTAATTTCTGATATTACTCTAATTCCGGAAGAAATAGGCCATCAAGTTGCAAAGTTTAAACGTGTCTGGTATTCAAGATTAGATCTAAAATGAAATACGCCGGAAATGAAACTCGGGTTTTTACTACATTTGAATAAATTACTTTCAATTTATCCCATACTTACACCACAGTAGCGCATGATTACTTCTTTGGAATTACTATAATATTTTTAAAATGCAGTGTTAGAAATTTAGTATTTGTGTTCAAAAATATATTTATTGAAATAAAAATGAAAGCATCTGTTGTTTTCTTTACGGAAGAAGTTTAAAGCTATTAGTTATATCTTTATTAATTTACTGCATAAGTAAGAACACGTGGTACTTTTATGTTTATCACCGTTAGATGATTATTATGGTAATATTAATAATATTTAAGTCTACTTAAACGTATTTGTTTTCCAATGAAGATGCTGTAACGTTAGCTTTACAAATGTTTTATAGTAACCATTTGACAGTTTCATTTTTTCCCAGAATTCGGTCAAAAATTGTCACATTTTTTATTGCATTTTTTTGTTCATTTTACATTTTTAAGCAAAGATATGTTATTAAAATTAACACTTCTAATATTTTTAAGCATTTATTACAACTTTTTTTCCTTCTATGAAAGTTTACCTTTAGACTGAAGTTTATCTTTAGTCTCATCGATATCCAAGTTAATTTTTGGAATTCCAGTGAAAGGAAATCAAGGAGGCGGATCCGAAGGATTATCACAATTAATTTAAAAAAATTGTCTTGCTTGAATTATTCCATCTTTACTACTATCAGAGTCATTACTATCCAGGTCATCTAGTAAACTTTCGATAATATCATTTACAGATAATTAAGTTTCTGATTCCGAGTCACAGTTCGAATCGCAAGAAATTAGCTCCATACGCTCTGAATTATCCATTATTTAAAAGTAAAAATATATTATTCTACTCTTACATCAATAAAATTATCAGGCGGTTAGTAAAATATAACCAGAAAGCTATACACGGAAAGATAACAATTTGTCTTCTGATACAAAACATGCGAAAAAACCCACGCTTTTGAACCAATCAGAGTAGAAAATAAAATAAACTGCAAACTATCATTTACTGGACATTTACTTTACCATCTATACGAATAATTTGTTACTAAAATGGGAAAAAATACGGCCGAAACAGTGCAAGCGAAATAGAAATCAGATTGCCCGTACGCCGTACGGGCAAATCTGTTACGGCCCTAAAGCTGTGCCCGTACGGCGTACGGTCAAAACAGGGAAGGGGTTAATGCCTTCTGAAAAATATAGAAACATTTTTGTTTACTCCGTAATAAGTAGAAATACTATATTGATTACACTGTAATAATAGTTCACCGTAAAGAATTTTACTTTATCTTTGTTATAATAATGAAATCTGACACAGTGGAACTATTTCAAACATTTATCTGTGTATGAACCTTTCTATAATGATATTTTTGTACAGAATAATGAATGGAATAAAAACAAAACTAGATTATAACATTATTATTCGTCAAGATTTTTCTTATAGCAGATGTAAAAGAATGCTTTGGGGTATTGATAACGCCAATAAAAACTCTTCTTAAATCACTAAAATGCTTATGACATGATAGTAGGAATTAATGAATAATTTTACTGAGAATTTACAGTACATTATTAAAACTTATTAAGTGTTGAAAATAAATAAAATCTTCTAAATTTGTAAAATCAATAATTTAGTAAGAGGGGTTTTATTATTTTATGCATGAAGATCATTAAATTTGTAGATATTAAAATTTCGTTGAAGTTCCTAAATACTGTTATAGAACTAATTTAGCTTGAAATTACATAAATATAACTTAACCGCAAAACATAATTGAAAGTTGAATAGAAAAATATAAGTAAAGTAGATTGAAAGTAAAATAAAATGTAATTAAAAATCATTTTGAAAATTTTAGAAAGAAAATTATACAATAAATATTTTATGTGAAATTTAATATCTATAAAAATTCAGTTCACAAACATTTGGGATTGCAATATGGATAAAGAATATTTTATTTATTTAAGCGAAAACTGAAAGATTCACAGGTTTTGTAAATGTTAAATTGATGCAAAATCATTTAAATTTCACTATGTCAAAACAAAATAAATACAATAAATGACTCATTATAAATTAAAATCAAGAAGTGTGTATCACACAATGTTATAAGATATCGTTATTAAAATTCACATTATGAGAAAAGAATACATAATTGCACACTTGCTATAAAGTAATGTATCATTAAAGAATTTACTGAAATATTATTTAAATGATCAATTTATTAATAACAGCTCTAGAAATGTAAACATGAAAAAAATTATACATTATTTTTTATTATTTAAACTAGTATATTAACCTATCACACTATTAAAATTTCTTATAGGTATATCTATATTCATATCTACTATTTATCAAACAATTCTTCTACTCAAATGCACATATACATTTTAAAATTTTAAGTAATTAAAATAATCAAAAATGAGATCCGTAGTTTGTGTGAAGAAAAATATATTGTCATATATTAATATTTATACATTTCTAATTCTAAACCTTGTGAGAACTAAAGGGAACAAATCGATTCGATGCCACCAGAACAAACTGAGATAATTTTGTTCTATTTAAACCAAGAGTGAAATAGTTTTAATTTTCATTCATTGTAATTACTCTAGACTATCACCTTTTGCGGTGTTGTAATCAGCATATAAAATACTCCACAATAAATAAATAGAAATATATATCCAGTTTGTCTTTAAATAAATATATCTTGATTTTAAAGAAAATATAATATTATGGTAAGCAATTATAAATTTCTAACCGTAAATCATGCTAAAATTAAAAGAACAACAATAAAATAATTTTATTCAGATTAAAGTAAGTGATAAATAGTTTCTATTTATCTCCAGAACGGTGGGGGATCAAAATCCCCTAAACCAACGGACCCTTCTTTTGGTTGGGAGAAGTCCGAAGTTTCTTTCTAGT
>CM063501.1:43229507-43259507 GCA_032207245.1 Pardosa pseudoannulata
TTTTCATTTATAACCAGTAAATTATGGTAAAAGTCCTGTTCTCCATGTTACTAAAGCGAGTTCAAAAATATTTATTATGATACTTCTTTACTAAAATTAGAAATTCTGTTATATTTTACTTAAAAGTCTAAAATATATTGCATAAATAACTTCTTATAGTTCTTAAATATATTCCGATCTGCAAATCATACCTACAGTTTCTTTATTTTAAGGTATATATAATAGACCATATATTTAAAGATAGGAGTATTTTCTTACACGTCACCATTTCTATACAGAATTTATGCCAAAACCTGGTTGTTTATAAAATTGGGTTCAAATACTTTAAAAAATGTTATATTATTACTTTATGGTATATAATTAAATTTTACATTTTATTATGATTAAAAAAAAACACAACATGCAAGCATAATGTCACGGTGAATAATTATTCTGAACCCTCAGAATCGTATATGAAACCGTAAATTAAAAGAAGACTTAATAGCTGAATTCAAATGCTAATTAACTTCTTCTTTGGTGGCAGGGCAGCACTAGACAAGCCCTAGACATCTCCGAATTACGATACTAGGCAGCTCTAAGTTTGGTCTTAAATTTCCACATTTTCGTTTTTTATAGAACAACCGGGTATTTTCTTCTTTGGACTTCACAACAATTAGTTTTTATAGACCAGCTTTGTTAGTCCAGCATCCAACCCCCAATCTGGACGGATAGCTTTCATATTTATAAACCCCTTGGAGACGGGAGTGCCCAGTTATATCCCTGGACACTGGGTACCTATTTAAGTCGCCTTCTAAGGCAAGAATAAGATACCATAGGTCTATTCTACTCTCTTGACCACACGGTGAGCTATGTATTTAGCTAAAAATATCATATTATTTATTTAATTTTTAATATAAATTTCGACAATTTTTATTATGTATCTAAAGTGCTTCATGCAAGTATAATATGAAGATAAATAATTATTATTATTAGCTCTCCTTAACGCACATAAATGTCTAATGAGGTATATACCTCCTGAATACACATTCTAAGCCATATATGAAAGGATAACTTAAAAACTTAATTTATATACTAATTAAATCAAAGTATTATAGTCTCTTTAATGTATAAAATAAATCTCGGTCGTTTTGTTACAATGTAAGGAAAACGCAGCATGCAATTATAATATGAAAATAAATAATTACTCTTAACTCTCTGAAACGTATAGGAAACTCCAATGAGATATAAACTTCCTGGACTATATTCAAAGGGGATTTAATAGCGGAGGTTCAGTACTGCTTGACTAAAAATATCATATCATTTTAATGTATAAAATAAATTTCAAACAATTTATTATTATGTTAAGAAAACACAACATACAAGCATGATATGGAGGTAAATAAATATTCTTACCTCTCTGAAACTTACATGAAACTCTAATGAGATATATATTTTCTGAACATATATTGTATACCATATATTAGGTCTATTCTACTCCCGTACCACATTGCGAGCTATGTATTTAGCTAAAAATATTATATTATTTCTTTAATTTTTAATATAAATTTCAACAATTTCTATTATGTATCTAAAGTGCTTCGTGCAAGTATAATATGAAGATAAATAATTATTAACAGCTCTCTGTAATGCACATAAAATTCTAATGGGATATATATCTCCTGAATATATATTGTAAGCATATGAAAGGATAACTTAAAAACTTAATTTAAATTCCAATTAACTCAAAGTATTATACTCTCTTTAATGTATAAAATAAATTTCGGTCGTTTTGTTACAATGTAAGGAAAATGCAGTATGCAATTATAATATGAAAATAAATAATTACTCTTCGCTCTCTGAAACGTATATGAAACTCCAATGAGATATAAACTTCCTGGCCATATATTTAAAGGAGATTTAAAAGCGGAATTTCAGTACTGCTAGACTAAAAATATCATATTATTTTAATGTATAAAATAAATTTCAAACAATTTATTATAATGTTAAGAAAACCCAACATACAAGCATGATATGGGGGTAAATAAATATTTTTCCTTTCTGAAACGTACATGAAACTCTAATGAGATAAATATTTTAGGAACATATATTGTATACCATATATTAGGTCTATTCTACTCCCGTTACCACAAGGCAAGCTATGTATTTAGCTAAAAATATTATAATATTTCTTTAATTTTTAATATAAATTTCAACAATTTTTTATTATGTATCTAAAGTATGTATCTTTATTCTGTATCTTATTTATCATTCAAGCATAATACGAAGAAGAAGAATTATTATTAGCTCTCCTTAATGCACATAAAAGTCAAATGAGGTATATACCTCCTGAATATACATTGTAAGCCATATATGAAAGGATAACTTAAAAGCTTAATTTAAATACTAATTAACTCAAAGTATTATATTCTCAGTAATGTATAAAATAAATTTCGGTCGTTTTGTTACAATGTAAGGAAAATGCAGTATGCAATTATAATATGAAAATAAATAATTACTCTTCGCTCTCTGAAACGTATATGAAACTCCAATGAGATATAAACTTCCTGGCCATATATTTAAAGGAGATTTAATAGCGGAATTTCAGTACTACTTGACTAAAAATATCATATCATTTTAATGTATAAAATAAATTTCAAACAATTTATTATTATGTTAAGAAAACACAAGCATGATATGGGGGTAAATAAATATTCTTACCTCTCTGAAACGTACATGAAACTCTAATGAGATATATATTTTCTGAACATATATTGTAGGCCATATATTAAAGGAAGACTTGAAAGGTGAATGTAAGTACTTCGCTGATTCGTCTAGACATTACATCCACGACTTAATGCCTTCATCTTATGAGAAGTTTAATAAATATTAAATGCCTCAGAAATCACTCAGTGCCTTCTCATGGGATTAATTTGGGGGGTTGTATCATCAAAATTTATCATGAATCATTGGATTTTTTACTCGTAGTTTTGTTTTCTTTTTTTACGAAACATGTATCTACAAGAGAAGAGAAAATTTCTTGCGTGAAGAAAGAGATAAGTACATTTATCCAACGAAAGAATTTTAGAAAAATTCCTATTTTTTTTTCGGTGCTGGGAAGATACAAGAATGTTTAATGAAATCGCGTGATTTTTTACCATAAAAAAAGTATTCAAACAGGAGCTAGAAACACGTTACTGGTGAAAATTATTGTAATTTAGAGACAAAACGTTGTAAAGAAAAAATGTCCGAGCAAAAACGCTAACATAAATTCCGGATATGCATTTATAGTTAATATATAAATCCTGGGATGAAAAGAAAGCTTTTCTAAAAAGAATGAATAACAATCGGTTTAAGCTATTTTGTTCAATTTATTAAAAATCTTCAAATTTATTAAATTATTTTATTTTCAGCATTAATTAAACATGTATTACACAATCAACATCACTCTTAAGACTAAAATTTATTTTTAATTTCCCAAAATGCATTATAGAATATATGAATACACATAAAGTAATGAAAATACAGAGAAAGTTGTATCATTTCAAACAAAATAAAGTAAAAGGATAACCATACATCCAGATATATATATACACATATTCACTAAAGAGAAAAAAAAATAACAGGTACTCCTGCCTAATATTGTGTACAGAAAGCACGCAAGAAAAATCATATCGACTGTATCTAAATATATAAACTGACACCATGAATATGCAATGCTTATAAATGAAAAACGAAATTTATTTCTAAATAGCACTTGCAAGGTATAATATTAGTAATATTCATGTCTAAATTTTGTCAGCTTTTGTGTTTAAAATCAGAAGAGTGTTCCTAGGATAACTCTGTATAAATTCTGGACACATGAGGTATCGCATTATCCTGCTGGCATTCCCCAAGTTCATCAACATCCACAATGGACATTAATGGTTACTGGGGATCAGACAGGATCCTTACTTTCATGTCACCTATCAGAGTCGTATCTAGACGTATCAGTAAAAATCAATATGCACATGTATAATATTTGTTAACATGCATTTATGAATTCATAGGTTTTGCTTACAATATATCAGCTATATATTTAAAAGACTCGTCAAATCAAACATTTTTTTTTTTTCAGTCATCAACAATCCAATTTGATGTTAAACGGAGTAAGCTTTTTTGTCACGCAGTCAATAATGATATTCTCCGAAATCTCATATCAAGATGTTTTGTTGAATGTTTATGAAAAATATTCTGATATATATAGCTCTATTTGCCTACACTTGCCTATACCAGTTTTTGGCTCATCAGTTCTTTTCTTTTATCTTGCATTTTATTTTTTTTTCATAGAATAAAAGCCAAAATTGGCGACATTATTTCCACCCATTCCAGGTCATGTGACACTCACTCTTGTCACACAGTTTTGCAACACAGTTTTTCTAATGCAAATATGTAATTCATTCTTTCACCATAGTTGAACTCTTCAAATAAAAAGCCCTTTCACCACAAATTACTTCGTTCATGCAAGTTCCACGAGAAAAAGCATCAACAAAAGAAACCTGATGAAAGTGAGCCTGGAAAGAGAAAATACTTAGCATGTATTTAGCACTTAGCATAAACTGAAATATATTTCAAGTTGTTAAAAGCTAAAAAGAGGCGTTGTTAATGTGTAAAATTTTAGTAAATTAAATTGTAGAGACGAATAAAAAATCCTTTAATACTTTTTCTATTTAAAGAATGACCTTCATGTACAAAAAGAAACTTTATAAAAATCAATTTTATTTAACAAGAAAAACAATAAAAATGTACAAAAAAGTAGTAATTTTGTTTTTGTTATACAGCTTACAAATATATGGCGATATGTTTAAAATATCTGCAGTTGGGATACCAAGTACGATTAACAGCTTTTTGCATTTACCAAACCGATTTTTTTTCTCCAATTAAATTATTTATGATTGAATATTGCTTCGTTACCAGCAATGAACTTATTTTCAAAATTTCAGATCTCTAGCCAGCTAGGAAAGTAGTTAAAAATTGGTTTCGAAATATCAACTTACGAATAAGTGAAGTTATATAAAAGCTTTATATAAAATTTTGTAGATGTTACAATTTGAAATTATTTGTTATATTTATAAATATTATTTATAAAAAGTCAATTTAAATTATTTCTGGTATTTCTTCATTTTTTTAATTAAAAATATTAAATTACAATTTTCTTACGTTTTAAAAGTTAGTATTGATAGATAAACTAAAAAATATTTAAACATTTATGTGTGATATATTATTTAAAAGCATTTTAAATTTTGTTGAACATTAGTATAACCACAAAAAAAATAAACTATTATGAATAAATATATAGTTTAGAGCACAAATTCAGATAAAGTGTTATATATATATATATATATATATATATATATATAAAAGTTTATAACAGTTGTAATAGTTAAGCTTCAATACTTTAAAACATTCTTTTTATTCATAAAAATAACCTTCTTTACTCAACAGCATTATAAACAAAGAAAAATTTAACCAGTCTCGAATTTTGTTAGGAAAGATTAAAATTCGAAACTGTAATGGTGTGTTTTAGTTTTCGTGTGCAAAACTAGTAGCAGTAATCTAATAACATTCGCTTTAAAAAAATATCTGAAAACTTTTAGAATGTATAAATTCTTATTTCTAGAAATATTCAGTACGTTGAAGAGAAAAGACTTTTAAAAGTTTATATTTTTTAAAGAAACATACGTGCAATTTTTTTTTTTAAATTTACGTCAAAATATTTCAAGACTTCTGAAAAAAAATTATAAAAGAAGCTGAAAATAACAATTATAAATAATAATATATATAATATATTATATATATATATATATAAAATATATATATATATATATATAAATATATATATATTATCATAATAATACATATATATATACATATTTATATATATATATATACATTTATATATTATATATAATTATATATATATATATATATAAATATAATATTTATATATATATTATATATAAATATAAAAATATATATATATATATATATATAAATTATTATATATATATAAAATATATATATATACATATATATACATATATATATATATACATATATTTATATAAACATACATTATATATATATTATACATATATATATATATATATAATATATATATAAATATATAATATATCATATATATACATAATATCTTAAAATAGGGTCCTCATAATTTAAAAATACTGTAGAATAATGTAGCCTAGTTAATTGATGCAGACTTATGAAAACATCTTTTATTTAGAACACCAGATAATACACAAATCCCTGTAAGGAAAAAGAACACAAACAGAAAATATTTGATGATATATTACATCTTTTTCTTGAAGGAAAAGCCCCAAAATCTGCATGCTATTCCTTTTATAACTTTTGGAATGGGGAGTTGCCTCAAGAATAATGTCATTCCTGTAACCAATCACTTTACTTTAATTGCTTCTAGTTTATTCTAGAAGGTAGTGTGTCACAATGTGCAGGAAAAAATTAATTAACGAGGCAGTGATTCTAAATTTAAGGTTCCAGGACAATGAGCGTCCGCCGTCATTAATAAAAATGTTTTTTAGAATTTTATTAATTCATATATGTGTGTGTGCGTTCGTGTGTATATATATATAGTAACAAAAAGTATAATAAATAGAAAACTAAAGACCCAAATTTAATATATTACTTACTATGTAATGTGCTAAAAGCTCCATTTACACAGTGGCAAATAAATATAATAGAAAAAAATAATAATAAGTAATTATAACTTTAAAAGCGTAAATATGGAAAACAGATAGGAATAAAGATGGATTCTTTGTGGAAGGTTTACGACTTCCATACACGGTTACGCAATTGTTTCAACAGGCATGAATGATCCCATACACCCAACAGACTATAGGAATAAGAAAAAAAATATGAAAAAGTGGACCAAAGGAAGTATAAATCTATACAAAAAAAAAAAACTCATCCAGTATTTATATAAATAATGTGTCATTTAAAATTATAGTTGATTATTGAGAACTGGAAACATTAACTTAATCCTTTTTAAATCTACTTGAAAATAATTTTTTAATTGTTTAAATATAAAAGGAAGGGGACAATTAGCATTTAAAGCTAATTCAAAATAAAGATTGATATCAGTGTGAAAATTAACCAGAGTACTATGGACACGTTGGGAGAGCTACACCACAAATATTATGTGCATCATAGCAGCTTGTGAGAGTTCACATGAAGCGATTGATTCCTTTGATTGAGATTGGAATGCAGTTTGGAATAAGAGTATTTGCCACTAACATTACTTCTAAGAGGTGACATGGAATTATCTGGAGTAAGACTTAATAATCAGGATTCGATATCCACGGTACACATGAGTTTCCACAAAAATAATAAGTCAAGGTGACTTTCTAGGGTGTAATAAAATTCACAGTAGCATCACAATAATCCCTAACTGGAGTGAAAGGGATTTAATAATATCAAGGAATACTGGAAAATCCAACAATAACACAATGGCTCTCCCATTCGAGACCATGTGAAGGATTTAACTCTAAGCCAGTAGAGTGCCACTTCCGCACACGATTTTATTCCATCAAAATGTTTTAGATCATCCTCGGCTCTCTTTAACACTCGGACTAGGCACTACCTAACCAAAAGGGTGTAAGGCGTTTACTTGCCCACGATACAGTGCATCTAGAAATTAAAAAGAAAAATAATTAAAAAATATTATTGGACATTGGGTAGTACAAAACGTGAATCACTAGAGTGGGGGACAGTATGGATCTAACTAAACACAGACATTGGTTTCTTGGGGAGGAAATGAAAAGAGGGAGGAACATGGAAACGGCTGTAGGCATTAAATGAAGATTGACGGATGAATAGAATGAGGGGGAGGGGGCGAAGTCCCAACAATGCGTTCTTTAGCCTCCTCTTTTTGATTTCAAGGAGGGTGGTCACCTCCATGGGTCCTCCCCTTTTACGTTTCAATTTCGAGACTGTGTACTATTTATTACACAAAGAAAATAATAATAATAGCAACAATAATAATAAAAGTTTTAATAATGATTTATACTATCTAACTACTAAGAACTCTGGGTTGAGGTGAGATTAATTGTTTACATATTTATATTCTCAACCTATTTATATTACATTTTCAATCATAATTTTATCGCGTATACAATAAAATGTATACAATAATAATGTATTTTGAGCATTATGGCCCTAAACCTGCACTACAACCTTAGTTTTAAACTTTGCAAATTACCAAGAATACGGAAATTTATTGACATTTTGCAACACTGATACTCTTGAAAAAAAAATTATGCCTTTTATTGCTCTTGCGTATGTATTCACATTCGCGAAAGTTTCGATTTGTCTAATTGTCTTCAGCTTAAATTAAAGGAGCGTGCGCAGATGTGCAAATGTTTTTCTCATAGGGAGAAGGAGAAAGTTCTTTTACGCCAATTTAATTCCAGACAATCTCATTCGAGTCGATCCTTCTTATCGCAATTGAATCTATTCTTAATGTGTATTTATATATATTTTCGTGTAATTGCAATTCACGGTATTAATTCACGACAGCAGACTTATGCAGAATCGTTAAATTTTTAACACGAGCATTAGACGATAGACAAGCATCAACAATACACAGACATGGTAAATTAATCAAGAAAATATCTCAAGAATACTTAAATTTTGGGTTCACTATAATGAAGTAAATGAAGAAGAAATGTGTATCATTTGCTCAAAAATGTTGCAACAGCATGAAACCTAATAAATTTAAACGACATTTGGAAACGCTTCATAGTGAGTACGTAAACAAAAGAGAATTCTCGAATAAAATTAAAATCATATGAAAAGCAAAAATATGAAAAAAAAGTCTGTGAATAAAAAGCAATTGCCTCTTACAAATCATATAAAATAAATAAAATTCACACATTGGTGAAGAGTATTTTAAATTGAGATTGTAGAAATTATGTTTGAGATAAGCAAAACAATGCATCTATATTTAAATGATACTGTTTAATTGCTAATATAGCTGAAGATGTAGAGTCAGCTTTTGTCGAATCGTGAAAAAATTTTTCAATACAATCGATGAAACAGATAGTAATAAAGATGCTCATTTCATTGCCTATGTTAGATTTTGTGATAGTCAGTAGTAAAGAATTACTTTCTGCAAACCAATAGAACTCAAAGCAACAGCACTCGCATTATTTCTATCTTAAATATTTTATGAACGAGGCAAACATAGAATGGAAAATGCGTCGGAATATGCACCGATGGTGATCGTTCTATGTCCGGAAGATTCCAAAGTATTCAAGCACTTGTGAAACAAAAATCGCCACAGTGCGTCTGGACACATTGCATGATCCACAGAGAATAGGCTTCCAAAGAAATGAGTCCTTTTGAATATTGTGTTAACTACGGTTTTGTAAGAGTAACTTATATAAAAATGAGATGAAATCAAGAATCTTTTCCGCACTTTGTAAAGACATGTGCAGTACATTAGCGTTACTATTTTATGCGAGGCAAGATGGTTATCACGAAAAATTTTTGCAACGTGTTTATGAATTAAAAGAAAATCGCCTTTTTCCTAGAAGAGGAAACAGACCAAGCTGAGAACGCGATAGTTTATTTGTAATGAAATTGAGCTACATGGTCGACATATTCGAGAAATTAAATAACTTGAATCTTCATCTGCAGAGCAAATACACATATATTGGATACAATGATAAAGTTAATGCTTTTTGTAAAATTGGAATTGTGGAGCAGAAATTTAAAGCAAGAAAACTTAACAATGTTTGCAAATTTAATGATTGTATTAAAACTTACAATGAAGAACAACATGGAAAATCAAGAAATTCATAATACGGCAAGTGGCAAACCAAAAGACAATTAGTAATAAATCACTCTTTGAAGGCAGAGTGGATGATAGTTTTCTGCACTAAAACAAGGGAATCGCATTCTACTACCATTTTCAACATCTTCTTTGTAAACGATTTTCTGCGGTCTCTTTGAAGACAAAATATAGATCTCAGTATATAGAAAAAGACTGAGAGTGTCTATTTCTATATTAAACCCTCCTTCGAAAAATTCTGAAAGACAGGCCCAAAATCACTAATAATTAATAAATGTTTTTATTTAGTAAGTTGTTTTAATTTAATAATTAATTATAAAATATGATGAAATGTATTTTGTTTTGTATGTGTGTGGTTTCTTTCCTTTCAGTACTAATCATTTTTTAAATAACATTTTCTCTTATTGATTAGACTCGTAGGTAGTTGAAACACTTTTACATAGTTAACGTTCATTGTTAGACAGCAAAAAAGAAACATCTTTAAAGCATGTTCGTCAGAGACTTCTCGTTTTCCTTAAACCCGATGTTCTTGGTAGTTTCTTAGTGTAAATCATTGTTAAAGTTCTGTAAGTATTCTTCTTCGAGAATTTTTCACGATTTTCTAGAGCAACCAGAAAAAAAGTCATGCCCTAACAATCTCAAAAAAAAAAAATCTACTAAAAATGACCTACCTTTAGGACGTTTTCACATCAATCAAAATACCACTCATGAGCAAATTCAAATGGGTTGTTTTAGGATGTTTTACCCTCCGAAAAGGAAGAGATACCACTATTGAAAAAAAAATAGTTTATTTGGAGGTCTTTAAGGAAAGGTAATTCTTTTTTCAACAAATTAATACTAGGCAAAAATATTTTCTCACAGACATGACCATATTTTAATTCGAAGGATGTCCTCTTCAGAAAGAAGAAAAACACCCTGAACATCTCTGATTGTCTGGTTTATATAATTGTCTTACATTCAATATGTCCTTCAAGTTCATCAAAATTCCAATGACCTGGCGTCATGGTGGAAAACCGCCAAGAGCAGCTCTAAAAAACACGCCAATGTGTGGAGTGGGGATATGTCATATCCAAAAAGGGGCGAATTTATAAAACTATTGCAATGCAGCAATCACCAAGGAGAATGCCAAGTGACGCTCTTAGCATGTGTGAAGTTCTCTGATTGAAAATCCAGAGCGGCTTATGCGATAAAAAATTAGGTTTTCGACTCACCAATGTGATAATTGAGAGCTTGTCAGGGAAGTTACAAACAGGGTATTTTAAGGGAAGCTTATAGAATTAAAATAAACTAAATGGAACGGAATTAAAATTAAGTATATGAAACGTTTTAACAATCATCTTTATAGCATTTAACCATTAAATCCTTTTATTGTTTACTCTAGAAGGAAAGCGTTGTAAGATTTTGATATTTGACGAATTTTTTAAATATTTCTTAACTTTTTATAAGATATTTCACTTAAAACTACCATATTTTCGTTTAGAGAACAACCCTATGCAATGGCAAATCCAACCAGTAAAAATTTATATGTTTGTTTTTGGCAGCTGCAAAGTAATCCAAGATATAAATATACATATAAGTGACATAATTTTCTTAGTGCAAGCAATACGTCTATTTTTTTATTTACTAATACCTCAATCTACTGTCTTATATATTCCTTATTAACCTGCGATATTTGACAACAAGCTGAAGCTTTATAAACCCTTTCTAATGGGAACCCAGTGATCATAGTGTCTGGATGCAATACATTATAAGCGACTACACAAAATCTTCGTCAGTTCTAACAGCGACGGAAATAGTTACAATACGATGGACTAAAAGCAGAGAAGGATCTAATTAGAGTTTAGGACGGTTGAGACAGTCTCAATCTTAGATGGTTCATTTACAATGTCTTTCGTCCCACTTAGGCCACATATGACGAGTTAAATAGTCAGAGCAAAATACACTCGACGATGTGGATCCCTTTTGAGTGTCATTCATCTTGTATTGCGCAGAGTTGAATGTGTTTTCTGTCATTCATTTCCGCTAACCAGTTAATCCGATTTCTCAGAAGATAATTGACAAAGTGCATCTCATATAATTAAATTATATATATATATATTATATATATATATATATATATATATATATATATATATATATATATATATATATATATATATGTATATAAATATGTATATATATATGTATATATATGTGTATGTATATATATATATATATATATATATATATATATATGTATATATATATATATATATATATAATATATATTATATGTATATATATGTATATATATATATATATATATATATATATATATATATATATATATAAATATATATATATATATATATATATATGTATATTATATGTATATATAATATATATATATATATATATACCTTCCAATATTGCATAATATTTTTCAGTAAACCTGTAAATAATTTCGAGCAAGAACGTTGACACTACAACAGTAGAGAGAAAATTCTAAAAATGGCATTTTCTGTCAAAATTAAAGTTTGATCAAGTATGTAGTTTTAAAATTTTATATTTGAAAATGTACTTTTATTTCAATTATAAAATGCAATACAATAAATTCCAGAATTTCAGAGGGTGCACTGACGTGAACCCTCTGAAATGGTGAAGTGCATATGTGAATTATCCACAATGCCAAATACATTTAATACAGCCCTATATAATTTGGTTGAAGGATAAAATTTTAATTTCTTGTGAAATTAAAGAGAACCTTCTAAACCGTGTATTGGATTTGAAAGTACCTGTCAACTTTTTTTTTTTTAAATTTCTAACTTATTTTGTGGCCTTCAATTTCTTTTAATTGAATTTTTGTTTTAAAGTTTTGTAATTATGAAAATAAAATTTTTAGGGGTTTAAATACGAAAAGTAAAAAAAAAACAGAGTGATTGTAAAGTAATTTTAAAGCTTAAAGTTGTAGTCTTTTTAAACAAAAGAGTAAAATTGTTGTAAATAGTTAAGTTGGTGAATTTGTAATTTACTTAAATACCATAATAGGTAATCAAGGGAATTTGAAAACTATTTTTATTTAACTTTAATGATAACATCAGAAAAAAAAATTATTTTAATTCTTGGCATTGCTAATACTTCTTAATACAGAAGTTAAGAAACTCACAATAATGTCCTTATTGCAATTCTTAGTGGTTTTGAACAGCTCTTTTATTAACAACTCATGGAAATATAGTTATGTGTAATTCGAAATAATATAATACCAGACAGATTTATGCTTATAGCTTTCTTCAAATTTGTACTCCAAGTTTCCCATTATTTTTCATTTAACTTTAATGATAACATCAGAAAAACAAATTTATTTTAATTCTTGGTACTGTTAATACTTTTTAATACAGAAGTTCAGAAACTCACAATAATGTCTTTATTGCAATTCTTAATTAATGGCTTTGAATAGTGCTTCCATTAACAACTCGTAGAAATATAGTTTTGTGTAATTTTAAACAATATAATACCTGGCAGATTTATGCTTATAGCTTTCCTCAAATTTGTACTTCAAGTTTCTCATTATTTTTCATTTAACTTTAATTACATCTGAAAAATTTGTTTAATTCTTGGCATTGTTAATACTTCTTAATACAGAAGTTCAGAAACTCACAATAATGTCTTTATTGCAATTCTTAATGGTTTTGAATAGTGCTTTCATTAACAACTCATGGAAATATAGTTATACGTAATTCTAAACAATATAATACCAGGCAGATTTATGCTTATAGCTTTCCTCAAATTTGTACTTCAAGTTTCCCATTAGATGACTAAGTTTGTGTGAAACTATCCTTAATACATCTCAAGTACAATGATATCTAATATTCCCCATTTCAGAATAGTATCCTCAATCTGCAGAAAACGTATTAACCTTTATAAATATGGTAATATCTTATTCCCTATTGTAATTATCCATTATACGATATTACTCTCAAGATGTTGGGCAAGATATTATCTGGTGTTCACCATTTTCGAGATCGCATTGGTAACTAACGAAATAATGTTAAAGAATGACAGTAATCTCTTCAGGGTGGAAGGGTAGTATGGGAGACAATCTCTGGATCAAACTTATTCTCTTGTAGATGAGAATATTATAAGAGGATTGGATTTTTTCCTTTCAAAGTGTTTAAAATAAAGCGTGTTTAATAAAACTCTTGGACATTTGAAACACCAAAAAGAAAAGGGTTAAAAATATCTAAATGAATGTTTGGAAATAACTATTGTAGGCGATAGAAAAAAAATTTTCAGATTTTAAAAAACACATATTCCATACTTCATATTTGTCTAAAAATAATATGAAATTGGAAAACTTTTAGAATACTCGGTTTTCAGAGCGGTAACTAGCTCTTTTAGCACTTGTAAAAAAAAACTGTTCAAATTACCAAATATAGTGAGTATCACCAAATATAATGAGAAAATATACAAATATTTTTTTCTATATCATATATTCAGAATGAACTTAAATAATTTTGTTAATTCTTAAAATGTTCCTAGTATATTAATTATTATTTTATTCTATATTTTTACCTTATTAATACTTAAAAACTTTTTTAAACATTTTGAGTGTATCATTTTGCTGATAACCTGAATAGTTTATTTGAGGTTGATAATTTTTATTTGAAAGTTAAATTTTCATTAAAAAAATCCTAAAATTAAATCGATTTTTAATAACTTTAATAAATTTAAATTTAAAAGTAATACCCAGATTTATATTAAGGCATATTAGGAATGTCTGATAAACATTTTGTAAGAATTTATAACAAGTTTTGTCTCTAGAAGCATTTTTAAAAAATGGGCCGTTTTAACCTGGTTGGTAGAGCGTCAGTCTCGTAACCGAAAGGTGGATAGTTCTGTCCTCGTCTCGAACAAAGACCTCCGACAGTTGGGGCACGTTAAATATGTCTTGACTGCAAAGTCCTCCAAGTTCTCATAACAAATTATACCTCTAGGGGTACTGAATCAGGAATGAATCGGTTTGGATTTAAAATTGTGACTTGCGGAAGGATGAATGAGTTCGACCGGCCACTAAAAAGGTTGTGTCGTGTGTGCAAAGTCGTGCTTTCACCTTTACGGTGATCGTTAACAACGAAAGGAACTTACTTATGCCTTAAATCGAAAGAGCAGCTTTCATTCGGGCTTGGTATGACCATGTGGCATTAGACTCATCACCCATTTTTAAAAAATAAGAAAATTCATAAAAAAAATCATTTTTGAGCACAATTAATTTTATAATAAAAAAAATTATTTTTCAAATGTTCCTTATTTCTACTAGGGGCGAATCGTCCTCTTTCGGGTATCATTTTTCTCATGGTGAGGTGCTCCTAAGACGGATTGGCTCATTTCAAATGCCACCTTTGACATGCCCTAGTTACGGTCTTGTCGTTATTATTTGAACTGTGAACTAGTTTTATATCCTTTTTACATACTTTACTTACATTTATTTCTGTTTTTTGCTGATTCATTTGAGTTTCATTGCAGTACAATTAACATTTACATATCAATGTTCTCACTACAGAGCAAGAATGTGAGAAATCGGCATATTTCTTCCTTTGACTCCTTAAATTTTTTTTCCTGTGTGAAATTAAAATACTTTATAAACCAGCTGCTTTACATTTGGGATAAATCAGTTTCAATTATACCTGAAATTCTCATAATCTTCCATTTTTGTTAAATCCTTTAATTCTATGTGAAATTATTTCATTCTTTTTTACTCCATTCTTATGTGTGAAATTAAAATACTTTATAAACCAACTGCTTTACATTTGGGATAAATCAGTTTCAGTTATTCCTGAAATTCTCATTATCTTCCATTTTTGTTAAATCCTTTAATTCTATGTGAAATTATTTCATTCTTTTTTACTCCATTCTTATGTGTGAAATTAAAATACTTTATAAACCAGCTGCTTTACATTTGGGATAAATCAGTTTCAATTATACCTGAAATTCTCATAATCTTCCATTTTTGTTAAATCCTTTAATTCTATGTGAAATTATTTCATTCTTTTTTACTCCATTCTTATGTGTGAAATTAAAATACTTTATAAACCAACTGCTTTACATTTGGGATAAATCAGTTTCAATTATACCTGAAATTCTCATAATCTTCCATTTTTGTTAAATCCTTTAATTCTATGTGAAATTATTTCATTCTTTTTTACTCCATTCTTATGTGTGAAATTAAAATACTTTATCAAACCAGCTGCTTTACATTTGGGATAAATCAGTTTCAATTATACCTGAAATTCTCATAATCTTCCATTTTTGTTAAATCCTTTAATTCTATGTGAAATTATTTCATTCTTTTTTACTCCATTCTTATGTGTGAAATTAGAATACTTTATAAACCAGCTGCTTTACATTTGGGATCAATCAGTTTCAATTATACCTGAAATTATCATAATTTTCCATTTTTGTTAAATCTTTTAATTCTATGTGAAATTATTTCATTCTTTTTTACTCCATACTTATGTGTGAAATTAAAATACTTTATAAACCAGCTGCTTTACATTTGGGATAAATCAGTTTTAATTATACCTGAAATTCTCATAAGCTTCCATTTTTGTTAAATCTTAATTCTATGTGAAATTATTTCATTCTTTTTTACTCCATTCTTATGTGTGAAATTAAAATACTTTATAAACCAGCTGCTTTACATTTGGGATAAATCAGTTTCAATTATACCTGAAATTCTCATAATCTTCCATTTTTGTTAAATCCTTTAATTCTATGTGAAATTATTTCATTCTTTTTTACTCCATTCTTATGTGTGAAATTAAAATACTTTATAAACCAACTGCTTTACATTTGGGATAAATCAGTTTCAGTTATTCCTGAAATTCTCATTATCTTCCATTTTTGTTAAATCTTTTAATTCTATGTGAAATTATTTCATTCTTTTTTACTCCATACTTATGTGTGAAATTAAAATACTTTATAAACCAGCTGCTTTACATTTGGGATAAATCAGTTTCAATTATACCTGAAATTCTCATTATCTTCCATTTTTGTTAAATCTTTTAATTCTATGTGAAATTATTTCATTCTTTTTTACTCCATACTTATGTGTGAAATTAAAATACTTTATAAACCAGCTGCTTTACATTTGGTATAAACCAGTTTCAATTATACCTGAAATTCTCATTATCTTCCATTTTTGTTAAATCTTTTAATTCTATGTGAAATTATTTCATTCTTTTTTACTCCATACTTATGTGTGAAATTAAAATACTTTATAAACCAACTGCTTTACATTTGGGATAAATCAGTTTCAGTTATTCCTGAAATTCTCATTATCTTCCATTTTTGTTAAATCTTTTAATTCTATGTGAAATTATTTCATTCTTTTTTACTCCATACTTATGTGTGAAATTAAAATACTTTATAAACCAGCTGCTTTACATTTGGTATAAATCAGTTTCAATTATACCTGAAATTATCACAATTTTCCATTTTTGTTAAATCCTTTAATTCTATGTGAAATTATTTCATTCTTATTCCTGAATTCTCATTATCTTCCCATTTTTTTTTAAATCTTTTTAATTCTATGTGAAATTATTTCATTCTTTTTTACTCCATACTTATGTGTGAAATTAAAATACTTTATAAACCAGCTGCTTTACATTTGGTATAAACCAGTTTCAATTATACCTGAAATTATCACAATTTTCCATTTTTGTTAAATCCTTTAATTCTATGTGAAATTATTTCATTCTTTTTTACTCCATTCTTATGTGTGAAATTAGAATACTTTATAAACCAGCTGCTTTACATTTGGGATCAATCAGTTTCAATTATACCTGAAATTATCATAATTTTCCCCTTTTGTTAAATCTTTTAATACTATGTGAAATTATTTCATTCTTTTTTACTCCATACTTATGTGTGAAATTAAAATACTTTATAAACCAGTTGCTTTACATTTGGGATAAATCAGTTTAAATTATACCTGAAATTCTCATAATCTTCCATTTTTGTTAAATATTTTAATTCTATGTGAAATTATTTCATTCTTTTTTACTCCATTCTTGTGTGAAATTAAAATACTTTATAAACCAGCTGCTTTACATTTGGGATAAATCAGTTTAAATTATACCTGAAATTCTGATAATCTTCCATTTTTGTTAAATCTTTTAATTCTATGTGAAATTATTTCATTCTTTTTTACTCCATTCTTGTGTGAAATTAAAATACTTTATAAACCAGCTGCTTTACATTTGGGATAAATCAGTTTCAATTATACCTGAAATTATCATAATTTTCCGTTTTTGTTAAATCTTTTAATTCTATGTGAAATTATTTCATTCTTTTTTTCCTCTATTCTTATTTCTTGTTTCCCTTGGGAGTGCTATCATCAGATTTCAATAAAAATACATAAAACGGTTTCACCCATATCTGAAACAAGCGGAACGTTTCAAACACGCCCTAAACAGGGGAGGGCGATGACATAACCCCGTAAACGTGACCTTTCCTCTTCCTGTGGAGCCTGCTAACAATAACACGCACATAGTGGTACGTGCAAAAATTCTTCGTCAGATGAAATTGTGTTAAACATTCTACTGTAGTTTACCAACCAACTTGAGTTAAGACGTAATTCTGCAACCGTCATAATTCACTATTTTATCAATTGAGAACATTTTGTTAAGTTATTTAGAATATTTTTTTTTCTAATTCCTATTCGTGTTTTCTCTTAATTTTTAGAAATCTTTCTCTCTATATTTTACGGAATGAGTGAGAAATCGTCACCCGTTATTTTTTGTATTTAGAAACCTGAATATGTTTTTATAAATTATTGGAGTTACATAATTTTGTATAAACAATGGACTCCGCTTAATGTATCAGTTCGGAACACCGTGATTTTAATAACCGATTGATAACAATAAACGAAATGCAAAATTAGATAAATTTACCCCCTCCCCTTTAATTCACAGGTACTAAATTTCAAAATAAATTGAAAAAACACACCTTATATTTATGTACTGTATATTATCTTTAAAACATAAGAATTGTGTACATAAAAAATGGGTCAGTTGTTGACTGTCTACATTTTTTTCTTAGAAGCTCATTGATAAATTGTTCGTAATCATAATCAACTTGTCATAACGATTTAAAATTTTGATCTTTTGTTTTGATGTTAAATTATTTTGCTTTCTGGTCTCCTTATCGATAAGCTTCATGTAAGCGAGAAAGGCATGAAATGTACATACACTCCTTCTCAGTTTCGATAAGAATGTGTTGCCGAATTTCTTATCTGACAACCATTAACCACCAGCAGGGTGTGTGTATTTCTGAAAAATTCCAGGAACATGAACAACCCACTCCTTTGTTCATTCCCCATTTTCCTAAATGGAAGAGGAGAATTTTCGGAAGTTCAAGCAACATCGAAGGAGAAAAAAAGAATGGGTTCCTTCTGATTATATTGTGAATATTCTTTGCCAGTTAAAATGAGGTTCGAAAACTGGTAGCATTAACCAATGTAACGATCACATAAAACGAAAATTTTAAAATACAAATTAATAGAGAAAATCGAGACCAAGAGATTTTGATAACAGTAAGCGATTGATAACGTTAACCGCGATCATATTAAGCTGAGTCCATTGTATATACATTGAAACATATTGTTATTATTTTTTCTGATGCCACGTGGTCAAACCAAGCTCGATTGTGCCATGCGATACTTGTATTAAGGCAAAGGGGTAAGTCTTTCATTTAAACGAGCACTACTAGGATGAAAGAATGATTATTGCTCAAGTGGGTCCTCGTAATTTAGAAGCATGGACCAATCAGAAGACCCATAGTCTTGGCCTGCCACCCCCATAGGTATTGATTGATAACTTGGAGAACATTGTGACCACGAACATATTTTATGTGTTCCAGTTGCTTTAACAAACATGACTGTTCGTAGGCTGGGTCGGGCTCCGATCCCGCAAAACTGGACTGTTGCGATACCCTAACCCTCCTGTTAGGAGAGTGTTACCTTTGATACTCTAACCATCCAGTTACGACATAGTTACCTTTCATACCCTAACCCTCCAGTTACAATAGCGTTAGCTTTCATACCCTAACTGTCCAGTTAAGAGAATGTTACCTTTCATACCCTAACCCTCCAGTTACAATAGTGTTACCTTTCATACCCTAACCCTCCAGTTAAGAGAGTATTACCTTTGATATCTTAACCCTCCTTTTATGACAGTGTTACCTTTGATACCCTAACCCACCAGTTACAACAGTGTTACATTTGACCAATGAACCATAACTAAATCTATCGTATTGAAGAAAGTTTTTAAAATTAAAATATTTTTTAAATCAAATTTTGAAATTATTATTAATTTTTTGGAATGTTCTTTACATTTTAGGTGCCTTGGAACTCTAAATGGCCTCGCAAAAATTATGTATTTTTCCTTTATCCAAAACGAAGATAAATCACCAAATATTGCCAATTTTAAAGTATTTGTTTGCCTTAAATTTCTGATATATATATATATATATATATATATATATATATATATATATATATATATATATATATATATATATATATAACCCACAAGAGATAATTTTGTGACGTCATTAATATAACCAGAATGAACCCTGGCAATAAAGTAAATATTTCATTTACTTAAATAAAATCAATCAACTTTCTAATTACATAGGATACTTTTTGACACCATATATTTGTTCCACGCAATAATAATTGATTTTTATATGAAATAATTTGTGAATTTCTTCGTAAAAATAATTGGAAATTTTCACTTTTAGTGTATTCTTTGTTTGCTTATAATATATCATTTTATTTATTTAGCAGTTCTAGTGAACAAATGATACTTGTCACTTGTCACAATGCTTCTGTTATGTACATACAATACCCTCAAAGTTATTGAGATAGTTAGGACACTAACTCCTGTTCTTTTGATATTTACTATTGAATCCTTTGAGCGAAACAGCTATCATATCCCTATGCATTCTCTAATATGGATAATGCCTTTACAGAAACGTAATAGAAAATTCCAAATATGGAAAATAGAAGGGTGTTTTTTCTTGCTAGACTATTAACCAGAGAGGAAGCTATTACTATTCCATGAAAGGTGTAGTATTTATGACAATAGAGAGAACTTGTCTTTTATTTTCCCTTAGGGAAAATTGTTTGATAGCGAAAACTGGCGTGACTTTTATTGTATGCATGCTAGATAGCTCAGAATCATGTGGTAAATGTAGATTACGGTCATTATGGTACTTCAAGATCTAAGATGAGCAGTAATCAATAATATTCTTAAACTATTAACCAGTACGCATAATTAATTTCATGATTACAATATTTTGTATTCATAAATTCGTTTATGAAAGAAGATGCATCTTTTAATCAACCAGAAAAAGACCAAATACATGACAAATACTAGCTATAGTAAACCCTATTTTGAAATAACTGACCATAGATTCTAAACTGTTAACAGCTTTACCTATTTAGGTTCGGAACTAAGTGTTAACATTGATAGTGAACCCGAAGTTCGCAACAGAGTTTCTGCCGCTACCAGATGATTTTTTGGTATCCACAAACATCTCAAATATAATTTCATAAACAGAAGAACAAAGCTATTGTTTTATAAGACACTAATTTGATCATCCTCTCATACACTGCTGAAACATGGGCATTAACTGAAAGAAACAAAGAGACTATGGCTGTTTTCGAAAGTAAAGTGCTCCAAAGCATGTTAGGAGGTTTGAAATGTAACGACACCTGGAAGAGGAGAACAAATTCCGAAATCTATAAGATTTTTAAGGAGCCAGGCATAATAAAATTCATTTCTATTCAACGTTTGAAATGGGCAGGACACGTGATTAGAATGAATGACGACTGAACCACCAAGATGTTTGGTTTGGTTTTGGAGAGCTACGGTCTACTTTTTTGTAACACGAGGGCTAATGAGACCAGGACCTACTGCTTAAAGCCGATTCCAAAAAGGTACGAACATCCATCCCATAGTGGTTTTTCTAACCCACGAACTCCGGTTCCGAAGGCCAGCACCATAATCATTCGGCCATTGTTCGGCGAATCACCAAGAGGATCTTCGAGGCTAAACCATTAGGTGCTCGTAAAAGGGGAAGACCACGAATTCGGTGAATTGCTGCCTTGAAATAGACTTAAAAATCCTAAAAATCAAAAAGTGGAAAAATTTATTCAAGAAAAGACAAGCCTTGAACTCGATTCTGCGGAAGGCTATGGCCCACCCTGAGCTGGCGCGCCATTGAAGAACAAGAAGTTCGTTTCTGTATTCTATAAAGGGCAAATGATTCACTGTAACAAAGGATTTTTCTAAATACAGATTTTGGAATTTCTTGGTAATGAAGCAACATTTTTACTTCTTTGTACAAAGAAATATTCTAACTACGAATTTCAATTCAAAAACTCAGATTTCACAAGAAATAGATATTTTGTCCAAGTCTGAATGAATTTTGAAAAATTACAGTGTTATGTCTATGTGTACGCATAAGGACAGTTTAAAATTCCATTTTGACACTTCCTTAACTTGTTATGACCAGTTCTGTCTAAACGTCTCTACATCTGTACATATATGTGTGCATATATCTCAAAAAATTATTAGCCATAGAAAGGTTAATATTTTGAATTAAGACTCATATAGAGTTTAGCTGTCCATTTCTCTCTTTGATTGCAATCTGCAATCCTTATAACGAAAAATATCAATAACTAATTTACGATTAGCCATTGAATATTGAAATTTTGTATTAAGGGAATGATATATCGTCTAGTAGAACACCTTCAGTTTTGATTGTAGTCCTCTCTCTATTTAATGTAAAATCTAAAAAAAATGGTCATTAACGTTATCAATCTACTATAATGGAACCAAATATATCGACCTATTTACATGCAGTTGTAACAATAATTTTAAACAGTGGAAAAAATACTGATAAAGTTCATTTTTAGAAAACAAAAATAAAAATATAGTATTTGCAGAGCATAATATTAAACTTTTACTGTTTATGATTTTCTAGTACGGAGTGAAGTAATTATTGCAATAGCGAATAATTTCGATTTAGTTCAAAATGTCTATAAACAAAAAGCCTCAATATAATGAACATTGACTCTTCAGGAACTTGCTAGAAGTCTGTATTGGAATTTTACACAATTAACATGGCTATATTGAGAAATAAAATCTAGCTTGAATGTTTAAGGAAATATGCAAATGATATTTCTGATGATGCATCATACAATATATACTATATACATATACATACATATACAATCATATATACATACCTACATACATATGTATTTATATATAATATGTACATATATATGTACATACATACAAGCACAGTTATATGTGTATATATGTGTGTGTACGTGTGTGCGAATTTTTTTATTTATATATTCAGAATATGCTATAATTGTTTACCCTAGACGGCTTTAAAACTTTAATATTTTTTGGAAGCATCCTTGGCTGTATAATATTTGTAAGATATAAGTGGATAACAGATTGTGGTATCTAAGAAACTAACTTATGACCTTTCAATATTTGAATTAAAATGCTTCGTGTGAAAAACTATTGTATCTTTGTATTTACTGAAAAGGGTGGGTATTTTTTTAAACTAAAGGTTTCTCTGAAATACACAGTTTGTAAATTTCTTGGTAGTAAATCAATATTCCTAATTGGAAATTTCGGGATTTATTGTATTTGTTTATCATAGAAGATTTATTTATTTAACAAGCCTGGTTAAAAACAGCTTTGTATATAAATGTTTAATATTTTTAATGCACAAACGATACTTTTAAAGTTACTACGGTAGCTAGGACATTAACTTATGCCCTTTCGATATGTGACTGAAAATTCTTTGTTTGTAAAACCGTTATATCCTCAGAATTTGCTGAAAAGGGCAAATATTTCACAGATGCACGGCTGAAAAATATGTTTGAAAACAGAATGTTGCTCACGTGGATTTGCTAATAATAAACTCTGGTATTTAGGAGTTGTGGTATTTATGACAACAGCGAAAACTCTAACTTAGAGCTAATCCATATTATTTATGTATTCATCAGTAAACAGAATTAGTTTACTGTCTATACTTTTTTGTTTTCTGAAAACTATTGTATTTTCTGTCTTTGTTTAAAAAGGGCAAATGATTCACTGGCAAAAAGTGATTCCTAAAATAAAAATATTGATTTTTTTTTTTGTAGTAAATCACTCTTTCTGATATGCATTTCTGGGATACTTCGTAGAATGTAAATATTGTGATTTTTTGGTAGTAAATCACTGCTTTTTATTTGCATTTTTAGGATATGTCTACTTATAGGACTTTTATATGTTTAGGAGAAAAAATGCTAAGTTGCAACTATATTTTATTCATCCGATAAACGGGATGTAACTTTAAAGTTATTGATGTATCTAAGAGACTAACTTAGTACCTTTTAGTCATTGCCTTAAAATAATTTAGATAACCATCTATTATATCTTCTGAATTCACAAAACTGGCAAAAGTCTCAAAGCAACGATAATGAAAACGATATGCATGAGCCTGAACGATTTTTCGTTGGGTTTACTAAGTATAAACTATGTTGCATATGATCTGTATTATTTATGACAACAGAGGAAGCTGGACTTTACCTTCTCGTAGTGTAAACATGTTTGATGACGTAAATAGACGTGATTTATTTTTCTTCTCATACTATTTTGCTTGAGATAGTTGTAAACGTGGTTTGCGGTTATTATGGTACTCTGAGGTCTGTTCCGAAATAGAACCGATCCATATTCTTTATTTATTCACCAGTAAACAGAATTAGTGAATGAAATTTTCATTATTCTTATTCTCTTTTCGTTTCAGGTCGGGCCGGCCCACAAAAACCATCCCATACGTGCTGCGGCTCGCGTGACAGTACTGGGTAAGTAATACATTTGGACTCCACCTCTTTTTTACCCTCCCCCAATCACTGCTATTAACACCAAGGGTTCTTGTCACGCACAATGTCCATTCGATTCTTCCGCAGGGACCGCATGGGGGGAGATCTCTGGCGATATTTAGCCGAATGCCATGTTATTAATTTTCCTTTTGTTAAACAATTACGGCCCTCTCATCTCGTGATTAGAATTGAAGCTTCCCCCTACTACCGAATCAATGTGCGGCACTTCTTATGAAAGAGAAAAAAAACTGCTGAGAGCTGGCAGTTCTATAGCTTTCAATGAATGCCTTTGTAGCAGCAGATGTTTAGCTACAGAATCTTTAACCAGTTTTGGATGTTTTATTTATTTTTTTTTCATAACTGCACAAGTAATAAATCAATAACAGTCCTAATTTTAGACACTGATTTTTGAAAAACTATAAATGTTACTAAATAGAAAGACCTATTTTATTTTATTTTATTTTTATTTTTTTAACCCTCGGTGTCAAACAGCGTTCCCTAAGTATTAGGCATTGAAATATTTAAAAAGAAACAGTTAACTCGGCAACAGAAAAACAAAATTGAAAAAAAAAATGATAAAATACTCACGATTCCTGATTGATGCCGATTATTTAAAACAAATCAAATCAAATTCCTGTAAGTAGAAAGTTATTATGTAGCCATTTATTGTATTGATTAAACAAAAAGAAAAAAAAAAGATTAAGATAGCAAAAATAATTTTAAGAGCCATCCAAAACTAAAATGACCGTTATATTTTTGATGTTAATTGGATTCCAGATTTTAATGATAACAAGTTACTTTTAACACAATGTACTTAGGAATAAGGAAGAAAATTTTATTTTTTTTTATAAACCAATTCTTATGAAAAAGGAAAATTGCTGAAATGGAAAGTTCTAAGGTTTCTATATGTAGCTTTTTATATGACCAAATTTTCAGCAACTAATTTTAATCTGTATTAGACAAGTTATTTTTTAATTTTTGTTTTTATATCCGTAAACTATTAATAAATATCAATTAATTTTTAGTTACTGACTAGAAAAACCATAAATGGGAATAAATAGAAAGTCTTATTTATTTATCCAATTCTTACAAAAGAAGAAATCTACTGAAATAAGCTGACAATTTCCTATGAATAACTTTGGTTTAGCCAATTTTCAACCAGTAAATTTTTAATCGATACAGATAAGTGATACTACTTATTTTTAATTATTAAATTTTCGTTTCATATCTATAACTACTAAATCACGACTCTAGAAAAATCATAAATGAGACAAAATAGAAAGTCTTATTTAGTTATTCGTCTGATTCTTACGAAAGAGAAAATGTGCTAAAATAGGTTAACAGTTCTAGTTTTCTATGAATAACTTTGGTTTAGCCAATTTTCAGCAACTAAATTTTTAATCGATACAGATAAGTGATACTACTTATTTATTTATTTATTTTCATATCCATAAACTACTAAATATATACCAATTCTAGTTTTAGTTACTGACTCTAGAAAAATCATAAATGAGACAAAATAGAAAGTCTTATTTAGTTATTCGTCTGATTCTTACAAAAGAGAAAATCTGCTGAAATAGGCTGATAGTTTTAGTTTTCTATCAGTAGCTTTGGTAAAGCCAATTTTCAGCAACTAAATTATTAGTCTGTATTAAACAAGTACTGTTACTTAATTATTAAATTTTCGTTTCATATCTATAGACTTCTAAATTAATACCGACTGTAGAAAAACCATAATTGGGACTAAATAGAAAGTCTTATTTATTTATTAGTCCCATTCTTACAAAAGAAGAAGTCTGCTGAAATAGGCTGACAATTCTAGAGTTTCCTATAAATAGCTTTGGTATAGCCAATTTTCAGCAAGTAAATTTTTAATCGTTATAGAGAAGTGATGTTACTTATTAACTTTTCTTTTCACATCCATAAACTACTAAATCAATACCAATTCTAGTTTTAGTTACCGTTTATAGACAAATCACAAATGGGACTAAATAGAAAGTCTTATTTATTTATTCGTCTGATTCTTGCAAAAGAGGAAATTTTCTGAAAAAGGCTGACAGTTCTAGAGTTTTCAATGAATAGCTTTGGTATAGCCAATTTTCAGCAACTAAATTTTTAATCGTTACAGATAAATGATGTTACATAGTTATTAATTTTTATTTTTATATGTGTTAACTACTAATTCAATACCAATTCTAGGTTTAATTACTGATTCTAGAAAAACCATAAATGAGACTAAATAGAAAGTCTTATTTAGTTATTCGTCTGATTCTTACGAAAGAGAAAATGTGCTAAAATAGGTTAACAGTTCTAGTTTTCTATGAATAGTTGTGGTATAGCCAATTTTCAGCAACTAAATTTTAAATTGTTATAGATGAGGGATGTTACTTATTTATTAATTTTTCTTTTCATATCCGTAAACTACTAAATCAATACCAATTTTAGTTTTAGTTACTGTTTATAGACAAATCACAAATGGGACTAAATAGAAAGTCTTATTTAGTTATTCGTCTGATTCTTACGGAAGAGAATATCTGCTTAAGTAGGCTGACAGTTCTACAGTTTTCTATGAATAGCTTTGGTACAGCCAATTTTCAGTAACTTAATTATTAGTTCATTTAAAACAAGTGTTGTTACTTATTTATTAATTTTTTGCTTCATATCCATAAACTACTATATCAATACCAGTTTTAGTTCTGTCAACTGCTTATGGAAAAATCACAAATGGGACTATATAGAAAGTTTTATTTAGTTATTCTTAAATAATATGAAATTACAAAAAATAAAGTAACTAAATAACATAAGACAATAAGTAATAAGTATATCTAGGATATCTAGATTGTAATGAAAGGGGTGCTTCCATAGCTACTAATGCTTCGTCGCTAGTGCCATACACACATTAACACTTCCTTTGCTCCCTGTCCTTGAAACTGAATACGTCATAATATGAAAATTCCTAAATCCCTTGTACAGTTTACCTCTTAACGTTAAATCTAGCCCCTTAGTATATTTATGAGGCTACTTTTCCCGTTTAATCGTCCCCTTAAGGTGTAAGAGACGGCTAGAAACAGATAGGCAGTGATGCGTCATAATGTCAGCAATGTAATTACTAACTTGTGGAGAGACGCTGATTCCAATGCTGAGGCTTATGCAAAGCCGCGAGGAATAATTTATCAATGTGAAATGTAGCCATTCTGGTAATTATTGTGGACAGTGAATTCGTTGCATTACATTCAATTGGCTAAATTGCTTGAATGCTTGATTAAATATTGACGGATTCAATTAAGCCTTGGAGAAACAAAAGCCAAGAAAAAAAATTCAAGTTACTGAATGCATAAATTTTCAATTGTAATATACGTCTGACATGTATGGACTTTTCGCTTTATAGTGAAGGATATATATATATATATAAATTATATATATATATATATATATTATATATATATATATATATATATATATATATATATATATATATATAGTTCAAATTATTATACTCCAGAATAAGTAAAATACGTCCATTATTTTCTTCAAAGAAATGACTTTAAAATGTTATATAAAAGAAATGAATATTTTAATGCTAGTTTTTTCTTTTCAGGATTTTAATAAATGATACTGATCTCAATCATTGACTCTAAATGGTATTTCATAAATTAAAACAATCTGGCTAAGTGTTTGGCATATTTTTAACAAAGCATCTTTTGAAAACAACTAATAATTTATAATTTTTAAAATAATTTATTAGTTATCTTGAAACATTCATGTGCTGTTATGTATTTGTATACTATTGTGAATAAAGGCAAATAAATGTCCTGGACAAATAATGTGTGTATATACAGAAAATATCAGAAAAGTATGTGAAATTCTATTTATATTGCTGCTCCCTGCAAATTGTCATTTTCTTGTTATTTTACTGACTGATATATTACAAACTGAGTTAGTTTGGAATTCCATTGTCACCAACAGGAGAAAAATGACATTCAAAACTTCAAAAAGTCCATTCTTCAAAACTTAATTTTTTGTTTAAAGTTGATATTTTTTGTGTTATGCTACTCACCACATAAAAATATTCGGTATATTGAAATTAAAAGAAAATTCCCATGCCTAACCACATTCCTCTATCTGAGATGTTACTCATAAATTAACAATAAAATGATGAAAATAATTAGAACAATAACAATATTTACTTGTTTTAAAATCTTCATTTTAATAAAAGAGTATGAATTTTCATATTTTAGTATAGAAAAAGTATTAAAAATGTAAAAATGATTGAAATAGTTCTTAGATTTTTTTTGTCATTCTTATTGTCTTGTATAAAATCTATCTATCTGAAATAAAAAAAATTGAATTTTAGAAAATTTATCGTTCTGCAAATATGATCCATCATATCATTTAACAACATCTTAAAAATTATGATTGTTTTACATAATTATTTTTGATTTCTAACAAAGTTTAACAATAGAAATATAGCCTCAATACTATTTTATATACAGTAAAATATTCAAGTATATAACTTGTGTAGTTATTGTAATAGTAATAGTTAAAAACATTCACTTTCAGACTTGTTATTTAATATCTAAAGATTGTGGTTTTCATTAAAATAAAATACATTCTCATAACATCTAGACAAAATATTATATTTTTGTCGATACGTTTCAAACATAGGTTTGTTTATATATAAACTCTAAATCATTAATCCATGTTGAAACTCTACCACCAAAAAAAAAATATTTTGCCAGAGAATCATATCACCAGCCTAGACAGCGAAAATTTCTTAAAAAATACCACATGTCTCTCGACAGCTATAAGGCCACAATCGGATTTATCTCATATATCAAATTGAACAAAGATTGTTCTATACTTCTCCCCACCATAAATAGAGCTATCACGTATTTATTGCTACGCATTACATGTGTTGGGTGTGGATGGCCTTTGCTCTGTTCTTAATGTCTTGAAGAGTGCACATTCCGAATTCATCTAGTGACGTTTATCCATGAGAACAGACACCCTATTTGCAATTCTAACGATCTCTTTCGTATAAACAGACCGTTGAAGAAGCCTTATATGTCTAACATCTAGAGAACTCTTCTAATAATAATGTATTTGTTTTAATAACGTTATAGTATTCGTCTGTTTCTAATCAAGCTGATTGATAACAAAATAACTGATCTTATACAACTGTAAAAAAACATTAAATATTGATATGAAATGACATATATTTCTA
>CM063501.1:43262007-43267007 GCA_032207245.1 Pardosa pseudoannulata
AGGTCTAAAAAGGGGGAGGGGTTGGAAAATTAAGCAAGTTGTGAACAGTTTAAAAGGGAACTCTTTCGTAATAACAAAATTAATGAAAAACCACGCTCGCTTAAGCTTTTAGAATAATCCGGTCAAGCGGAAGCATATTGTAAGAACTTGATGAGTTTGCAAATCCAATAAGAGACAGTTTGGCGCGTAGTCAAGCTGTCAACATACTCCACGCTTAGCTCCACCACAAGTAAATGAAAATAACGCAAGTGCCGCCTTGAATAGGAAACTTTACTGTAAAATAAAGAGATGATTTTCCAAGAAAAACTGATTTTTCCATTCGTCTTAACACTGGATACGACATATATATTTGTCTGAAAGAATTAAAAAACTATTGTCTTTTAAGTTGTTCAAAATCTTCTGAATTCAAGTCCTATTTTTCTAATCTTAATGTATCTGTGCTTCCAGATTAAGTCAAGAACATGATTCTTACAGACTTCATTCCTCCTGCATTTCTAAAAAAACAGAATTAAGAATTGAATCTGACCAAAACTATTAACCTGAAGGTATAGAAGGAAAAAATAGCTAAGTGACAAACCACTAAGTATGTACTAGAAACTCTTTAAGAAGTTAATTCAAAAGAAATCATATTTCACCATAACAATGCGTCTTTTTTCAAGGCAAAATTGACAGTGGGGAATTGCTATCGTCAATTATTTTTTTGTTATAGAAGTATTTAGCAAGGAATCTTTATCTAATACATCGCTCGAAATAAATTTTAAACATTGACTTAGGCTTCAATTCACACTTTATTCCTATGGGGCAGCAAATGTAAGCAAATTTCGAAAGTGGCCCATTTTCAAGTTCTCGTTAATTCTTAAAGTTATTTAAATACTTTATTGGAAAACGATGGATATTTACAAAGACAAAATGAAAGAGCTTATACCCAGAAATTTGTGATCTATGAGGATTTGAATAAGAACTACCATCGTATGATAAGAACCTTAAATCAAAATCGAACTAATTATTAATGACCTAACTTTACTTTAACTGTTTGTTTGGATATTTGTAAAACCGTTTCATTACAAGTTAAATCCACTGATTAGTGTAATTAACTTTCGTGATGCAGGGGAAACAAATTGACCTTAGCTCTCCTAACCAAACAAAATCCACTGATCTAAGGCTAAAATACACATCCCCAGATTCTCATTAAGTATAAATATTGTGGTTAAGGAACTTTGCTTATTGAGAAACGATGGACTTTTACACGGACTAGAGGAAAGAAATTATGCCCATAAATTTCTGTTTCTATGGTGATTCCGATAACAGATAGTAGTAAAAATCTCAGAAATGAAAAGATTTATTGTAAATAACACTGCAAAACAGAAATTCAATTTCATAATGTTTTATCCCCGTAGTTCATCTAAAGTAAAACTGCTTTATGTAATAAGAAAGCTTTCTGCACAACATAAATAAATTCAGGTGTTACACATAATAAGCTTTTTAGATAATAAAGAAGTGTTGAAATGTTTTTCCCAAAGTAATAAATATGGAACAGACGGAAACATGTAGGATTAATGTTATTCCAAAGAGTGATATATCTCTAACACGTAACATTGGATTAAATTCAAACAACGAAATTTTGAACTGTCTTGATTATTACACTCTTTCTATATTATCGGTAAAAATATGTCTGCATAGACAAATTTATATTCTTTTCAAACGATAATAAAGTCTATCTAAATAAATTTAATAAAAATTCACTTACTTAAAAATACTGCTTTATTTAAGAAAATCATAGAAAATTGTAAATTGTGACTTGGCTATATATAAACACTTTTTTATAATTGAACTGCCAATTTACAAGAAATCTATTAAACAATAATTTTTTTTTATATCACCATTTCTAAAATACGTTTTAATTTCTATTAGTCAAATGATTTATGTAACTAGAATTCATGCGAATATTATATGAAATTACATTTGTGATGTTAAATTAAAAAAATCTCACAACTAACAGATAATAAAGAAAATGTAGGTGAATTTCTATGAAGAAGACAGTATTCAGAACTATTTGGAGATCAATCTAATAAAAGAAGTACCACAACTTGGTTATGGGGACTAATGATGGTTATATATAAACAATTTTTTCATAACTGAACTCCCAATTTACAAGAAAGCTATTTAATAATAAATTTTGTTATAACACCATTTCTACAATGCGTTTTAATTTCTATTAGGGAAATGATTTATGATAACTAGAAATAATGCGAATATTATATGAAATTACATTTGTGATGTTAAATTAAAAAAATCTCACAAGTAACAGATATTAAGGAAAATGTAGGTTAATTTCATTAAAGCAGACAGTATTCAGAACTATCCGTACATCGATCTAATAACAGAAATACCACAACTAGGTTATGGGGGATTAGTAATGGCTATATATAAATACTTTTTTATAATTAAACTCCCAATTTACAAGAAAGCTGTTTAACAATAAATTTTGTTATAACACCATTTCTACAATACGTTTTAATTTCTATTAGTGAAATGATTTTTGATAACTAGAATTCATGCGAATATTATATGAAATTACATTTGTGATGTTAAATTAAAAAAATCTCACAAGTAACAGATATTAAGGAAAATGTAGGTTAATTTCATTAAAGCAGACAGTATTCAGAACTATTTGTAAATCGATCTAATAACAGAAATACCACAACTAGGTTATGGGGGATTAATAATGGCTATATATAAATACTTTTTTTATAATTAAACTCCCAATTTACAAGAAAGCTACTGTTTAGCAATAAATTTTGTTGTAACACCATTTCTACAATACGTTTTAATTTCTATTAGTGAAATGATTTTTGATAACTAGAATTCATGCGAATATTATATGAAATTACATTTGTGATGTTAAATTAAAAAAATCTCACTACTAACAGATAATAAAGAAAATATAGGTGAATTTCTATGAAGAAGACAGTATTTGGAACTATTTGGAGATCAATCTAATAAAAGAAGTACCACAACTTGGTTATGGGGACTAATGATGGTTATATATAAACAATTTTTTCATAACTGAACTCCCAATTTACAAGAAAGCTGTTTAACAATAATTTTTCTTATAACACCATTTCTACAATGCGTTTTAATTTCTAGTAGTGAAATGATTTTAGATAACTAGAATTCATGCGAATATTGTATGAAACTACATTTGTGTTGTTAAATAAAAAATATCTCACAACTAACAGATATTAAGGAAAATGTAGGTTAATTTCATTAAAGCAGACAGTATTCAGAACTATCTGTACATCGATCTAATAACAGAAATACCACAACTAGGTTAGGGGGGATTAGTAATGGCTATATATAAATACTTTTTTATAATTAAACTCCCAATTTACAAGAAAGCTATTTAACAATAAATTTTGTTATAACACCATTTCTACAATGCGTTTTAATTTCTATTAGGGAAATGATTTATGATAACTAGAAATAATGCGAATATTATATGAAATTACATTTGTGATGTTAAATTAAAAAAATCTCACAAGTAACAGATATTAAGGAAAATGTAGGTTAATTTCATTAAAGCAGACAGTATTCAGAACTATCCGTACATCGATCTAATAACAGAAATACCACAACTAGGTTATGGGGGATTAGTAATGGCTATATATAAATACTTTTTTATAATTAAACTCCCAATTTACAAGAAAGCTATTTAACAATAAATTTTGTTATAACACCATTTCTACAATGCGTTTTAATTTCTATTAGGGAAATGATTTATGATAACTAGAAATAATGCGAATATTATATGAAATTACATTTGTGATGTTAAATTAAAAAATCTCACAACTAAGAGATAGTAAAGAAAATGGAGGTGAATTTCTTTAAAATAGACGGTATTTAGGACTATTTGTAGATCAATTTAATAACAGAAGTACCACAACTTGGTTATGCGGACTAAAGATGACATGGGACGTAGGAATATTTTTTCAATTTCTTCCATCTTTTTTCATCTTTTAGCTAATTTTTTTATCTGCTCGCTTTCATTTTTGTGCTTATTGATAGAAATCTCTGGATTAGAGGTTTCGGTCGAGGCAAACCATTTGTACCATTGCCTTGTATTCGGAGGAAAATATTTAGTTCCAAAAATTTTCCAATAGGTATATTTAGAACCCTGTACAGCCTAAAAAGTGATATAAAAACGAAAAATAGTAACATTTACAAAAAATACAGTGAAATATTAAGCTTACTACAGTTTTTCACTGATGAAGAATTAGACCACATCCGTTATCTGCCGTTATCTGAAGTTATACCGTAAAATCTGTGAAAAATATTATCTACGACCGTACACAACGTCACAAAAAATATCTCGCATATCTGTGATGTGTTAACATTTAAGATACAAAAGTTTTTGAATTTGTGTGAATAAATATTTGATTTGAAATAAAATTCGTTATTTCAAAATTCCTTGTTTTAAAAGATAAAAGCCACATAGATCGCAGAACCCCCTCCATGTTTCACGGTTGGAACCAGGGAGTCAACATGAAACGCTTCTGCCAGTGTTCACCAGACGAACACATGCCCAGTGGTCTGGAATAATGTATATGGACTCATCAGACCAGATGACTTGTTCCCATTGCATTTGTGTCCAGTTTAGGTGCCCACGGCACCACTGTAGTATCTTCATAGCAAGTAATGTCTTTGGAATAGCTGCTCTTCCATGAATATTTACAGCATGCAACTCTCGTTGAATAGTTTTATGTATAGTGGGTTCAGAAGGTGGGCATTCATTTCGAGCTTTATCTGGGCAGTGTAGTCTTGTGATTTCGGGTGACTGTCCTCTTTAATACCCGTCTATCACGATCCTTCAAGTTTGACTTTCGCCCAATTATGTGCTTCGCAGAAGGCACCTTAACCAGGTTTGTGTAGGCTGTCATAATAATTCATAAAGTGGTCCTTGTGACTTCTTCAAGGTTGACTGCTTTGGACAAGGACGCTAG
>CM063501.1:43272007-43274504 GCA_032207245.1 Pardosa pseudoannulata
CTAACGCTGTCGCAGGATTTTCACTGACGGAAGAAAATTATAAATCGGCTGTTGATCTTTTAAAGAACAGATTTGGTCGAAATGACTTGGTCATAAACGCTCATATGAGTAAACTTTTGAATTTAAAGCCAGTGAGAAATGCTACAAATGTAACGGATTTAAGAAACCTTTATGATAGTTGTGAAATACAAATTAGAAATTTAAATTCGCTTGGTGTTGCGTCAGGCAGCTATGGACATTTACTTTGCCCAATATTGTTGAAATTGATACCAGCTGAAATTGCTCTAGAATTCAATCGTAAAAAAACCAAGGATAAAGATATGGATGTTAATGAATTAATTTCATTCATTAAAGAAGAAGTTGAATCGCGAGAAGCTACCTTACAGATAAATTCTGAAAATTACGTTACTAACAAAAGTGAAAGATACAAGCAACATCATACTAGTAATTTTAAACGAGGCTTTCCATCAGCATCAGCATTAACAACTAACGTTAAGAATATATGTGTGTTTTGCAAAAATTCTCATATTTCTGAAAAATGTCAAGACCTATCCATTCCTGAAAAACGCGAAAAGTTGCGTAAGGAAGGTCGCTGTTTTGTGTGCTTTCGAAAATTCCATATCTCGGCCAAGTGTAAATTTAACTCTCAACGTTGTAAAATTTGTAATGGAAATTTTCACGAAACTTCAGTCTGTGTAAATAGCATTCCTAAACCAAGGGTTGCGGGTTCGAGTCCCGCAGAAAGCACAACAAAGGAAGATGCAGAACCTATTATTAATTCTGTGTCTCACTGTGAATCAAAATGTTCTAACGTCTCGAAAGAAATTATTTTACAAACATGTTGCGTTAATGTGGAGTCTGGTTTGAATTCTGAAATATTTTTGTGTTTACTTGATTCCGGAAGTCAAAAAAGTTTCGTAACTAAAAGAGTAGTATCCGAGTTAAATCCTCCAGTTATTCGCCAAGAAAAGCTTCAAATATATTCTTTTGGAGCGATTAAACCCCAAATAAAAACGTATGATGTCGTCGAATTAAAATTGACGCACGTGCAGGATAAAACTCGCAGCATATTTGTTGAGGCTTTAGTTACAGATGTTATATCTAATGCAGTGATTCAGTATCCCCATCTAAATAAACAAATTAAAAGTAAGTTAGCCCCTTACGAGCTGTCACAGTGCAATACGTTATGCAGTCAGCAGGTCGACGTTTTGGTTGGCGCCGATTATTTCTACCGCGTGAACTTTGGCGGGGGGGTCGTAAAGGTCACGAAGTCGCTCTTTTTATGTGAAAGTTTATTTGGATATTCGCTATGTGGCGCGATAAATGATGATCAAAACTTAAGTAAACGAGCTTCTGTTCTAAATCTTTCGGTATCTGACATGGAACAGAAGGGTTTGAAACTGTTATGGGATTTGGAATGTTTGGGAATAAAATCCGAGGAAAACGTTTCAGAAATAGATAAAGAAATTATGTCTAACTTTGAGAGTAATTTAAAGTTTGTAAATAACAGATATGAGACAGGTTTGTTATGGAAAGATGAAAAGATAAAAGTGGGAAATAATTTTAGAATTGCTAGAAACCGTTTTGAGGAGTTACAACGTAAACTCGCGAAAGATAAGAAATTATGTGAAAATTACAAGGCTATTGTTGCGGAGCAGGAAATGAGTGGGATTGTGGAGGAATGTCCTGACAAATCGATTGAAACTGGATATTTTTTGCCGCACAGACCGATCATAAGAGAGGACAAGTCAACCACTAAAGTTAGAATGGTGTTTGATGCATCTTCTAAAGAAAATCACCTTAACTCGTTAAACAATTGTTTATGGCCAGGTCCTAGTCTTAATCCCAATATATTAGATGTAATTATTAATTTTAGAGTACATAATGTTGCGTTCTGCGCTGATTTAGAGAAGGCGTTCCTTCAAATTGGGATATGTGAAAAGGATCGCGATTATTTAAAATTTTTATGGTGTCCTGATGAACAGGGCAATTTAAGATTTCTAAGATTTACTCGAGTACCTTTTGGTGTAACGTGCAGCCCTTTTATATTGGCTGCTACGATCAAACATCATATTCGGAAATATAAGGATCATCCCGAAGTTATTAGGAATTTAGATTCTCATTTATACGTTGACGATTTTATTTCTGGTTCAATGTCTGATGAAGAAGCTTATTATTTATCCTCAACAGCTTCAAATATTTTTAGAGATGCTGGAATGAATTTGCGAAAATTCAGTACTAATTCTGAAGAACTTCGAAAAATGTGGGTAAGGAATAAACTGTGTGATACGCAGGGAAATCCTAATGTTTCTTTTAAAATATTAGGATTACTATGGAATACCGACACTGATGTTTTATATTTAGACTCACAATCGTTTCCCGAAGATTGGAAATTGAATCCTACTAAACGGATTGTTCTTAAGGCTATGCTAAAGGTGTTTGATCCTATCGGATTTGTTGCCCCATTTACCGTCTGGATGAAAAGTTTGTTACAAGA
>CM063501.1:43274604-43287104 GCA_032207245.1 Pardosa pseudoannulata
AAGTAACAGATATTAAGGAAAATGTAGGTTAATTTCTTTCCAGCAGACAGTATTCAGAACTATTTGTAAATCGATCTAATAGCAGAAATACCACAACTAGGTTATGGGGGATTAGTAATGGCTATTTATAAATACTTTTTTATAATTAAACTCCCAATTTACAAGAAAGCTATTTAATAATAAATTTTGTTATAACACCATTTCTACAATGCGTTTTAATTTCTATTAGGGAAATGATTTTTGATAACTAGAATTCATGCGAATATTATATGAAATTACATTTGTGATGTTAAATTAAAAAAATCTCACAACTAACAGATAATAAAGAAAATATAGGTGAATTTCTATGAAGAAGACAGTATTCAGAACTATTTGGAGATCAATCTAATAAAAGAAGTACCACAACTTGGTTATGGGGACTAATGATGGTTATATATAAACAATTTTTTCATAACTGAACTCCCAATTTACAAGAAAGCTGTTTAACAGTAATTTTTCTTATAACACCATTTCTACAATGCGTTTTAATTTCTATTAGTGAAATGATTTTTGATAACTAGAATTCATGCGAATATTATATGAAATTACATTAGTGATGTTAAATTAAAAAAATCTCACAAGTAACAGATATTAAGGAAAATGTAGGTTAATTTCTTTCCAGCAGACAGTATTCAGAACTATTTGTAAATCGATCTAATAACAGAAATACCACAACTAGGTTATGGGGGATTAGTAATGGCTATATATAAATACTTTTTTATAATTAAACTCCCAATTTACAAGAAAGCTGTTTAACAATAAATTTTGTTATAACACCATTTCTACAATGCGTTTTAATTTCTATTAGGGAAATGATTTATGATAACTAGAAATAATGCGAATATTATATGAAATTACATTTGTGATGTTAAATTAAAAAAATCTCACAAGTAACAGATATTAAGGAAAATGTGGGTTAATTTCTTTAAAGTAGATGGTATTCAGAACTATTTGTAGATCGATTTAATAACAGAAGTACCACAACTTGGTTATGGGGGATTAATAATGGCTATATATAAATACTTTTTTTATAATTAAACTCCCAATTTACAAGAAAGCTGTTTAACAATAAATTTTGTTATAACACCATTTCTACAATACGTTTTAATTTCTATTAGTGAAATGATTTTTGATAACTAGAATTCATGCGAATATTATATGAAATTACATTAGTGATGTTAAATTAAAAATATCTCACAAGTAACAGATATTAAGGAAAATGTAGGTTAATTTCTTTCCAGCAGACAGTATTCAGAACTATTTGTAAATCGATCTAATAGCAGAAATACCACAACTAGGTTATGGGGGATTAGTAATGGCTATTTATAAATACTTTTTTATAATTAAACTCCCAATTTACAAGAAAGCTGTTTAACAATAAATTTTGTTATAACACCATTTCTACAATGCGTTTTAATTTCTATTAGGGAAATGATTTATGATAACTAGAAATAATGCGAATATTATATGAAATTACATTTGTGATGTTAAATTAAAAAAATCTCACAAGTAACAGATATTAAGGAAAATGTGGGTTAATTTCTTTAAAGTAGATGGTATTCAGAACTATTTGTAGATCGATTTAATAACAGAAATACCACAACTAGGTTATGGGGGATTAATGATGGCTATTTATAAATACTTTTTTATAATTAAACTCCCAATTTACAAGAAAGCTATTTAATAATAAATTTTGTTATAACACCATTTCTACAATGCGTTTTAATTTCTATTAGGGAAATGATTTATGATAACGAGAAATAATGCGAATATTATATGAAATTACATTTGTGATGTTAAATTAAAAAAATCTCACAAGTAACAGATATTAAGGAAAATGTGGGTTAATTTCTTTAAAGTAGATGGTATTCAGAACTATTTGTAGATCGATTTAATAACAGAAGTACCACAACTTGGTTATGCGGACTAAAGATGACATGGGACGTAGGAATAATTTTTCAATTTCTTCCATCTTTTTTCATCTTTTAGCTAATTTTATTTCTGCTCGCTTTCATTTTTGTGCTTATTGATAGAAATCTCTGGATTAGAGGGATCGGTCGAGGCAAACCATTTGTACCATTGCCTTGTATTCGGAGGAAAATATTTAGTTCCAAAAATTTCCAATAGGTATATTTAGAACCCTGTACAGCCTAAAAAGTGATATAAAAACGAAAAATAGTAACATTTACAAAAAATACAGTGAAATATTAAGCTTACTACAGTTTTTCACTGATGAAGAATTAGACCACATCCGTTATCTGCCGTTATCTGAAGTTATACCGTAAAATCTGTGAAAAATATTATCTACGACCGTACACAACGTCACAAAAAATATCTCGCATATCTGTGATGTGTTAACATTTAAGATACAAAAGTTTTTGAATTTGTGTGAATAAATATTTGATTTGAAATAAAATTCGCCATTTCAAAATTTCTTGTTTTTAAAAGATAAAAGCCACATAGATCGCAGAACCCCCTCCATGTTTCACGGTTGGAACCAGGCAATCAACATCAAATGCTTCTGGCGGTGTTCACCAGACGAATACACGTCTAGTGATCTAGAATAATGTAAATAAGGATTCATCAGACCAGATGACTTGTTCCCATTGCATTTGTGTCCAGTTTAGGTGCCCACGGCACCACTGTAGTATCTTCATAGCAAGTAATGTCTTTGGAATAGCTGCTCTTCCATGAATATTTACAGCATGCAACTCTCGTTGAATAGTTTTATGTATAGTGGGTTCAGAAGGTGGGCATTCATTTCGAGCTTTATCTGGGCAGTGTAGTCTTGTGATTTCGGGTGACTGTCCTCTTTAATACCCGTCTATCACGATCCTTCAAGTTTGACTTTCGCCCAATTATGTGCTTCGCAGAAGGCACCTTAACCAGGTTTGTGTAGGCTGTCATAATAATTCATAAAGTGGTCCTTGTGACTTCTTCAAGGTTGACTGCTTTGGACAAGGACGCTAGCTGGAGAGTTCGTGTCCAAATCAAGAAGGCAAGTCGCAATTATCATGTCCCTTTTCACATCGGAGAGGTCAGACATAATCACACTTTGCTGAGAACATGATTTTCTCATGCAACACTCCCATTACAAAATATTTGACTGATACTTTTATTTTCGTTGCCAAGGGGCACACTCTTCTGACACGAGACAGTCGTTTATTGGACGTTCGAAGAACGACTAATTTTTAAATTAGAGCTCGTATCATTCTGTCCTATACCTGTAGGTGAAATGAGAAAGAGGTAGCCTTGAAACTGTAAAACCACGATTAATAAATCTTTCACCAGTAAAGTGATGATACAGCAGTAACAGCTGTTCCTTAACAATAATATTTGGTGATGCCCTGTACTACATATAGATTATCTGATTGAAATATTTTCTTCGATGTTGTGGATTGTCAAAAATATTGGGTCTGTCATGTGATATATATATATATATATATATAATATATATATATATATATATATAATATATATATATATATATATATATATATATATATATATATATATATATATATATAAAAATATACATATATGTAAACATATGCAATATACTTACATTTACATGTATGTATATGTAAATATGTATATATATATATATATATATATTATATATATATATATATATATATATATATATATATATATATATATATATATATATATATATATATATATATATATATATATATATATATATGTATATATATATATATATATATATATATATATATATATATATATATATATATATATATATATATATATATATATATATATATATATATATATATATATATTATATATATATATATATATACAATATACTTACATTTACATGTATGTATATGTAAATATGTGTGTATATATATATATATATTAATATAATATTTACATTTGTTCATGAAGTGAGTTCGGGTTTGTGCGGTAATTCTGATTTTTCCCCCCAGACACGCTATAGACTTAATTCAGCCTCTGTCTGCACTACTTTAGCCAATAGTTATCACGTTCTCTTTAAACATGGGTATTTTGTATCACGTGATCGATTGTGCTTAATGATTATTCGTAGTCTTTTACCTTATTAATCCCTACTTGAAAAAGCGTATGTGCGAGATCACTTTGTCTGTGTGCACGAAGTTGTAAAGGTGTTTCCCTGTTGTACGGCTTTCATGTTTGTTACCAGAAAAAAAAACTGTTCTGTGATTTTGAATGAGTCTCGCCCATATTGCATATATATATATATATATATATATATATATATATATATATATATATATATATATATATATATATATATATATATATATATATATATATATATATAGTATCAAAAACAAGAATGGAAGGGATAAAAATAATTTAAAACACTAAGTAAAAAAATTACGATATTAAAACTGTAGATTCAGTGTTAGAACTATGCATGAAAGTCAAAATACACTTCTAATAGCATTAGCCTTCTTTATTCATTTTGGAATAAATACAAGAAATAGGTAAAGAAAAAAGTAGAAAACTAGGTCAACACAACCGAAAGAGCGAAATGTAAAAAGAGCAAGGAAAAAATATAGAGTTATAAGCGAAACAAACAGTCCAAACAAGGATGTAACAGCACAAAATTAGCAGTTTTAACATTGTTTAAGTATACTCTTGTTTATTGATTTTTTAAAAATGAAATTGTTATTATCGCTTTTGTATATTTGAAAACATTATACATATTTAAATATGTTCAACATTTGATGTTAATGTTAATTTTCATACAATCTCATAAAAATTTGCATTTCAGTGCCTCCAAAGAAACTGGAAATAGAAAATCATGAAAACGGAACCACTCTAGAAGTTAGGGAAGCAGAACGTATTGCTCTAACTTGTGTTTCCAGACACAGTAAACCAGCTGCAAAACTGAAATGGTACCGAAATGGTGTTTTACTGCAAGGAGGTAAGATAGTAAAAGTTTAATTACTTGATTTTAGAGGATGTACATGGCTGTCCTTTAAAAAAATGTATTAAAGATGATAAAAAAGAAGAAAAAATATAACGCATGCTCTTTCTTAAATACATAAAAGTATCTGGAAATAGAGAAATAAGATTTGTAAAAGTTGTAAAGATATTTTTTATTTTTATACCGTTTGGATTTTAGAAAAATTTGAATTATTTTCATGTGTATTGTTAAAAAAATCAAAAATAAGTAAAAACTAAATACTTTTCAAAGTACTTATAAAATCCGTAAATAAAAATACGAAATTGTAAAATGTACTATTATGGTTATACCTTTTATATTATTATTATTTCATTAAAAATATGGATTAAATTTAACAATTTTTCTACCGGCGTAATCTCTCCCTGTAGAATCATTATTACTGTTAATTGTTTGATAGAAAATTTTTCCAATGACACATTTTGCCTTTCAATTATATATCTCTCCAACAGACATGTCTCGTCTGAGTATCAAATCAATAATATCATTTCTGGTGGATTAATTTTCTAGTTTTTATTTCTTGGGCCAATGTGTCAGATATATATTATAATGACTCGGGAGTAAAATTACACCAAAAAATAAATAAATACTTAGTTTCTTACAAAAAAACAATTATTTAATGTGCAAAAGTTTTATAAGATTCTGTGCATACTCAGTCAACATACATTCAATTTACATGAGTTCTGACCATAATCGAGAGCTGAAAAATAATATCTGCTATCACCTAAAGATTATACCAGTAGAGGGCGTTTTTGATGAATTACACATTTAACGAACATTTACTCTAGTTAAGTAAATTATTACAACAATATATATTCAACAGAAAGGCTATCATTTTCACCTGACATTTGAAATCACAAGGCAATATCTTCTATAGTTAACATCACTATTTCCGGGAAAATGCACAAAAAAGGGGCTTCAAACATATCACTAGAGGGTTTTTTTTTTTTTTTTTTGATGAATTACACATTTAATCAACATTTACTTTAGTTAAGAAAATTATAACAACAATATATGTTCAACACAACGGCTATCATTTTCACCTATCATTTGAAATCACGAGGCAGCATCTTCTATAGTTAATTGCAGTATTTCCGGGAAATTGTATTTCAGATCAGTTACAGTTCTTTGTTTATCAAAACTGAATAAACGTTTCAAATGCCAAAAACAGCTATAGTTAATAACAAAGGACGTAAAAATAATATCTGGGGAAAGCATCATACTTGTTCGTTTGTAAATGAGTAGTAATTGTACTTTAATCATTTTTATAGCAATATATGTTCAACAGAATGGCTATCATTTTCGCCCACCATTTGAAATCTCGAGGCAGCATCTTCTATACCTGACCGCAGTATTTCCTGGAAAGAGCTGACTTTCAAATCAGTTACAGTTCGTGGTTTATTAAGACTGACTAGACGTTTCAAATTCCAAAAGCTATAATTTATAACAAGGGATTTAAAAATCATATCAGTGGAAATCATCATACTTATTCGCTTGCAAATGAGTAGTAACTGCACTTTAATCTTTATTACAGCAAACTGTACTTTAATCATTATTACAACAATATATGTTCAACACACTGGCTATGATTTTCACCTACCATTTGAAATGACGAGGCAGCATCTTCTATAGTCGACTGCTGTATTTCTGGGAAAGTACTGTCTTTCAGATCAGTTACAGTTCTTTTTTTATCAAGACTGACTAGACTTTTCAAATGCCAAACTCTGTAGTTTATAATAAGGTATGTAAAAATCATATATCTGGTAACTATCATACTTGTTTGTTTGTAACCTAGTATTAACTGTACTTTAATCATTATTACAGCAATATATGTTCAACACAATGGCTATCAATTTCACCTACCATTTGAAATTACGAGGCAGTATCTTCTATAGCTGACGGCAGTATTTCCTGGAAAGGGCTGACTTTCAGATCAGTTACAGTTCTTGGCTTATCAAGACTGACTAGACGTTTCAAATTCCAAGCTCTATAGTTTATAACAAGGGATGTAAAAATTATATCAGTGGAAAGCATCATACTTGTTCGTTTGCAACTGAGTAGTAACTGTACTTGAATCATTTTTACAGCAAAATGTGCTTTAATCATTATTACAGCATTATATGTTCAACACAGTGGCTATCATTTTCTTTTACCATATAAAATAAAGAGACAGAATCTTCTATAGTTGACCGCAGTATTTCTTGGAAAGTGCTTTCTTTCAAAACAGCTACAGTTCTTAGTTTATCAAGACTGACTAGACATTTCAAATACCAGAAACGCTATAGTTAATAACAAGGGGTGAAAAAATCATATCTGTGGAAAGCACCACACTCGTTCGTTTGTAAAAGAGTAGTAACTGCACTTTAATCATTTTTACAACAAACTGTACTTTATTCATTATTACAGCAATATATTTTCAACACAATGGCTATCATTTTCAACTACCATTTGAAATCACGAGGCAGCATCTACTATAGTTAACCACAGTATTTCCGGGAAATTATTGTATTTCAGATCAGTTACAGTTCTTGGTTTATCAAGACTGACTAGAAGTTTCAAATGCCAAACGTTATAGTTTATAAGAAGGGATGTAAAATCATATCTGTGGAAAGCATTATACTTGTTCGTTTGTAAATTAGTAGTAACTGTATTTTAATCATTTTTATAGCAATATATGTTCAACACAATGCTATCATTTCCACCTACCATTTGAAATAACGATGCAGCATCTTCTATAGTTAACCGCAGTATTTCCGGGAAATTGTTGTATTTCAGATCAGTTACAGTTCTTTGTTTATCAAGACTGACTAGACGTTTCAAATGCAAACGCTATAGTTTATAACAAGGGGTGTAAATATAACTATGGGAAGAATCATACTTGTTTGTAACTGAGTAGTAAATGTACTTTAACCAATTTTTCCACAGGTTCTTATCATCCTCGTGAAGAGACCACAGGAGGTCGAGTACACACGACGCTGAGCACAATTACAGTCTACGTCATCATGGACGATAACGGAGCCACGTACACATGCGAGGCGATACACAGAGCCCTAACACATCCGCTCAAGGCAAAGATCACCATAGACGTGCTTTGTGAGTTGATAACTTAAATAAGAAAATCTTTACTTAACAATTTAAAAATTTTCTTTCCCACACTAGTGTTAATATCGTGCGTATAGTAGTTTTTCTGGATTAAGTTTATAGGCTATGAATTCTCTCTCTTTGCATATATATGTGTCTGTGTGTAAAAATTACTTCTTCTAGTCACATTAATTATGTAGCCCTTATTGTTTTTACTTTCCGGACTACTGGGCAAGAAGAAGCCTAATCAGCTATCAGTAATAAAGTAAAATGCAATCTAGCCACATTGAAGAGACCAACAGACAAGTCCAAGTCTATTTGAAATTTAATTAAGAGCTGTTAGAAAAGGACATCTTCACTAGTCAGCGGCATACAAGAAAAAGACAAAAATGTCACTTTGTTCGAACAAAGATGTACCCAAGAGCCAAGACAGACAGGTTTTTCCCAAGAGACTTAGTCAGCAAAATTATTATATTGTCAGTTCAGTGTATGTCAATTTAATATAAAACCAATTGTAACGAAGGCATGTCTAGTGAATGAAGAAATACATGATGAAAAGAGGATGGGGACTAAGTTAATTTTAAGGCAAGTAAATTTAGCATGGGTAAAATTATAAGCCTTGCTTAAAAGGACCAGAGGCAACTGCAAAAATATGGATGATGGTCTTCATCCCAGGTATATCATCTCATGCATATGGGGTCATTCTATGGTGTACTTCATTCTCTTACTACATCTCGTTCAGAAGTCGTTGATACCTCTCTGACCATCCTATGTTCATTTATGTTACTTTATCTTTCTTTTGGATATGTTTTTTACGACGTGTTATTAATACGTTGATAATAGTAATATAGTAAATATAAGATAATAGACTTAATATTAATTCATAATTTAGAATTGCCTTTCAATGTCGCTGTTGGGTGGAAATTTTCAGAAGTTTCTTCCCTGATATTGGAGGGATCCACCTGAAATCTTACAGCCCCAGATCAGATGTCAGTCTAGCTTAATGCACTATGCAGGATAAAATCTACCTGCATATGAGTATTATCTATTTATTCCCCTAGATACTTGTCCTTGTTTTAAATATTTCTATGCCAACTAGACTTTTATAGCCATCTTTCGGTTTCACCTCGGTAGTGCATCGTCTTATTTTCAATTGAATATCCTGCTGTTGCTTGCTTGCCCACTTGTGTTGCATACAACTTGTTTAGAAGCCATAAATACCTATACATATGCATATACACACACCTATATATATATGACATGGAAGAGTGGTTAAGACATGGAAGACACATTTGATTTCATATATAAAAACTTCTTTCTGTCCATGGCTATGCCATTTAGATCCTTTGTTTCTTTATTCCATTAGATCCTCTTTTCTCATATTTTTCCACGACAAGCGTGGAGGATGTTTTCAGAACTGTCTTTTTTGGCTTTGCTACCTAAGCAAAAATCCTATGTCTACTTTCGCGTCAGCTTTTTTATTTTGTATGGTTCCGCTCGAGGGTGTGTTTTCTCCTATTACGTTATCGTTAAGGAGTTCTAACTATTTTTAATTATAAGTCGCTTAACCATTTTTACCAACCCCCAATTTTAAACCTAACAAATATCTATATCTATATCTGTGATGAGGCGATTTAGATCAGTTATATAATTTATTCATTCATACAAGAAGTAAAATGCTCGGTATCTAAATCTGACCTCATCTCATCTTTGTAAAAAGACAGAGACCATAAAATTATATTCTACGTATATTGTTGTCTTGTACTGTGGTCTCGGGTGGGGTTCTGATCCCAGTCCCAGATTAGAATCCCGTCTCCGTACTTGACATTAAATAAGAATGTACCTTTGTGGAGTTATTTATGAGTCCCTAAGGGACAGTGCACAATTAGAAGGGGTAAGGTTTTCCACGTTGGCGGTCTGAAGGCATGGTTTAAGCAGACCAATTAGATTTTTACAACTATCCCGATTGGATGATAAGAAGGAAGAGGGGACAAGGATGAAATTAATAAAAAAAAGGGAAGGTGTTCGATAGTAGAGACGAGGAGAGAGTCCGACGGGAAGTGTTCCCGCATCAAATATCTCGGTAGAACCACAAACACTCAGAAGGAAGCCCCTGACCAAACCGACGGAAGATCCATACATATTCAATCCTGAAATGCCCTCGACCAGCAGTGTTCCGGGCACAACATATTAACTTACAAAGGTGCTCCCTTTTACATACATTTTGAAATTGAGATTAGGTCCTCTCTCTTATATTTACATAATTGCTTAGGTATTGAAAAATTATTGTCAGAACTAATTTAGAAGGTGTTGATAAAGCATATTTTATGAAAATTAGAATCAGTTTGTGTGTACATAGATGTTTATATATTATAATAAATTTACTTTTTTTATATTAAGCTAGTTTCAGATGCTTTTAATTTAGCTTTTAGTTTATTTTCGTATCTTATGTCTGTAGTTTCTCAGAGCATGTGGTTAAATTTAATACTAAAATACTTTTACACAAAGCAATTAAAATAAAATCCTACTATACATTTGATCACAGGTTAATACTTAAATAAAAACGAGGATTACACAACAATATCTATATCTATCTATCTATCTATGTATATATATATATATATATATATATATATATATATATATATATATATATATATACATGTATGTATGTATGTATATATATACATCATACTCTCACTGATCGGTATGAGATTATCCGAGAAGGTGCTCCATAAAAATTGATCTCAGAATGCGTCGGAAGACCACATTTTCACAGAAAGATCATAGACGATATAAAAAAATAGCTATATTTTTGAAAATATGGACGAAAAACCACTTCAACAATGCGTTAACGAAGAATTGAAATTAGAAATATAACGAAATTTGAAAGGATGATAATATTGTTTCGTGTGTTATTCTTGTTTTAGAAGAAAAAAACAATTTTGAAAAATGGCTTGAAACTGATGAAAACAATTGTATTATTCATTAAAATTCAATCACAGTGACGCATTAGTGCACATTGAGGTGATACTTAATTATTTGAATAAAGAAAGCATATATGCCAAAAATATGATGTTTGTGTATTTGAGTAGTAAAAATTCAAAGAGTAAATGAAAATCAAAAATAGATTTCTATCATATCATTCTTTATAAAAGTCAAGTAAACCACATTTTAATTTTTTTTTATATTATACTAATTGTAAATTTAAATGACGTAGAAATCCATGCTTATTCTATTTCTTTCCCATTTAATAAATTCTTAACGTCCTATAGCATGAAACTTTATATTTTCTATCATTTTTTTCAAAAATTTTCATCAGCATTTATATAAACTCTAATACTTTAACTCCCTGGGTACGACTCCGGCTCATACCGGCAGAAGCACTTAAAGACGGGCTTGGCCGGAATGGGCAGGAAGGATGAAAAATAGGGGTGATAGGTCTGTCTAGCAGGGGTCTTCTTTTCATCTACCCAGCCTTTACGACCAGTTGACAGTTTGATTGATTACTGCCTATAGCAAAGATTGGCCACATTTTGAGGTGCTTTCCTTAGCAATGAATTTTTACTTTCTTTTTATTCTCTAATATAATTCTAAACTTATATTATGCTGATATATATATATATATATATATATATTTATATATGTATGTATATATATGTATATATATATGTATATATATATGTATGTATATATATATATATATATATATATATTATATATATATATATATATATATATATATATATATATATATATATATATATATATATATATGTATATGTATATGTATATATATATATATATATATATATATATATATATATATATGTATGTATATATATATATATATGTATATATATATATATATATATATATATATATATGTATATATATATATATATATATATATATATATATATATATATGTATATATATATATATATATATATATATATATATATATATATGTATATATAAATGTATATATATATATTATATATATATATATATATATATATATATATATATATATATTTATATATATATATATATATGTATATATATGTATATATATATTATATATATATATATATATATATATATATATATATATATATATATATATATATATATGTATATATATATATATATATATATATATATATATATATATATATATATATATATATATATATATATGTGTATATATATATGTATATATATATGTATAATTATATGTATATATATGTATATATATGTATATGTATATATATATATATACATATGGGAGAATGGGACAGTCCATTTTACATTTTCACCTGCTGAAAACTTTAGGACTTAAGGGTAGTAAAATCATCTGCTCTTGTCGTCCTTAAAGAGTTAAAGCCTTACAGAAGAA
>CM063501.1:43292104-43304604 GCA_032207245.1 Pardosa pseudoannulata
CCACCTACAAGATGGCTAGATGATGTTGAAATTGACCTCAAATCCTTGAAGATTAAGAACTGGAAAAGAGTTGCTCTAGACCGTTTGAGTTGGAGGAAGCGTGCTGTCGAGGCAGCTAGGACCTATAATAGGTTGTTATGCTCATGAAGAAGAAGAAGAAATGATAGAATTTTTATTAATAAGACACAGGATAAATACAGACAAAATATTGTCACGTCAATCTTAGGTAAGCAGACAAGGCACACAAATAGCGGTAATACAAAGCTATTTTTTTAGCGTACAAAAAAAGGATAACAGACTGAGAATTATTTCAAACTGAGTTACTCGCTCTTTTATGCCATCGTAGAATATTCTGGAAAACCATTCCAGTAATTTAACCCCTTCAAGCAAAGATGTAACTAAAAACATCGGATTTTTTATTCTACATTTGCAATGTACTAAATATAAAAATGGGTAAAAACAAAATGAAAAAATGTGGACATGTAGCTGTATCATGTGACTCGCTATTTGCAAAATGTAAATATTTTTTTATTAGCACTTATTTCCTATACGACATGGTTTTTGAAAAAAAAATGGATCCGAAATACAACTCTTTTGGGACCAATGTAATTTTTCTTCCAGTTTATATGAAATGTTCATAGACATTACGACAGTGAAAAAAATACGCAAATCTGGCAGGGTTCACACCGCTGATCCTCTGCTCTTGAAAATGTCTTTATCCTCGTTCTTTGTTCTTGTACAGAAAATAAGTTTGTTTGCTCTACAATTTTACCAACTAACTCATCACAAAATAAAATAATCAAAAAACTGTATTGGCTTAGGGAATGAGGAAATTTGTTAGATCAATTGCCGATTTTGCAATAAATTCAAATTGATCTGAAAGGGGCGGGGCATCTCTACTTATCCTTATTCCCGTCCATTCGTTTATTCCCTCGCTTTGATTTTCTTCTTCTGTTTCCAAACTCGAAACTGAAGTCTAAGATATACTATCTGAATTATCCAAGTTAAATTCCTCCAATTCACTGCCACTTTCCAGTAGAACCCTTCAAAATCAAACATTTTATCAATATACATATACGCATATAAATAAAAAAAACCGGATTTTTCAGAAATTTTGTAGGAGTAAAAAAGATGGACATAAATACTTAACCCTCCGAGTGGAACACATCGAGGAAAAAAAGTCTCGAATAATAAGCTGAAGGTGTACTGCGTCAGTGGCTAAAGCGTTCTATGATTTTTCCTTCACCCTTTGTCGACTAGAACGAAATACGGGAAACCCACCCTCGTTATTGTCCCTTTACTTCCAGTTATAAATGGATAGATAAATAGATATTATAGATTGTTAATTTTTAATAGCATAAAAGCTCGCCAAGTCTCCATCCCATAAGAAATAATGGATTCTAAAAGTACAAATAAAAATAATCTTTGAGAGACTTATATATATTTTCTTACGAAAGTCATCTAAGATGTTTAAGGGGTGCAATTAAAGATACATCTATTACCGGAAACGAAATACTTCGAAATAGAGATTTACAAAGCCATGAAAAGCTGTCAGCTTCTTTCTGCTTCAGGGGGTAGGGGTGCATCCCTCAATAAATGTCAGTCAAAGAGGTGTGCACTTCCCAAAGAATCGACCTGACCCTCCTACCGCAAAACTCCATGGGGGAAAACACTTGCAGAAATGTACATTACATCCGTTTTGGAAACGTTTTTGGAGGTCGAAAATTGTACGTTTTGAAGACATCATCGGTTTGGCGGAATTGTACGTGAGAACCGCTTAGAGGGTCAAAAAAGGTTTTGCAATGTTTTACAATAGTATATAACAAAGAAAACAATATCCACTAGTTCGAACAAATATTCAACAGCGACTGGCCAGTGTGGATTGTTCATCTCTTGTGCAAACTACGAACAAATTGAAACTGGCGAGCAGCGCTCGGGTTGATTCGATTTGGAACGCGTGACTTGCTCGAACACTGCTCGTTCTAAAGCATTAAGTGGTTAAAGAATATTCTAGTCCTCTCTAGATATAACGGAAATTAAATTAAATTAAAATAGCTGTAGCACTCCTGCCGGGGTTTGATCCAGGCACCTTCTAACCCGTATTATGATGCCATGACCAGTCGGCCACAAACACGTTAAAAGCGCTCGTTATAAGCGGCAATGTTGTGAAGAAATAATCTTGAAGTTAGAGAAATTCTTAGTCAGTTTATTCTTAGGTTGTTTATGATAAATTATATTTTATCCCCTGAACATTGAAATAGTTTCGTAATGATAACACACACAGTGAGTTCAAATGTATTGCAGAGTAATGATAAGAAAATATAAAAATTATCCGTTATAGTATTTTAACAGAGTTCTTTATAAAATCATCACCTATATAATAATGGCCTAAGTTATCTGCCCGTCTGTCCTCGAATTTATGAAGCGGTTGGATCTGGAATGGATAAAGGGATCCATATTGGATTGTTGATCATTTAGGGTTAGCAAAATTCAAAGCTAGTAAAGTTTATCTTTTATTAAACTATCGATCCGATTCTAAAATAAATTACTATAAATATGCTTCATATCACAGCGATAAATACTGTCGACTTTAAAACATTCGAATTTCTTTTCGAGCTTTCAATGCCATTATTTCAAGTCCTATTTTACCCGGTTAAGAGCAGGCGATTAAATTTATCAATTTATCTTATAATAAATAGGTAAAAATAACACTTTTTTCTAGCATTATGACGTCATTCTTTTACCATGTCATTTAATCATTTCTTATTTTAAATTATTCTGCATTATTTTCATGCGTTTTATCACTGAACTTAGATATTACGTAAATAATTTCTCTTATATTTGGCTTAAATGCTAGATTAGGTATATATGTGATAGTTTTAAATTGAATCATCGATTATTTTTTGTTGCAATGAAAATGTTACCACCGGTGTTAATAACAAATTCTATCTACCTCCAGGGGTTGGTGGAAATAATATTTTCATTCCTTTGCTTCCATTAATTACTGTGGCAAAAAAATAAGAACTGAACAATAATTTCCCCGTAGCTAAGAAAACTTTGAATTATCTTTCCTAATGAATTCAAGGTGATTCTAAACTGCCTTCACAGTATCGGGATACTTTACAGGAGTACGAAGATAAACAAATTATTGAGCGAGTACCAGATAATTCTCAGCGAAAAAATACCCATTTATTTACCTGCCTCATTGGGTACTTTACAATTCTGAAAAATTAAAAATTTTACTGATACCGTCATATGGCAGGCTATATGCTAGTTTAAGTTATAAATATCAGTACCTTGTATAAATTTTAGACTTATTTAAACCCATACTTCAAGCACCAAATGTATATTATGTATAAGTATCCATATTGTTTTTTAAATAAAATTAGTTCATTTACTTAATAACACAACAATGTAATAACTATAAACAAAAAAATGCATATGTCAATACTAAAGTGAATATTTCAAAGCTTTAGCTTTTAATATATTGAAAATTATACTCTCTAAAACATGATAATCTCGATTTTTACAATAATTTATAATGTGTATAAGAATATTTTTACTCCTAAAATGTGTATGCGTAACTTTTGACTAACATATGAAATTTAAGATTAATTTCAAATTAAATTGTTTATTTTGCATTCCAATCAAAGCAAAACATTACACTTAAATTAAAAATGCAAAAGTTTCACCTTAAGATACTAACAGGAACATAAATATAATATTGTTTTATAAAATGCAAATATCTTTATGTATTAGCTTCCTAAATATTGTTTTAATGTTTACTATTTTTAAATACACACATATAGCTTTATTAACAATAATGCTACTGAAATATACACTTAAAAACAAGAGAAATCTAAAACTATAAATATTAAAGAAAAAATGCAAATGCCAATAATAAATTGAATACACTAAAATAAAAATTTCTATTTCCCCTGGAAAGCACACCTCAGGCTTTCTTTTCTAAGACAACATTACATTCAACAAACGTTCTGCAAATTTATCATTCGAAATTCGAACAATCTCAGAGAGAAATCACCGAAAGAATCTCTCTACAGCTGTTTCACTTTATCTCATTTACGTTTCCCTGTGTTCCATCGATACTGACAATATTTATCCAAATGTCTTTTTGAATCAGTTTTGAATCGAAAATTCCCCCGCTCTTCGAATGGTAGGATAGAACAAAAAAAAGAATAATAAAAAAAGATATTTCCAAGAATGGGAAAAAGGCTATCATTACCTTTCCTCTTTCCCTGCATGGTAATGCGCATCTTTGATAGTTTCAAAAATCTTATAATAAATGCTCCTTCTTTCTGAAAAATTGCTTTTGGGATCGAAAAAAATCACGGTTTTTCTCTGAAAAATCAATCCTACGACTTAAAAATTCTTAATCGAATACGTAATCTTGGAACTGTATAGATCTTAAATTAAGCTACACTGGTGTGATTAAATTAAAATAAAAATTGTAATTGATTTTTAAGTATGTATCAAACATAATTGGTGTTCTTTCGAGACTTAAAGTCTTCCCTATAACAGCCTTTTTTTACCTATAATGTCTTTGATAATTTAAAAAATCTTATAATAAATTACCTTTGTTTACGAAAAATTGCTTTTGGCATAGAAAAAAATCACGTTAATTCTCTAAACGATCAATCACGCGACTTAAAAAGATTAATCCAATGTGTAATCTTTGAGTTGTATAGACCTTAAAATAAGCTAAACTGGCGTGATTAAATTGAAATAAAAATATTGTAATTGAGTTTACATATGTATAGAGTATAATCATTGTTAGAAAGAAAAAATAGTATTTTTCAAGATTTAAAATTGCCTCAATATCAGCCTTTTTTTATTATAATATATTTGATAGTTTCAAAAAATCTTATAATAAATGTTTCTAATTTCTGAAAAATTTCTTTTGGCATCGAAAAACATTTCATATTATTTCTTAAAAAATCAATAATGCGACTTACAAATGCGTAATCTTGGAATTATATAGATCTTAAAATGAACTAAAGAGGTATGATTGATATGAAATTAAAAATTGTAATTGTATTTACGTATATATCAAACATAATTATTGTTTAAAAAAATGTATCAAACGTAATGTTTTTAAAAAGAAATAGTACCTTTCAAGAGATAAAATCTTCCCTATAACATCCTTGTTTTTATTATAATATTTTTGAGAGTTTCAAAATATTTATAATAAATGTTCCTTCTTTCTGAAAAATTGGTTTTGGGATCGAAAAAAATCACGGTATTTCTCTAAAAAATCAATACTACGACTTAAAAATACTTAATCGAATACTTAATCATGAAACTGTATAGATCTTAAATTAAGCTACACTGGTGTGATTAAATTGAAATAAAAAATTGTAATTGTTTTTAAGTATGTATCAAACATAATTGGTGTTCTTTCGTGACTTAAAGTCTTCAGTATAGCAGCCTTTTTTTTACTATAATATATTTGATAGTTTAAAAAATTATTAACAAATTAACCTTTATTTACGAGTAATTGCTTTTGATAGAAAAAAAATCACGTTAATTTCTCTAAAACATCAATCACTGCTACTTAAAAATGCTTAGTCGAATACGTGATCTTGGAGTTGTATAGATCTTTATATAAGCTAAACCGGTGTGATTAAATTGAAATTAAAATATTGTAATTGTATTTGCATACGTATGGAGCATAATTATTGTTATAAAGAAATAGTATGTTTCGAGATTTAAAATCGTCACAATGTTAGCCTTTATTTTATTATAATATATTTGATAGTTTCAAAAAATCTTACAATAAATGCTTCTTATTTCTGAAAAATTTCTTTTGGCATCGAAAAAAATTTCATATTATTTCTTAAAAAATCCATCATGCGACTTACAAATGCTTAATCGATTGCGTAATCTTGGAATTATATAGATCTTAGAATGAACTAAACTGATATGATTGAATAAAATTAAAAATTGTAATTATATTTACGTATGTATAAACATAATTAATGTTTTAACAAAATGCATCAAACGTAATGTTTTTAAGAAATAGTACCTTTCGAGAGTTAAAATCTTCCCCATAACAGTCTTGTTTTAACTATAATATCTTAGAGAGTTTCAAAAACCTTTATAATAAAGGCTTCTTCTTTTTGAAAAATTGCTTTTGGGATCGAAAAAATCACGGTATTTCTCTAAAAAATCAATCCTACTACTTAAAAATGCTTAATCGAATACGTAATCTTGGAACTGTATAGATCTTAAATTAAGCTACACTGGTGTGATTAAATTGAAATAAAAAATTGTAATTGTTTTTAAGTATGTATCAAACATAATTGGTGTTCTTTCGAGACTTAAAGTCTTCCCTATAACAGCCTTTTTTTTACCTATAATGTCTTTGATAGTTTAGAAAATCTTATAATAAATTACCTTTATTTAAGAAAAATTGCTTTTGGCATAGAAAAAAAATTACGTTAATTCTCTAAACGATCAATCACCCGACTGAAAAAGCATAATCGAATGTGTTATCTTGGAATTGAATAGATCTTTATATAAGCTAAACCAGTGTGATTAAATTGAAATTAAAATATTGTAATTGTATTTGCATACGTATGGAGCATAATTATTGTTATAAAAGAAATAGTATGTTTCGAGATTTAAAATCGTCACAATATCAGCCTTTATTTTATTATAATATATTTGATAGTTTCAAAAAATCTTACCATAAAGGCTTCTTATTTCTGAAAAATTTCTTTTCGAGTCGAAATAATTTTCATATTATTTCTTAAAAAATCAATAATGCGACTTACAAATGCTTAATCGAATGAGTAATCTTGGAATTATAAAGATCTTAAAATGAACTAAACATTTATGATTGATATGAAATTAAAAATTGTAATTGTATTTACGTATGTATCAAACATAATTAATGTTTAAAAAAATGTATCAAACGTAATGTTTTTAAAAAGAAATAGTACCTTTCAAGAGATAAAATCTTCCCTATAACATCCTTGTTTTTATTATAATATTTTTGAGAGTTTCAAAATCTTTATAATAAATACTCTTTCTTTCTAAAAAAATTGCTTTTAGGATAAGAAACATCACGATATATCTTTAAAAAATCCATCCTGTGACTTAAAAACGTTTAATACGTGATCTTGGAATTGTATAGGTCTTAAAATAAACTAAACTAGTGTGATTAAATTGAAGTAAAAAGTTGTAATTGTATTTATATATGTATCAAACATAATTAATGTTCTTTCGACACTTAAAAACTTCAATATAGCAGCATTTGTTTTTACTTATAATATATTTGACAGTTTAAAAATTATTAACAAATTAACCTTATTTACGAGTAATTGCTTTTGATATAAAAAAAATCACGTTATTTCTCTAAAACATCTTTCTCTGCTACTTAAAAATGCTTAGTCGAATACGTGATCTTGGAGTTGTATAGATCTTAAAATAAGCTAAACCGGTGTGATTAAATTGAAATTAAAATATTGTAATTGTATTTGCATACGTATGGAGCATAATTATTGTTATAAAGAAATAGTATGTTTCGAGATTTAAAATCGTCACAATATCAGCCTTTATTTTATTATAATATATTTGATAGTTTCAAAAAATCTTACAATAAATGCTTCTTATTTCTGAAAAATTTCTTTTGGCATCGAAAAAAATTTCATATTATTTCTTAAAAAATCAATAATGCGACTTACAAATGCTTAATAGAATGCATAATCTTGGAATTATATAGGTCTTAAAATGAACTAAACTGGTACGATTGATATGAAATTAAAAATTGTAATTTTATTTACGTATGTATCAAACATAATTAATGTTTTAATAAAATGTATCAAACGTAATGTTTTTAAGAAGAAATAGTACCTTTCGAGAGTTAAAATGTTCCCCATAACAGCCTTTTTTTAACTATAATATCTTAGAAAGTTTCAAAAACATTATAATAAATGCTTCTTCTTTCTGAAAAATTGCTTTTGGGATCGAAAAAAATCACGCTATTTCTCTAAAAAATCAATCCTACGACTTGAAAATGCTTAATCGAATACGTAATCTTGGAACTATATAGATCTTAAAATAAGCTACACTGGTATGATTAAATTGAAAAAAAAATTGTAATTGTTTATACGTATGTATCAAACATAATTGGTGTTCTTTCGAGACTTAAAATCTTCCCTATAACAGCCTTCTTTACCTATAATGTCTCTGATAATTTAAAAAATCTTATAATAAATTACCTTTGTTTACGAAAAATTGCTTTTGGCATAGAAAAAAAATTACGTTAATTCTCTAAACGATCAATCACGCGACTTAAAAAGCTTAATCCACTGTGTTATCTTTGAGTTGTACAGACCTTAAAATAAGCTAAACTGGCGTGATTAAATTGAAATAAAAATATTGTAATTGATTTTACATATGTATAGAGTATAATTATTGTTAGAAAGAAGAAATAGTATCTTTCAAGATTTAAAATTACTACAATATCAGCCTTTTTTATTATAATATATTTGATAGTTTCAAAAAATATTATAACGAATGTTTTTAATTTTTTGAAAAAATTACTTTTGGCATTGAAAAATTTGTTATAATCGACTAAATTCAAATGCGGGATCAGTAAAAATTTAATTTTCCAGAAATGTAAAGTACCCTAAAACTAAAAATTTGTTTTTTGGCTAAATTATCTAGCAACAAAAAATACTCGATGATTAATTTAAAAATTTCACAAATGTAATTTATTACTTAAGCCAAATATAAAAGAAAACTATTTACGTAATATCTAATTCAGTGATAAAACTATGAAAATAATGCAGACGATATTTAAATATTTAAAATAAGAAAGAATTAAATAAGATTTAAAAATGATGTCTTCTAAAAATGTTATTTTTACATATATTCTATGATAAGTTCAATCTTGCTCTTAAAAAGAAAATAGGACTTGAAATAATGGAATAAATCTCGAAAATGAATTAGATTTCAAAAATTTTAAAGACGACAGTATATTTCGCTGTGATATGAAATATTTATAAACTTATTTTAGGATTGGACCACATACTAGAGGAATCGATGATGTCGAGAAAGATCTTAACCCTAGTAGAACATATCGAGGGAAAAATGTAAATAAAAATATTAGAGGTTTACTGTGTCAGTCAAAGCACTATGATTTTTTCTTCACCCTTTATCGACTAAAAATAGAATACGGTTACACATCCTCGTTATTGTCTTTACTTCCAGTTTAAATAGATATATAATAAATTAAAGATTGTTAATTTTTAATACACATAAAACTCGTCAAGTCTCGAGATCATTGAAATAATGGATTCTAAAGTACAAATAAAAATATTCTTGAGAGACTTGTTTATATATTTTTACGAAAGTCATCCAAGAAATTCAAGTGGTGGAATGAGATACATCTGTTACCACAAACGAAATACTTTAAAATAGAAATTTACAAAGCCTTGAAAAGCTATCAGCTTCTTTGTGCCTCAGGGGGTATGGATTCAATAAAAAGTCAGTCAAGAAGAGTGCATTTCCTAAACAATCGACCTGATATCAAAACTCCATTAGGAAAGCACTGGCAAAAATATACATTACATCCATTTTCTGAGCTTTTTTGGAGGTCGAAATTGTACGCTTTGAAGACATCATTTTTAGTGGAATTGCAAGTGTGAAAGAGAGTTAAGCTAATTAGTCAACCGACGAAAGGATATTCACCGAACAGTATCGTGTGGAGGAATCTTAGGAAAACATGCTATGACCTGTAACAGGTTGTAGTGCTTACGAAGAAGAAAATCGAAAGAGTATTTTATAACGAAGATATGACAGATATTATTTTCCCTTACAGAAATTCCTTCATCAAAAACTTTTATTTATTAAACATGTAACGTTTTAACCCTTTAGCGGAGAGTGGTTTCACAGCGAAAACTCCTGTTAAACATTTTTTTTTTTTTGAGAAATATGAAAGTTTTTTTTATGTTTTTGACATTTAAAACTTACAATAAATGATAGTACTACATTTAATTTATTTTTCCTTTCGAAATATATGTATTTAAACATGCTATACCTGGAAAGTTCGTAATTTGAGTTTTTTCACTCATGACCCCAAACAAAAATACTTATTCCAACAACACTTATAAATTGTTAAACTATTTATTTATTTTACTTTTTAAAAACACTTACTGATTGTTCTTCCAATATAATTAACATTTTAAAAATGTGAATGGGTTTACCCCCCCCCCTCAATCCTTCTTACGGTATTCTCTAATGGAAACCCCTCTAATGATTGTAAAGAAAACTTTAATACATTTAGCATTTATAAGGTTCATAGTTAATATTTATAAATTAATTTCATTAAATTCCAAAGAGTTTATGTAGGTGAGCTTTAAAGGGTTAAATCGTGACAGGAATTTAAATAAGTGTTGATGCAGAATCTAAATTTGACTGTTATTTTATAAATTATATATTTCAAATAGAAATTACAACATTAAGATTATTTAGTCGCAAATAAGGGATAACTATCACTGGAGATACTGATTTTTTAATTGTTTGTGAGTTATAAACATGCTGCATTATTATGAGATAAAGTCCTGATAAGCTGAAAATGATTCAGCATATGTACCATACAATTTAAAAGACTAATCTTTTAAATAAGCACAACATCTGTCCAAGTGGTTTCATCTAAAAACATCTGCATAAATCAATATTGATTTTTCTTTCTCGAAGTATGATAATATATTGAAAGGAGAATCACATAAATGGAAAATAATGAGATGTTACTATGAATACTAGAAACATTTTGTTCTATATCATAAATTAGTGATTACTAATTCGTACCAAAAAATAATTATAGCTCTTTGATAATTTTGTGGTATAATCAAACTGTAATAGAATATCAAATTATTTTTATGGAGTCTATTCTTTGAGATTTTTTTACAAAGCAATAATTGTTGTTTTTGAAAATATATCACTCTAGCCATTAGAAAAATATGTGTTATGCTCAATGAAAGATAAATTATTGTTGCATACATGTACAACGTATGTTTAAAATAGTATCAGTTGAATTAATAAAACGGATAAGTAATGTACAGTAACCCCTCATTATTTCGTCCTCGATTTGGATATATCGGGATTTTTGTAATTATTATAATTTTTTTATTCTGTTGAATGAAAAGAGACAATACACATATGCATTTGTACATAACATTAAAAAGGTATCTGTGTTTTTATTTGTTAAGAGATTATTTTTATTACTTTACTATACTATCGATTTATTTAGCGTACTTTAAGAGCATATGTTGATAATAGTAAAATAATTACTACATCAACCCCCACGTCCTCTTTCTGGATATATTTCAACTTCGGATATTCATGCATTTTGCTTATCAACTGATAGGCGGTATATAAGAAGATGTTACTGAGTTATTTTTACTTTCCAAAGTCCGATACTATTTTTTAAAAGACACCGCATTTGAGTTGAGTTGTATAGATTGTTTTGTAGCCCTTACTCTAATGCGGTTCGTTTCGCAACTTCGTTGTGACGTCATTTTGATGTCAGCTTGCGGACATTATGTGAGCAAATGATCAAGCTGACGTCAAATGACGTCACGAAGGTACGAAGCAAGTCCAGAGTAAGCCCCGTAGTCAAAGTCAATTGGACTAGCACAGTACATGAATCAGAGTCCACACGAATTAAAGTGAATGGATATGCCTTTCGATTGACGAGTACCACTAGGACGATAAAATGTCTTAGCTCAAGTGGATCCTCTTAATTTAAAGGCAGGGGCCAAGCACAAGACCACTCTCCCCCAGGCTTGGACTGTAACCCTCAGAGGTATAGTTTGACAGCTTGGAGGACAGCTTGAAGCATGAAAAATATATTATGATCACAAATATATTTTTCATGCCCCAGTTGCCATAAACGTACACGGTGAATCTTAGATAGTTTTATATGCTGCATATGCTGGAACCCCGAATCCGCAACCCTGTGTATGGAATTTTAATAGCATTGAGTCCTTTTAGTACATATAAGAAAACCCCAAAATGTATAATGATACCAATTCTTTTGGATTAGCTTATTGGGATGATCAATTTTTGCAAATAAAATATGACTTACGTGAAATATGCAAGAAAATTGCAAATCTTTAAAACATGCACAAAATATGTTTAACCCTTTTTATCCTGATGGTACTTATAAGTACACCTTCAATCAAACAACTATATATTCCTAATAAAGCCGTTTTTCCTGACGGTACTCACAAGGACATGAACGATGCAGTTCTTTCAGCAAAAAAGAAATGACAGCACCAATCAGGAATCCTTTTTATTCACATAGTAGGGATTTTTGTAATTGGCGTGCTGCATTCGAAGGTCATTTGTGATAGAGTTGATACACGTGTGTTCAGCTGAGCAAATTTAGTAGTATTACCAGTTATGGACTAATTTTTAAAGACTTCTTACTTCTCAATAAGCATTTCATTTGTTTTATTCATTTAATGTTT
>CM063501.1:43312104-43342104 GCA_032207245.1 Pardosa pseudoannulata
GTTTGAATTTTTTTCTGAAAATAGCTGTATGTTCATATGTTGCTTAAGGTCTCATTAAATTTACTCATTTCTTCACAGTAAAGTATGTTGCAAAATTTCCCCACGTCTCTTCTAGAGGTGAAATAAATGATGAAACATCTGTTTGTTAACTGGTTTAAATGTATTTACTTATGTCATGCAATGTTTGTGAGAAAAAAGTATAGCCTGCTTTTTATTAAGATTTCATAATAAAACAGAAACATTCATAATAAAATAGATGGCAAACATTGTAACTGCACGAGAAAATATCATCAAGACGAAAACTTTCTATCCAATGTTTATTCGAAAGATTCTAAGTATGCACTTAGTTTATGCAAAATATTTATCTCTATGAAAATATTCTTTATTTATAATGCTTCAAATAATTTAGTCGAAACAAGATATTCAAATAAAATGAAAATTTGCTAATGGATTTAGACATTGCCATCTAGTATTAACGAGAACTTATTAACTAAAAATTTAATATAAATTCCGATATTTTTCAAGTTATTTAACTGATTTCTGTTATTAAAATATTTCAATGTCTGTTTTGAAATTTGAGTAATTTCCCGTTATAGAATTTTTAAAACGTATAAAATAATTAATATTTATAATCCTCAATTAATTTGATCTTTTATTAAAAGTTAAATTTAGAAGCTAAAAATACACACATTGGTTCAAAAAAAGTTCAACAATACTTTAATTAGTTACAAATGTACATTGTAATTATAATTTTCCAAATTTTAGTTTCTATTCCAATAATAGATTTCTAATAGTCCAATCATCACCTTCAAATTCATTATTGAATTTTTTAAATGTACAAAATAATTAATATTTATAATTATAAATTAATTTGATCTTTTAATAAAAGTTAATTTTTAAAGCTAAAAATACACACATTGGTTCTAAAGAAAATTCAACAATACTTTAATAGTTACAAATGTACATTGTAATTATAATTTTATAAATTTTAGTTACTATTCCAATAATATATTTCTAGTTGTCCAATCATCAGTTTCAAATTCATTAATATTTTTTGTTTATATCTATCACAACTCAAAATTATTCACAATTCTACAAAAATACGCTATTTCACTCAAGCAAACAACTTTGAGAAAGATTTTGATGCATTTTACTGCATTTACTGCACCTGCAATCCGTGTCTACTTCCTGCTCTCAGCTTTATTGAAACATATTTCTCTCTTGGTAGGCACTCTGTTCTCACAGGCTGGCTATAAAAATAAATATAAGACATGTAAACTCATTTTTTCTCCTCCATAGGGAAACGAAAGGTAAATTTTACAAGTGCTAAACATAACTTCAAACGGATTTACTGTTTACCAAATTTCACTTTTCAATAACATAAATCTTTTCTCTCTCCATATATTCTTCATCCAACGACAAAATATTCAAAGAATATATATCAAAATGAATAAGAGAAATAAAATATAGTTCACTTTGTCTTCTAAAATTATGGGCTTTATGGATAAAGGTTACATTTTTATAGCGAAAAATGGGTAGGAATAAAATGTGTAAACTCCAATGGATTCAGATAAAATTTGATTGGCAAATATAAATTTGTAGAAGATTTTTCAGAAATACAAAAATAAGAGTATTTAATGACACGCAAAACAAATGCAAATATAAGCTGCTTCGTAGTAAAGATGCAATAAATTGTAATTAACTAATTAAGGCTAATCTTAACCCTTTAAAGTTCATAATTAATAATTCTTTTTCAGTTAATGGAAATCGTGTATAATATTATCTATGAACCTTTTAAATGCAAAATAATGAAAAAAAATCCTTTATGTGTTGTATATGTGAAAAGGGGTTTAACTGTAAAACACTCCCCTTGTACGGCGTGAAAATAATACTTTCCTAAAATTTAAATTATATTGGAAGAACAATAAATAATTATCATTAATATGATGCAATGAATAAATATGTAAAAAAATTTATAAGCGTTGTTTCATGTAAGTACTTTTATTTGGGATTATAATAGACGAAAATAGAATGCCTGATTGTTTCAAGCAAAGCAAGTTTAAAAATGTATATTTGAAAGTGAAAAATAAATTATGTAAAGTGCTACCATCTATTGATAGTTTAAAGTGTCAAAAACGTAGAAAATCCAAAAAGTCATTCATATATCTTTAAACAGAAGATAAAATCAATGTTAACAGCTGGTTTCACTGCGAAACCACTGTCCTTTAAAGGGTTAAGTCTAAGAGAGCTGAAGTTCTAAAATTAATTATAATGCCATACTTCAAGTTTTTATCTAATAGTCATTTAATGATTTCTAAAAAAGCGATGAATTCTGATCAATTTGAGGGAAAAGTCATTGCGTAAGTTCTATATGTGAATCCATATCACACATGTTGGTAAGCAGTCTTGCCTTCTCGAAATGTTTTTAAGTGATTTCACCTTTCTGTTCCTCATTAGGAAATATAAAAAAACTAAAATTAAGCTCACCCAGTTGGTTTATTCACGAACAAATTTGATAACCTGATATTCCATGGTGAAAAGTAGGTACTTTTAACGACAAATCAGTCCCCACTTAACAAATAGTTCATACTGAGTCTTGGTGGTAGAGCATTTTTAAGAATTGTACTCTAAGTTTCAGATTTCAATTATTGTTCTTTTGAATTTATAGTGTTACAGTTTTATAAAAGTTAATAATAATAATAATAATAGCCTAAGTTGTCTGTCCGCGAATTTCTGAAGCGGTTGTACCTGGAATGGATACAGACATCCATATTGGATTTTTCATGAGTTAGGGTTAGCAAAATTGAAAGCGAGTTCGAAATCCACCCCATCCCCCCTTTTCGAGCGTTTAATGCTATTATTTCAAGCCTTATCCTTCCTCTTATTCTATACGAAATTCATTCTTGATAGGATGGCAAAGGCGGAGAGTAATATTTAAATTTCTGGATTGTTTCGACTTGAACCTTTATATACTCTAATTAGTTTGCTGACAATGTGCAATCGTTGTGCGTTTGGTGGCATGTCCGCCCGTTCGATCATCGTACTTCTCGGATTGACGGTTCTATCCCCAACGCAACCGACTTTTATTAATGTCTAATAAATTTAATATTTTCTGCTTTTTCTTTTAAATTCTTATTCCGAAAGTTGTTTTATTATTTTTAAAATAAATTTTTACTATTTTTTCAACTTTTTATAATTTTTATTATTTTTATTTTATTAAATTCACGTATTGCTTTACGGATGTCCCTGGCCACATAAACATTTTATGTTGTGTATCCTTAAACTTTCTTCTCGTAATGTAATAATAGCCTAAGTTATCTGCCCGTCTGTCCTCGAAGTTATGAAGCTGTTGGACCTGGAATGGATAGAGCATCCATATTGGATTTTTTACGAGTTAGGTTTGGCAAAATACAAAGCGAGTAAATTTTATCTTTTCCTAAACTATAGATCCGATTCTGAAGTAAATTGGTATGAATAAGCTTCGTATCACAGCGAAAAATATTGTCCTCTTTAAAACGTTCGAAATCCACCCCGTCCCATTTTCGAGCGTTTAATGCCATTATATCAAGCCCCATTTTAAGAGCAAGCGATTAAATTTATCAATTTATCACATAATAAATAGGTAAAAATAACAATTTTTTTCTAACATTATGACTTCATTCCTTTAACCATCTCATTTAATCATTTCTTATTTTAAATTATTTAAATATTTTCTGCATTATTTTCATACGTTTTATCACTAAATTTAGATATTAGGTAAATAATTTTCTTTTTTATTTGACTTAAATAATAGATTAGGTACATATGTGATAATTTTAATGGATTACTTTTGTTGAAAAGTAATTCTTAACACTTTGGCCCACCCCTCTAAACCATCACGAAAGATGATATTTAAAAGTAAAAAAAACAAACCATTTTTTTACCTGCCTCATAGGGTTCTTTACAATTCTGGAAAATTAAAAATTTTACCGATCCGTCACATGACGGGCTATTTGCTAGTTACATATAATTTTCTTAACACAATTTTTGGTTATTACTAACAGGAAACGGGGGAGAGTAAGTCCTCATCCTTTCTAGATGCAGAATATTTTACAGTAATTTTAGATAATTTGAAAAAGTCTTACTATATGTCAGAAATTAAAAAATATTTAAGATTTTGTGCTGTTTTGAAACATCTGTATGATAGTAAATATCTAATCCCATAATAGTAAAAATTTAAACAAAGAGAAATGTAAAAGAAACGTAATGTACCTTAGTATCTAAGAAATCCTCGCGGTTATCGAAATCAATTCGATTTTACTTTGACATATTGGTAATTTCGCCTGTTCTGTTGTTGATTTGGGTATTTCTTTTATCTAGAATTGCTGTTTGAATTTTCCATAGACGACGTTATTCTGGTTTCCAAAAATGCTTTTGATATTTTTCTGAAAAGGGCAGGATTCATGTTGTCTACGCTTCCTGCTCGTTTAGATACTGATTTGGATTTACGGTGTGATATCAACTTTCAGCCACACTCCTTGTCAGACTTAATAAATTGAGAATGTCCATCAATATCTTCAAACTTTTAGTAATCCAACTGTAATATAAAGTATTTTCTTAAAGTGTTAATCCATTGTCGTACCCAGAAATTGCATATTGGCATTGCCAACAAGGGCACCCATATGGAAAGTGCAGAAGGGGCGTGACCTCCCCCTTTATTTTGTAAAGTTAATTTTTTAAAATAAATTTAATACTTAAATATACAAATACAATACATACATACACACATTTTTATCTCAGACCTCCCCTCCTAAATTCTCTCATATAGGCGCCTGGTATTACCATGAATAGAAAGACTTCTTTAATATAGTATTATCATTATGTAAAAACTAAAAAATACATTATATCAATCTAATTTCTCCGATGCAAAACTATTCATAAACTGATATATTTCCCCCTTCTTTTTCTCAATTTTCAGAAAAATCTTAGGGGTGCATATGTACCTTTGCCCCACCCCTCTGGGTACGCCTCTGTTAAACCATCACGAAAGATGACATTTAAAAATAAAAACTCTACTTCAGTTGTCCTGCTCATATCAATAAGCATTTTGTAATTTATGTAATAGAAAATTATTAGCAGTGTTTTAAAAAAATAATGTATACGAGAATATGTAATATTTACATCAGAATATCAGTAAATCTAAAGTCAACGTAAGCACAAACAAAAAAAAATTGAATGAAGAGAACTGTTTTGTAAGAGATTATTTTAGTTCATAATTTTATTGAAAGCATAACCATCATCACGTAATCCTTTTAATTTTCGTTAACTTTACATCAAGAAAAACTATAAATATTTTCATTTTGCTGTCATGTTAGACGTACAGTCTGAATTACGTAAAGCAGAAATCGTTACTGTGTTCAGTTCTTTTAAAGCATAACGAACTCAAAATTCTATCGCACTTAAATAACTTTTTATATTTCATTATTAATTATTTCTGTAGACAGAAGATATATCTAGACACATGCTAGACACGTTTGAAACGTGTTTACAAAAGTATAAAATTTCATTTGATCTTAATTGGAGAAGGATTTTTATGTTGAAATGTCGTTCTAAATACGTATTCTAGACACAACAGATAAATGCGAATTTTGTCTTTTATGTCTAAATTAAATTCACTAGATTTTGTCTAAGTTTCATTTTAACAAGCGCTCTTTCGTTTTTAGTGTACTAAAGAGTCTCAAACCTTTTAAATCTTCAAAATATTTGATTATTTTTTCTGGCTGTACCATTTCTGTACATCTTTATACCATTACTTTTGATATATCGTACATGGAATGACAAAAATAGAAAATTAACATTAGATTTACGGATGTTGATCATATACCTATTTTTACTAAAGTAAGCCAATTTGACTCATACAAGAAAATATTTTAATAAATGATAAAAGTTTTTTTTATAAAAAAATAGTTCCAAATTAAATTAAATAAATAAAATTATTATCAAAAAATTTATGGAAAATATTTTTTATATATAAAATCTGTTTTTAAAACATATTTTCCTCAAACATTTCTGTTGCATTTAGCACAATGGTTTCTACATCTGTTTCTTTTGCATCATTACTGAAATTGACAATTCTTCCGTGCGTAAGTAGAATGAATTTCTGTCATTGGAATGGAAGTGTTCCCGACATCTTCTCTATATTTACTTTATGCAATACTTTATATACTTTATACTTTGTTTTTGCTTTATACTATATTTATTACTATATTTATTTATTTTCATATACATTCTATAAGTCAAATTGGCTCACAACCGTGAAAATAGGTATACCACATTTAATAATCTGAAATGAAATGGTCTGCGGGGAAGAGGAATGAAAGTTTACATACATTTTATTACTTAACGCAAAAACCAACGTATGTTTTTGAAAAGTGATCAAATTCTTGATGAGTCAAATGGTCTCGGTCGTAAATCTAGTGTTAAATTATTTGGAGTATCTCTCAAGTGCATATATTAAAACTTTAAAATGTTTTTTTTAAATTATTTGGCTTACATGCATATCTTATAAATAATTACAGATGTCGTTCTAAAATTTTGTATTCCAATTTAGCTACATGTACTATTATAGCTTATACAGAAAATAGTTTTTCGTTATCTAATTTGGTTATAATCTGAAGGCATTAATATATCACATTTCCAAGCAATTTATTCCACAGGCTTTTTTATTTGCCTTTATTTAACATTCGTTTTCTCAATGCAACATATTTTGTTATGCTGCCACCTTACAGGCTATCAACATCACACTTTACGAAGAAATAACGCAAATACATCCAATCCTTTCTCAGAAATTGAACTCAAAGCTAATGAATAACAAATTTAAATTTTCCGTGATAACTAACAAATTCAGTACTAAAAAATACGTAAAACTTTTTATTAAACAAAATGTTTTGATTTTATGAATTTCTAAAGGTTATATTAAAACCGTTGTTAACTATTATATATTTATCATTTTTTACCTTTGAAATTTATGATTTCTTACCTAACATTGTGCAAAATAACAGTTTTCAAAGCATTTCTCAAACTGATATTGAAAATAGTGTGATACATGAAAAATGATATATGATATTTTTCACAAATACTTAAAATTACAGTAAAGTTTGATTCTAAAGGTCAAAGAAATATCCTCTAAATAAAAATTTCTATAAAATACGTAAAGGAATGTGGATAGTAAACAATATTTTCACTTCCAATATTAACCATGATTTAATATATTTATTGGAAGTAAAATATTAAATTTTCAATCCTTGATTACACAGAAAATAAATCAGTTTCTGCCTCTACAACCTTAAAAGTAGGATTTTCAAACTGCTCTCTCTAATAGATTTTTTTTAAGATATGAACTACATTTTGTTCTCCATAAAATTTATTAGTTTATCAATTTCTATGTGTTCTCAAATATATGAATCCTCTATGAATTAAATTTGAAAATTTTATCGAAAACAAAGTTTTTCAATTATTCAATAATCCCAGTACTCTAAACGTTTTTCATGTTTTTCAAAAATGCTGATTATTTTTCAGCATGGAGAAGGAAAACTTTTAAAACTAATCCATTTTGTTTTTGAACAATCTGCCTGAAACTTTAATGTGCTATTAACTACATATTTATGTAAAAATAATTTTAGATTTGGGAACAAAATCTTAATATTTAAAGTTATTATTTTTTTAGAAAGTAATTGAAAAGATAAGGCTTTAATACAGGAATCTGTAACGCTTCATATTATACCGCGAGTCCAGGTAGCTCAGTTGGCAAAGGAAACGCTGGAGCCTGAGCTGGTATAAGATCCGCCGTGTTCATTAAAGGTGACTGGGGGATTTAAAATATGTTGTTGTCACAATGTCCTCCAAGTCACAATGTCCTCAATCAATACCTCTGCGGGTGGCAGGACTAGCCTATGGGTCTTCTGCTCAGCCCCTGCTTCAAATTTACGAGGACCTACTTGAGCTTAAGTCATACTTTCATCCTTGAGGTGCTTGTCGAAACAAAAGGCGCAACAACTTGCCTTAATACTAGTAGCCTCTGGTTCAATCGTGCTTGATGAAACTAAGTTTCATATGCAACAACAACAACAACAATGTTATACCGCATCAAAGGTATCAAAGGCATCAAAGGTGGTGATGCAACTGGACCCTATGGGCCGAGCCCGTCAATCCAGAGGCTTCTGTCAGTAAGCACAAAAATGACAACGAGCGAAAAATAAACACATAAAAGAGCAAAGAGATAGAAGGGTGGATTCGTGAGTTCATAACACAAAGCTAGAGAATAGACAGTTTAGGGATAGAAAAACATAAAAAATTTTTGTGGCCAGTGACATCCGTACGAAAAAAGCCGAAAAAGTAGAATAATAGTGAACAAGATCGAAAAAATTAAAAATTTTGGAAAAAATAAAATATATGTTTTAAAAATAAATAAGTTGTATTAAAAATCCAAAAAGGGCCTAAATAATAATTTTTAAACATAAAAATAATTTTTATTAATTTAGATTAGGTTTTATAAATTTTTGATTATGGAATAATAATAATCAAAAGTAATAAAGTTAAAAATTTTGAAAAAATAAAAATATATGTTTTAAAAATAAATGAATTGAACTAAAAATCCGAAAAGGGCCTAAATAATGATAAATAAATGTAAAAACAATTTTTATTAATTTTGAGTAAGTTTTAGAATTTTTGTCGCGGCCGGGGACAGAACCGTACACCCGACGACAGTGATGAAGTAACGATGGAGGCGGGCTAGCCATGTTATACCGCATTGACTGCCGCATTCATTTCATATATTCGTTGTCTGGAGAAAAAAGTGAAAGTTTTCCATACGAGATTATATATGTATGCAGGGTCAGCAAGAAATAGAATACCTACTTCTGAGAACTCTGTAATACATTCTATTGCTTCAAATGAGATACAATCCGAATTACAGATAATTCAAATGGTGTGCTTGAGATTTATCACATAAAAATTTGCAGTACCGAAATCCGCCTATAGGTGGCGCTTTAGCACAAATTGTATTTATTTAGTTTCATTAATTTAAGCCAGGTATTAGTTTGTTCTCTGCAGATCATGCCTCCTTTGCACTAAAAAGCACAACTGGTAAAGCTGTTTTACCAGAACTAGTAGAACCCCGTCTCAGTTCTAAAAAAATTCCGTCGTAGGATGCTGGTAAAAGGAGGTCCAATGTCTGTACTTACCTTGCGCAAGATGATTGTTCTTCAGATATCACTCTGAAGACTTTTGGCAGTATTGTTTTCTAAACACAAGATCTACTGTCCAATGTTCTGTGCCAGATCTGCAGGACAGCATTCGGCGCCATGTTCTTGATATTCCGGCAGACTCATTACCGTAAGCTGTAGAAAATAAGGTTCTGCGTTTACAGCATATAGTTGAACACGAAGGGGTCATATTGATTACTTTTAATGCTACATCTTAATGTTATTGAGTATTTATAAAGCATATTCAATGGCTTATATGTATCACAGCATTACCTATAGGCGGATTTTTGTACTAAAATTTGTGCTAAATGTCAAGCGCATTACTTGAATTATTTATAGTTCCAATTGTATCGCATTTCTATCAATAGAACGTATTCTAGTGTCCTCTGTAGAGGAAACTAATTTCTTGTTAACCCTGTATATAGGGATCTTCCCCTTTGCTCTTGATTCCCTAATTCAAGAGCCCACTTTGAGAAACGAGACACTAAACGAGATTTCATTTAAGCATTTTCATTACAAACTGTTAAAACAAGAGAAACTGAAATAAGCAAAATAGGGAGATAGTTATTTCATAGTTTAAACAAGTGAACCAAAAAACTTCTATATCTATATGTATATATATATATATATATATATATATATATATATATATATATATATATATATATATATATATATATATTATATATATATATATATATATATATATATATATATATATATATATATATATATATATATATATATATATATATATATATATATATTATATATATATATATATATATATATATATATATATATATATATATATATATATATATATATATATATATATATTATATATATATATATATATATATATATATATATATATATATATATATATATATATATATATATATATATATATATATATATATATATATATATTATATATATATATATATATATATATATATATATATATATTATATATATATATATTTTTATATATATATAATATTTTTATATATATATTTAATATATATATATATATATATTATATATATAATAAATATTATTTATATATCAATGTATGTAATATTATATATATTTATATATATATATATATATATATATATATATTTATATATATTATATATATATATATATAGATATTTATATATATAATATGTATATATTAGATATATATATATATATATTTATATAATATATATATATATATATTTATTAATATATAAATTATATATATTTTTTTTATATATATATAATATATATATATTTATTATATATATATATATTATATATAGATATTATATAATATATTATATATCTATATATATATATTTATATATATATATATATATATAATTATATATAATTTTATATATATATAAAATTTATATATATATATATATTTATATATATATATTATTTATATATATATACTATATATAAATATTATATATATATTATTATATATTTATGTATATATATATTATATATAGATATTTATATATATATATATATTATTTACTAATATATATATTATATATTTTATATATATATTTATATATATTTTTATATATATATATATAATATTTATATATATATATATATTATATATATATATATTTATATATATATATATATTTATATATATATATATATATATATATATATATATATATATATATATATATTATATTTATTTTTGTATATATATACATCCAATGCCCTTTTACCTGATTTCCCGTTAAAAACTTTTTTATTCCTTGGTCACTTTTAAAACTTCGTAAGTGAGTTCATCTGTATGTATATATGTATTCTTTTAAACAGTTAATAATAGATAAAATCGTAGTTATCGTTAAAAATGAAAAATTGTAAATGTTACATAAAGTTATTCAAATATATTTTTAAATAATATATGTTAAGTAGAGAATAGCCTTGTGCATCGAAATATACTGGAACTGTAATAAAATTTAATTTTTGAGAATTATTTGCTTGCATAATCATTTAGGATATTTGCTATGTAATTTAAAATAGCAATAAATATATTCTCAAGTTGTAAGAAGTATTCAGATGCACAAGGAATAATCCGTCTGTAATATATTTGACGTGACAGAAAAAAAAGTGTTACTAATCCAGTTCAATAAAATTTGGAAATATCGTACATGTTAGTTTAAAATACTTATAAATTATTAATTTGAGATAATAATGGGAATTGTAACTAATAAGAACAATAACACAAAATTGTTTACTCAAGTAACCCACGTAAAGGAAATATATTTTAAAAGCATAAATATTAGTGAGAGAGTGCCTTGAGCATCGAAAAATACTGGAACTGTAATAAAATTGAATTTATAAGAATTATTTGCTTGCATAATCATTCGTTATATTTGCTATGGAATTTAAAATAGCAATACATAAATTCTCAATTTGTAAGAAGCATTCAGATCCACAAAGAATTATCCATCTATAATATATTTGACGTGATAGAAGAAAATGTTACTAATTTAGTTTAATAAAATTTGGAAATATCGTACTTATTAGTTTAAAATACTTATAAATTATTAATTTGAGATAATAATGGGAATTGTAACTAATAATAATAATAACACAAAATTGTTTACTCGAGTAACCCACGTAAAGGAAATATATTTTAAAAGCATAAATATTAGAAACTGTCTTGAGCATCGAAAAATACTGGAACTGTAATAAAATTGAATTTATAAGAATTATTTGCTTTCATAATCATTCGTTATATTCGCTATGGGATTTAAAATAGCAATAAATAAATTATCAAGTTGTAAGAAGTATACAGATCCACAAAGAATTATCCTTGTATAACATATTTTACGTGATAGAACAAAATGTACTACTAATTCAGTTTAATAAAAAATGGACATGTGGTACTTATTAATGTAAAATACTTATAAATTATTAATTTGAGATAATAATGGTAATTGTAACTAATAACAATATTAACACAAAATTGTTTACTCGAGTAACCCACGTAAAGGAAATATATTTTAAAACAATAAATATTAGAGAGAGACTATCCATAAGGGATAAAAAAATTGAACTATAATAAGCGTCAAAGAGAGTGGGAGACATATGGCGCTTTTTTTGCTTACAGAATATATATTCGATTCGTTTACTGCAAAGTCAGACATAACAACGTTAATTCTCCAGCTGAAAGGAATATTCATGCTCGCATAGAAACTTGCGAATATGGGAAACACTGAATGGTATAAATAACTGTGTTGCTAACACAATTTAATAAAAATAAAATGGATATACTGTTTTCTGGGAGATACTGTTGATGATGTCCCCCGGTGTATTCCATATCAAGAAAGAGGCTAACACAACAGATGTAAATAAAACATATTCAGGGTAGTATATGGTATTTTATTGACTTCTGGTATGGATGAAACGTACGATGATTTTCTTTGGCAAAAATCTTGTTATTTAGGTATTCCTCATTTCTATGTAGCGATGACAAGAACCGTTATAAATAAGGCTTTTAGTGGTGAACAACTTATAATATATATCTAATTATAAAATAGTTTATTGTTTAACATGGGAGGATATATTTGAAAATGTAAAGTCTAAAATGGCTTACTTTCGATTTAATATAAAGTAAAATGTTTATTTATTCAGAATATTTTATTAACATCCGATACGGGTTATATGTTTAAAACAATTCATTAGTTTTGTCATATGAACTGATATGAAGAATATTTGTCATATGAAGAATATTCTCTGTTCACAATATTTTATTAAATATCCACTAAGGGTCTAAATGAAAAATAAAATTATTTAGTTATCTAATATCCAGCAATGTAATTAAAAAAACGTAAAGTATATGTACTAATGACATAAAAAAATTCACTTACCCCAAAATACACTTGTAAAATTTGTAATTTATAAACTAATTTTTTATATCAAATGAAATATAATTATCATTTTATATTATAAACATCAATTATACTAATACAAGTAATTAAGTTTATTTGATAGCATGATGAATGCTTTTTTTTATTTTCGATTTATGAACAGTTTTGAAATTTCTTTAAAATAGCAGATACCTCTAAAAATATTTTAGATAATAAAAAAAGATATTTTACTTTAATTTGATGTATTACTCTAGTTTTTCGTATACATATTTCAAATGTTCTACTGCTGGTAAAATAATTTATTTTATTTGTTTCATGTACACTTTTTATATTATTATAAAAACTAAACTATTTTTAATAGCAAAAATAAATGTTTTAAATTAGTGTTATTATAGAACTTGTAAAATTTTAATTAAAATGAGCAAAACGTTTAATTTTATCATGAATCGATTATAGGCTGTTAATGAATATTTTAAGTTTTGAAAGGTATTATATCTCCATATTCTTTATTGTGTGTATTCGGCACATATTATAATTTAATTCGCTATAATATGCACAATTATTTAGACAACATACTTAATGTTAACAAAAATAGAACTATAATTCAACAGAAATGGAATATCAATATTGGTTAGGAAAATAATTACTTATATTTCCCGAAGAAATGTTCGGGTTGTTTTTCCATAAAGTGCTTTCTTTTCCTATACAAAACAAATGTTATGTAGAATTCTATTTTATATCCTACATAACATAGAATACAACAATAAACTATAATTTCTGCAACAGGCTATGTGAATAATTGAGAAATAATATGGTGAATATTTTACCAACCAAATATTACAATTAAATACAAATAAGTGCTTGATTAAAAGTACTTTTAAATTTTAAAAAATCAGTCTAAGACATTTCAAAAACAGTCCATTATACTGTATACTGGTTTATTATTTTTACTTAATAAAATTTATGTCAGTAAATTCAATCTACTTCTATATGCAGAAGATTTAAGCCATTTTCTACATAGTGTAGATGATTAAATTATATTTCTCTTAGAATGAATATCAATCAGGGATATCAACAATGTCACATTTCTCACATACAAAGTTTATAATTATTTCTTTCCAAGCAATTTTCAGTATAAAATGCATGCTTTTTAGTATATTAGTTAAATGTAATTCATTCAAAAGAATTTCAGGAGCCATTGCTTATTAAAATGCATACATAATTATTGTTCTCATCAAACAAAGAAAATCTATAATAATAAACACAATCCACTTCGATTTATAGAAAAAGCAAAAGACGTTTCGCTCTATACTTATTTAAGTTAAATTAACCATCTAAGCATAACTTTTGTATTATTACACTGGTAAGATATCTCCCTGATAATAATCACTAAAATTTTATTGAGGCAGTAGGTAGGTCCATCACGTTACGCATTTTTGTATTGACTTTATAAATAATTTCTATGCTAGATCTTTAAGTGGGTGCTGAAGGTGTGGGTCATTTTATTCCTATATAGCAGTGATGGCAAACCTGCTGCTCGCGAGTCACATGCTGCTCTTTGAAAGATTATTTGTGGCTCTTGATAAATGTTTCCGAGTTCCCGATTCATTTCTGTGTTATTATATTTTAAAAGATATTACAACTTATGGAACTCTGGCAATGCTAGATAAAAAAAATCGGTCTTCTTGGGCTTTTAAGAGATGATTCCCAAATTCCACAATTCATACCGATTCACTGCACAATTCACCGAGAACATTACAAAATATTTGAAATATCATGATGTTAAGAAAGCAGTGTAACACATTGTAAATTACGTTCGCACCGATGCAAAAAAATCATCGATAATTTAAAAATTTCCTTGAAAAAGTAAAAGAGGAAGAACTTCCAAATGACATTCAATAAATTTAATTTCTGTAAAAAAATTGTAATACATTTTTTGCATACCTTTTAAATAAGTATTTAATTGCTATTCGCTAAAAATTTTAAATTGAAGAATGACTCGGACTGTTAAGGAGCTCGGCCACAACTGTAATAGAGCCTGGGAAAACATTTAAAGTCCTGCAATAAATTAGATTTAAGGGAATGGTGTGCAATATAAATAAATATTTTACAAATTATTAACTTAGAGTTATTATGTTTGTAGACATATAAATTAACGTGTATTAGTTGTTTCATCCTTTTTATTGTCGGAGTCTAAAACATACAGTTTCTACATTCCTGAGAATCTTTTTGATGATGTACTTTGTAAAATTTAGATCCCTATAAACAGCAATGTATCAATGTTTGGATCCAAATTTCTTAATCTTGAATCCTGTTGCTGGCATAAATATTTGAAATAATTAAGATTAATAGAATGCTGTGCAATATAAATAAATATCTTACTGATTATTAACTTATAGTTATTATTTTTTGTACAAATTTAAATCTATAAGTACCAAATATTTCATTCTTTCTGTAGTGCAAGTCTGGAATAAGACGTTTATGTATTCATGAAGATTTTTGTTAATTATGTCATTATGTAAAACGGTGGCTATCACCGTTAAACATCAGTGTGTCGTGTTAGATCCGAATTCCCTAATATCAAATCCTATTGTTGGCATATATACTTACAATCATTAAGATTCAGTTTTAATTAACAAATTTCAATTCATTTGTCTACAAAGTGAAACACATACAATTTGCCTCTTTCAGCTTTTTAAGAAGGAAGATTTTGTTCCTATTTTTACAGAAGAAGCTTAGTTCTAAAATCCACAGCACACGTCACGCATACCGAAAAAATTATACTGGATCCACTATAAGATATATAGAAGTCTAGACACCATTATAGACTATATTTTCTACTTGACTCTGTGGAGATTAACTTTTTCAGTTTTGTGTCAGTATTAAATATTTGTAAAAAGTAAAACCATCTTATATATACATACCCTTATATAATGGAATTCAAACATTCTGTTTTATTCTTTCATTCGTTTACATAGAGAATTTTCCCTACTCTCTATCTAAGTTCTATATTCAAAAAGTCCAATTTCAGAAGTTTGACTTTTAAATATCTAAATATATTCTAAATAAAATATGTAGTTCAAGTATAGGGTTTTATTTCCTTTATTTATTTAGTTTTATTGTAGTTCCTAAAAATTTGTTTCATATTTTTTTTAGTTTGTACAAAGGAAGTTTAATTTATTTTTTCGAAATTGAAACATCTATTATATAATCATAATTATAAATAATTCACTTTTCAAGTTATAACTATTACAAAATAACCTATTATTTCGATATTATGTTTTTTATATAATTAATACCAATAAATGAATAACAACCATATACAATTTAATTAGTTTTTAAAATGAACTTTAAATACATCTTTTTTTTTATAATTATATAAAAATATATTGTTGTAAAATGAGGGAACTAATTTCAATAAGTATTTTAGAAAGACCTATTATAATAAGAATTCTGAGAATTTCTTGTAAAAAGTTCTAGATATCATGATATTTTATATCATTTGATAATATTGAACAGTTAACTCTGTTGAATAGGAAGTGAAAGGTGTTATCTTAATTACCTTAATTATATGAATATCTCATTATCTCAGTTTTGAAACGTTTAGAAAAGGTTAATAAAGTGATTCTAAACCTATGGGGTATTGCCTATCTAAAATGGCAGGGGAGACGTGATCAGGGCCACCTCTATTAAAACCGAAGCCCAGCTTTTAGGACTTTCACAGCAAAATTTTCACTTATAAAATACATATATGCAAGAATATTATAGATTAAGATTACATAACTGTTAAATTTTTTAATTTCAACGTAAAGTTAGTTTCCATAATAAGTCTAAAAAGTTTTAAAACTATCTTAATACTGTAAGACCTAGATAATTAATTCCGTCTGTCAGTAAAGATACACTACAGATCAAGAACGCCATCTTACTTTTTTTTCTTTATTCAAGGGATAGCAGTTGTCAGCAGCCAACAGGAGAATTACAGAAAAATGTCACAAGTTGGGGAGTATCGGAATGGGGTAGAAAAATTCCTTTAACAAGCACAGTGAAGATATGAAGTATAAAATCAAATTTACTTTTCTCAAGAAGTTACAAGAACACCATCTTACTTCTTTTTTTCTTTATTCAAGGGATAGCAGTTGTCAGCGGCCAACAGGAAATTGACAAAAAATGTCTCAATTTCCGGAGTATCGGAGTAGGGTAGAGAAATTCCTTTAATAAGAACAGTGAGGACATGAAGTATAAAATAAAATTTACTTTTCTCAAGAAGTTACAAGAACGCCATCTTACTCCATTTTTCTTTATTCAAGGGATAGCAATTGTCAGCGGCCAACATGAGAATGACAGAACAATATCACAAGTTGAGGAGTATCGACCCCAACGATACTCCCCAACAAGTACTATCGAGTTGGAGTAGAGAAATTTTTTTTTATAAGGGCACCAAGTATAAAATGAAATTTACTTTTCTCAAGAAGTTATAAGAGAGTCATCTTACTCCATTTTTCTTTATTCAAGGAAAAGCAGTTGTCAGCAGCCAACAGGAGAATTACAGAAAAATGTCACAAGTTGGGGAGTATCGGAATGGGGTAGAAAAATTCCTTTAACAAGCACAGTGAGGACATGAAGTATAAAATCAAATTTGCTTTTCAAGAATTTGTTTTTCGGCCAGATATAATTTTTCGATGAGCTAAAAATTGCGAAAAACCGATCCCCAGGTCCAATTTCAATGCTATTGGTATCTTTACAGAAGACAACGGTTTTGAGGTGATAACAATAAATGGGAAGTGAGAATATCGAAGAGAAAATATAATTAAAAGATTAATTTAATGAAAAAACTATATAAAATATATTCTGGCATGATAAGAGTAAAATACACATTTTCACTATATATAATTCACTTATCGATACCAAATTAAAAACAGGGTTAATAATTTTTAGAGCCTCTCATCCTGAGACTACCTTGCAGAACACAGTTTTTTAAATATCTATAATTTTAATTATTTTATAATCTTGTAAAGTATGTAATTAATTTTTACCTATGCAGTACACTTGCATTTATTATTGACATTCACCATACAGAGCTGCTGAATTTTCAGTATTTTTTATTGTGGTAGAACTAGTATTTTGCATTGTGGTAGATAGGGTAACTTCTCTATGAAGGAACAACGCAGATATATCCAAGCCTTATTCAGGAATCAAACCCAAGACTACCAAGGTATTCTTTAAAGCAGCTAAATATAGTTACAATATTTAAAAATACAAGTAAACAAACCAAAAGTAAAAATTCCTTCCGGACTAAACTGAGGGGTCAGGGGGAGATGTAATTACAGTTTCTTGTAGATTTAGCTTCAAAGTAACCAAAATTCATTAATATTGTGTACATCGTTATTGTATAAGTATTTTCTTGCGCGACTAAAATTATCATTAAAATTGGATACAAATAATCCTACATCAACAAATACTGTGTAAATATATAATGTATTATTTTTAAGGAAAAATATAACGTTAAAATGTTTTAGCAGTCGCTTTTAACAATCAATCTAACAGCCGTTATAATTTCTTAAACATATTTCGCACATATTCACCAATAACTGCCGTAGTCAACAAGATGATAAATGAAAATTGAAATTCCCCCAAAATATTGTCGTTTCTAAAGATGAAAACTGTCAAAAGGACAAACGAATCTCATCTGAGTTTAGTCCCGAAGGAATTTTTACTTTTAGTTTGTTTACTTGTATTTTTAAATGCTGTAACTATATTTAGCTGCTTTAAAGAATACTATATATCATTCCGTTTCGTAAAATGAGATATACAAGTCAGACACTGTGGAAGGAAATTGTGAAAAGCTGTCATTAATCTTCCAGACAGTAATAAACTTGAATGAGACATTATGTCTCTCACTCAAATTTAGTGCTACGTTAAGCCTTACATTAATTTTAAGTCTCTGCAACGGCCACGTTTAAGTACAGGAAAGGGTTGTAAAAGGTTTAGAGGGAGTAATTCCCGCTCTTGTTACAAAAATTGTTTTGGATGTAAAGTTTTAATAATAAAATTCCCAGAATTTGGGAAACTGAGAACTATTATTTATAATATTTTTATTTTCATACAAAACTCCTGTAAAATGTGATATATTTTGTCTGTTTAAAATCTAAAGCAGATTGTTACACTATATGTTGTGAGTTGTGCATGTATTACAGCAACGAACTTAAGAAAAATAAATTAAAAAGTTCTGAATGTTACTTGTGAGTGTTACCGACCCGTTCATGGACCCTTTAGTGATAGTGATGAAGAAGTAAATGATGATAAGTCTAACAGTAAGAATGATTTATCACCAGAAAATGACACTAATTCTGATTCCGAATTCAAACAGGATGATCTAGAAACTAGTTATTTTCTATCTAGAGATCAATTATTTTATTTGTAAAAAGAAAACATTAAGATTTATGTATGATTTGGTACTAAAAACATTTTTATAAAACTCTCAGGAAATACCAATTTTTTTGGAGATATCACTACACCTTTTGAATAATTCCTCAATATCTTCATCAATAAACTAATAGAAATTCAACTTTCCTGCATGAATATTTACATTAACATTCATTAAATATATATACAGAGAGGCGTGGAAGCAAAAAAATAGAAATAGTATCTTTAAGGTATGCATTAATGTTATTTGTAAAAAAATGTAATAATTAAACTTTTCCTTCTTCATATGCAGCTGTCCGTAACAGACCTTCGCTGCCTCAACTACGACACTTTCCAGTGTCCACTTTTCCTGGCGACTGTTTTCCAGTTCTGTTTTTTCAGAACATGTTTTATGGGCTTTTCTAGTCTTGGTTTCTACAGCATTTTAGATAGTAGATATTTTAAGGGCAGTGTTTTTCTGAGCTTCTCCTAGCATAGACCAACTATCTTAACCGGTGTCTCCCGATGACCTGAGTATTTTCTGTGTTCCTTTAAAGTTAGTATAATTCGAAAGTGAATCGAGTTCTCCCTAATCCACTCACCAGATACCACTCTGAATAGGTCAAGGATACCTCTGAAAATCTTTCTTATAAACAGGTTCAGAGAATAATGGATGTCAGTGTTGAGAGTCCAAGATTCACTTGCATGGAGTAGAATGGGCAAAATAACAGTTTTATGAATTCTAAATTTAGTTTTTCGACTGATTAAGTTTGATCACACTTGCTTTGTCAATCCAGAGAAAAAGAGTTCAGTGTCTATGCAGTGAGGACAGCTTCTGGAGTTTCAATGGTCACCGGGAGATATTATCCTTCCCCTGAAGTGTTAAGTCCTCAATATGGTTATGGTTGTAGAGATAGTACTGTGACAGTTTAGGTTAGGGATGGAGTGCTTCTGAGAAGAAGCTTGAAGTAGTCTTCGGCTGGCTATTGCATCAGCTTCAGTGGATATTTGGTACTAAAAACATTATTATGACATTCTAAATAAATGCTGATTTTTTCTAACGTTCAAGGCTTACAATGCGTACAAGGTAATGATGCAACTGGATTGCCTAGTCCGAGAGCTCTAATCCAGAGATTTCTTACAGTAAGCAAAGAAATTGACAACGAGCAGAGCTTTAAAACAATTAAAAGGTGAAAGGGGGGAATAGAATGGTCGATTTGTGAGTCCAAAATCACAGTAACTGAAGAGTAGAAAGCTTAGGGATATAAAAACACAAAAATATTTTTTGGCCAGAGACATCCGTACAGTAATAAAGAAATAAAAAAATTGATATGTAATAAAAATATTTAAAATAATAAAAACATTTCACTATTATTTAGTACTATTTCATTGTCTTCATCTTAAAAAAACTGATAAATTCTAGTTTTCAGTATGAACATTTAAGTTAAATGTATTTATGAAATGTTTGTTTCAAAGCGTGTCACCAAACGACTAAAATAATGGCACACATTCATCTTACATATATAACAAATGTGATATTTAAACATAATTCAAAAATAGCTTTTTAGTTACTTAATTCAAATGGTTTTACTTTTAAAGTGTATTTTGTTAAAATAAATTCAATTCAATATATATTATTCTCATGAAACTTTATCTGTTATCAAGCACCCTCTTTATTCAGTCCATATTTGCTCCGCGCATTTTCCTGGGTATAATTTCATTTAACAGATATTCGCTAACAACTACGCTAGTAAACAAAATGATAAATGAAAATTGAAATTCCATAAAAATAATGTCCCTCAAAAATCGGCCAAGAAAAAAGTGTCAAAAATCAAATGAACCTCATCTTAGTTCGATGACGAAATTATTTTTACTTCTGGTATTCTTACTTGTATTTTTAAATGTTTGAATTATATTTAGCTGCTCTGAATAATACTATATATCAGTCCGTCTCGGAAAATGAGATATGAAAGCGAAACACTGTGGAAGGAAATTGTGAAAAGCTGCCATTAATCTTCCAGACAGTAATAAACTTACATGAGACATACTATCTCTTTCTCTCTCTCGAATTTAATTCTACTTTAAACTTTGCATTAATTTTAAGTCACTGCTGTGATGAATCGATTTAGATCAGTAATATAATTCATTTATTCATACAAGAAGTAAAATGGTCGGGAACTAAATCTGACCTCATCACATCTTTGTAAAAAGACAGAGGACCATAAAATTATATTCTATGGATATTGTTGTCTTGTACAGTGGTCTAGGGTGGTGTTCTGTTCCCAGTCCCAGATTAGAATCCCGTCTTCGTACTTGACATTAAATAAGAATGTACCTTTGTGGAGTTATTTATGAGTCCCTAAGGGACAGTGCCCAATTAGAAGGGGTAAGGTTTTCCACGTTGGTGGTCTCAAGGCGGGGTTTAAGCAGACCAATTAGATTCTTACAACTATTCCGATTAGATGATAAGAAGGAAGAGGCGACAAGGATGAAATTAATAAAAAAAATATCTAAAAAAAAGGGAAGGTGTTCGATAGTTGAGACGAGGAGAGAGTCCGACAGAAGGTGTTCGATAGTCGAGACGAGGAGAGAGTCCGACGGAAGGTGTTCGATAGTCCAGACGAGGAGAGAGTCCGACGGGAAGTGTTCCTGTATCAAATATTTCGGTAGAACCCCAAACACTCAGAAGGAAGCCCCTGACCAGACCGACGGAAGATCCATACATACCCAATCCTGAAATGCCCTCAACCAGCAGTGTTCCGGGCACAACATATTAACTCACAAAGGTACCCCCTTTTACATACATTTTGAAATTGAGATTAGGTCCTCTCTCTTATATTTACATAATTACTTAAGTATTGAAAAATTATTGTCAGAACTAATTTAGAAGGTGTTGATAAAGCATATTTTATGAAAATTAGAATCAGTTTGTGTGTACATAGATGTTTATATATTATAATAAATTTACTTTTTTTATATTAAGATAGTTTCAGATGCTTTTAATTTAGCTTTTAGTTTATTTTCATATCTTATGTCTGTAGTTTCTCAGAACCTGTGGTTAAATTTAGTACTAAAATACTTTTACACAACGCAATCAAAATAAAATCCCACTATACATTTGATCACAGGTTAATACTCAAATAAAAACGAGGACTACACGACTACTGCAATGAACCGTTTAAGTACAGGAAAAGTTTATAAAATGCTTAGACAGAATAATCTCTACTCTTGTTATAGAAATTTTTCTGGGTGTAAAATTTTAATAATAGAAATCTCAAAATTTGGAAAACTGAGAATTATTGTTTATAATATTTTTACTTTCCTTGTCGACTATGTAAAACGTGTTAAATTTCAACTAATTAAATTCTAAATTAGACTATTAAAAGTTATATTGTGAATTATGTATGTATATATTGCTGCAACAATTTTAAAATTCTGTATATACAGTGGGACATATTCTGACACATTATATCAATGTGTTAGTTAAAATATTAATGAAATTACCTAAATTTTTTCTAGTTAAATATAAACTTTTGATTAAAAAAATGGTTTTATGTCTTGTAGATATATTTACTTTTTTAAAAGAGTGTATTTTTAAGATTATAGAAAAAACAAGTTACGTAAGCCAATATTATACTTTTATTGCAAAAGTAATATGTGCTTTAATATTATATATTTTGTAAAATACAAGTTATTTGTTTGTAATGAACTCATTTGTAGTAATTAGAGATCATGTACTTGATTTATGCTCTGTGCACAACATTTTTTAAAGTTTGAAGTCCGATGTTGTGAAGCCATTCTCTGATTAGTGCTTTAATTAACTAGTGCTTGGTTGACTTCTTACTTATCCCCACTATTTACGGAGGTATAAGAAATGTATTTACACATTGATAAGTTAAAATTAAGATTCAATCTGAAACTTTTGAACAATTTCATATCGTTTTGCTGTAATTAGAGATCATGTACGTAGACATATGTTCTGTGCACATTTTTTAAATTTTGATGTCCTCTATTGTGAAACCATTCTCTGTAAGTGTTTTAGTTAACTAGTGCTTGGTAGACTTGTCTCAGATCCTCACTATTTACGGAGGTATAAGAAATGTATTTACACATTGATAAGTTAAAATTAAGATTCAATCTGAAACTTTTGAACAATTTCATATCGTTTTGCTGTAATTAGAGATCATGTACGTAGACATATGTTCTGTGCACAACATTTTTAAAATTTTGATGCCCGCTGTTGTGAAGCCATTCTCTGATAAGTGTTTTAATTAATTAATGCTTGGTTGACTTGTCGCAGATCCTCAATATTTATGGAGGTATAAGAAAAGTATTTACAGATTTATAAGTTAAAATTTAGAATCAAACTGAAACTTTTGAACAATTTCATATCGTAAAATACAGTAGAACCTCGATTAACCCTCGAACGCACCGTTAACCGAAGGTTTCTTCTTCACTTTCTACTACCATCCGAAACTTTCTCTTTACAAACACGCACAAAATTTTTTTTCCACATTCGTTTTGTATAAAAGCCATCCTTTCCACACTACGAGAGCAGATAAATAATTTGGAATTTCATTTTTTTAGAATTCCTACTCGTAAGCACAATTCACTATGAGTGTACTCTTCCCCACTTTCAAACATCCCTGTTCTAAACAAAAACACACCCGTTTCGAAATTTAGAAGGTCATTCTTCCAAGTCCTATAACAATTGAATGTTACTGCACCAATTGCGATACTACATATTAAACTAGATGATTATTGATGAATTCTCGATTATCCGAAAATTTCAATTATCCAAAGTAGGTTCGGTACCAATTACTACGGATAATCAAGGTTCTACTGTAATTTTATACACTTTTTGCATTTCTTCAATTTTAATCTTTCATGTAATGTTGAATAATAACATTTAGAAAATAACTACTTTAATAATTCATTCACCATATATTTTCTTTAATAATTGTAAATTAATTTTAACGTATAACAAACCAAGTTCCAAGACTTTTTCTCAGAATAAAACAAAACAAATATATCATATTCTTTAATATTACATTATATTATATCATATTATATTTTATTCTTTATAACCTTAATTTATCTCATATTCTTTAATATTACATTATATTATAACATATTATATTACATTTTTTAATATTACATTATATTATACCATATTATATTATATTCTTTAATACAGCATTAAATTATATCATATTATATTATATTCTTTAATATAACATTATATTTATTTAATTGATTTCAAATTTTTTATTTGTTTTCTATTTTATTCTGTTCTATTCTATTCTATTCATTTGACAGACAATTTTAAATATTTGACGATTTATGTGTAGTTTAAAACCATAACACCTTAAAAATTGCATTTTGGTTTGATCTGTCCAAAATAAATATGCTTCAGATACTATCTAATGTCATTTTTCCTGTCAGTTATAAACTACTACGAGAGCATAAAATTCTTGTCGGAATGAATACAAGCGAGAGAGAGTTTATTTATAGCAAACGAAAATATATGTTTGAAGCAGGTTTCTTTAGATCAGTTCTTTTGAACCGGATGCCATACAATGACTCTTCAGAGAAACAATCTTTCTCTTTATGTTCTTCTTATGTTTGTTGATTTACTTTTACCTGGAACACTCAGCAATCACCTGCCAGTGAAAGTTTCTATTTATCAATGTAGAAGAAACTTGTTTTGGTTCCGTTATATATGCTTTCAGTATTTAGACATTCATATTGTATGCTAAACTAATTCTGTTTTCTCATATTTAATTTATTTCAGCTGCTATGTCTAGTATTTTTAGAATTTTATTATGTTTTTCTACGAATTCCGCATCACATCTGTGAGTGGATTATTTGTCAGAAGCATTTTAGAAAATCAAACAATGATATTTTTTGAATCATTTATGTGGGTTGAAAGAATTTTTACTTTTCACAGAATGCTAAATTTTACATATTACAAATTATTTTTTCCTCCTCTCATAGTCAATAAATTATAATGAAATTTTTACCAACAAATGCTTGAACTGTTCAAAATATTTTTTTCAGATTATAGAAAATAAATTTTAATATTGATAAGTTTGATTCACATTTTAAAATCAAAATTTTATTTATACTTAATGCTCACAGGATTCTAAAAAGGTATTGGTGCCAGAAACAAAGTTCCACTTGTTACAATAAAGAATGTGATGTATCTTGAACATATACCTCAAACCAAATCATTTTAATAAGATTGATACTTCTTTTATTGAATATGATTAACCGCTTGCCTGAATATGCCGAGTTATATCGGGTTCGTACATACTGCAGTTAATTATTATCCCGAGAAAACTCGCTCGAAACAGAATTTATTAGTACGAATTGTTTTATCACAGTTTTACTCGGCCTGGAGGAAATGAAAGGAAATATACAACTTTGATCGGCAGTCTGTTAATATTTGTTGGTTTCGTGGTTCTTTTGGCGGGACTGGTCACGTGTTTTCTACTATTTAACCCCTTCCCTGTTTTGCCCGTACGCCGTATGAGCCATTACTGATTTGCCCGTACGGCGTACGTTCAATCTGATTTCTATTTCGATTGCACCGTTTCAGCAGTATTTTTTCCAATTTTAGTAACAAATTACTCGTATAGATGACGATAGTTGTCCAGTAAATGATAGTTTGCAGTTTATTGTATTTTCTACTCTGATTGGTTCAAAAGCGCCGGGTTTTCGCATGTTTTGTATCAGAAGACGAATTGTTTTCTTTCAGTGTATAACTGTCTGGTTATATTTTAATAACAGCCTGATAATTTTATAGATGTAAGAGTTGAATAATATATTTTTACTTTTAAATAGCGGATAATTCAGAGCGTATGGAGGTAATTTCTTGTGATACGAACTGTGACTCGGAATCAGAAACTGAGTTATCTGAAAATGATAGTAGCGAATGTTTACTAGATGACTGGATGGTAGTGACTCTGATAGTAGTACAGATGGAATCAGTCAAGCAAGGCAATTTTCTAAAATTGTGATAATCCTTCGGATCCGCCTCCTAGATTTGCTTTCAATGAAATTCCTAAAATTAACTTGGATATCGATGAGACTAAAGGTAAACTTCAGTTCTATGATGCTTTCATAGAAAGAAAAAAGTTGTAATAAATGCTTAAAAATATTAGAAATGTTAATTTTAATAACATATCTTTACTTAAAAATGTAAAATGAACAAAAAAATGTGACAGATTTTTGACCGAATTCTGAAAAAAAATGAAACTGTCAAAGGGTTAAAAAACTAATTTTAAAAAAACTATCGTGACGAGTTTTCTGTCACATCAGGAAGACCTGGTATTAGTTCTTTACCACTCAGGTTAATCTCCAGGCATTTTCCAGATGGTATTCCTGCTACTGAAAAAAAAATCAAATCCAACGAGATGGTGTACTCTGTGCTCGCTTAAAACAGACTTAAGAATAAAGCCAATAAGAAAATATACCAGATAATAGTGTACAGAATGTCAGGTATCACTTTGTGTTGTCCCTTGTTTCAAAAACTATCATATAAAGACTAATATTTAACTTTTTCACATTTGCCAAGATAACTCGGTAAAGTAAACTAATATTAAAACTAAATTCTTTAATATTAGTTTACTATACCGAGTAAATTAATAATAATAATAATAATAATATATATAAATAATATTAATATAAATAATAATATATATAAATAATAATAATATAAATAATAATACATATAAATAATTATAATTAAAAATTCAACTTAAAACCTACATATTTTATTTTGTTTTATTTCCTTGTATTTAATAATAATATAAAAAATGTCATGTCTTTTGCAATTTTTTCAAAAAAATTTATAAGGAATATGGTTAAGATATTTTTAAAAAAGTGAAAAGTTTTTAAAGTACATGTAAATATGAAATATAATTATTCAACTTGTGAATTAATTTGAGGTATAACTTATTTTACATACCAAACTGAATATATTTGCCGAAGTTCATCAAAGTATTTCATATAGTTTTTTAAAAACAATACGTGAGTAAAATTAAAAAAAAATAAAAAAATGCAATTAAAGGAAAAAAATGTTTCCCTTTAACTGTGAAGAGTAATTATACATTTATTTATTAATCGAGTTCTGTTTGGAATTTTGAAAACAAAATGGTACCAAAATGCACAGAATATGTTGTAGTTTAATATTAAAAAGATTGTAAATCAAAATGTTTGAATTTTAAGAGTCCCGTGACCCTTTAACTAAGAAGATATTACCTTCTGAAAAAGCTTCATTTTATTTCCAAACAAAGATTATTTTTTTCTTTTCCATGGCATAAAAAAATCAGGCATTTTACTTTTTAGTCATAGTTGCCAAGATCTTAAGCCATCAAGATTCGTATGTGATATCAACAGAAGTATCTTATCTATGAAACTGGGTGTTTCAATGACTCGTAGATTTAAAAGCATATTCGTGAGACATATTCTTTAATCTTTCTCATTTCATTTTGGAGGTAAAAACAAAAATGTATGTCTTAAATATAAGAGAAGAAATTGCTGTAGTATAAAATGTATGCCTTAAATATAAGGGAATAAAATGCTTTAGTATAAAATGTATGTCTTAAATATAAGAGAATAAAATGCTTTAGTATAAAATGTATGTCTTAAATATAAGAGAATAATATGCTTTATTATAAAATGTATGTCTTAAATGTAAGAGAAGAAAATGCTTTAGTACAAAATGTATGTCTTAAATATAAGAGAAGAAAATGCTTTAATATAAAATGTATGTCTTAAATATAAGAGAAGAAAATGCTTTAATATAAAATGTATGTCTTAAATGTAAGAGAAGAAAATAATTTAGTACAAAATGCATGTCTTAAGTATAAGAGAAGAAAATGCTTTAGTATAAAATGTATGTCTTAAATATAAGATAATAAAATGCTTTAGTATAAAATGTATGTCTGAAATATAAGAGAAGAAAATGCTTTAGTATGAAATAAACATCAGAAAAAATTACGGAAATAAATATGGAAGAATTTAGAACTCGCCTGAGATTCCCAGCTAATGTATCCTTTAGATCAATGTTAATTTACTTTGGAAATATTTCCACCTACGAATAACATACGTTGAAAGACTTCTTTAAGAATAATAATCGACGTGGAGGAAACAAAATGTTTTAAGGTGATAGCGGTTATTAAAACATACATATTTTGTATAGAGATATGTGGTTAAATATAACATTCTAAAGAACGAGCACAAAAGAAATATGGTATGGAAAGAAAAAAGTTATTTATTCAAAAATCATTGAATTAGGCTTCTTAAAAGCAATTGTAATAAAAAAGTATCAAAACGTCAAACACCAATAATAACGCATACTTGTTATTGTCGATTGAGGAATTGTGAATAAAGAATTTCGCGTAGGTTGACTACTTTAATATTTATTTAAACAATGAAGTTCTCAATTGAGTCATATAAAGTTATGTAAAGAATGACAGAATTAAGCATATCATTCATTAAAAATCAATAATCATCTTGTGCAAATAAAAATAAAATTATGTAACAATATTTTATGTAGATAAATTATACTGATTTTTCAAATATTTTTACAAGTTATTTAAACTCGACATAAAACGAATGTAAAGCCATTGTTGTAGATATAAGCTTGAAGGGCATACACTTGTACTTTATTAATGTCCGAAGGAGATTAGAATGCTAAATATCTGTCAGGATTCGGTCAAATAATGAAGTGAATTAAACTGCTTGTAAATCTGAATTAATCTATGAGGTTATCGATTCCTCGAAATTATGGATTATGAACGTATGTGGGAATTTCCCATTCATGTATCATAAAATCACTTAAACTCCCATTTATTTGTGAGAGGTGTTAATATAAGAGTCCGGTGCAAATCTAAAGATGCGCTTATATAGTAGAATAGGCTTGTTCAAACTACAGCACTTTGGACCACATTAGAAATTTAATTGATTATGAAGCATATATATATATATATATATATATATATAATATATAATATATATATATATATATTATATATATATATATATATATATATAATATATATATATATATATATATATATATGTATATATATATATAAATATATATATATGTATATATATATATATATATATATATATATATGCATATATATATATAATATATGTATGTATATATATATATATATATATATATATATATATATATATATATATGTATATATATATAATATATAAAATATATATATATAAATATATATATATATATATATATATATATATATATATATATATATACATATATAATATATACATATATAATATATATATATATATATATATATATATATATATATATATATATATATATATATATAATATATATATTATATATATAATATATATATATATATATATATATATATATAATATATATATATAATATATAT
>CM063501.1:43349604-43404604 GCA_032207245.1 Pardosa pseudoannulata
AACATTACAATGTACCTTTACATTTTGTAACACGTTTTAGATATTTGTGCTACAGTTTAGTGACACAGATTATCTATATGACTTTAAAATTTCTAAATACCTGCTCAAGAATTTTTCATCTATTAAAGGGATCATCTTTAATAAATACCAGGTCGTTGAACATGAAATTCATCCTTAGAATTTTGGCCTAGCTCGAAGTTTTCAGTAATGTTCACATTCTTTATATAGCACTATGTACATGTGCGTGTGGCCTTACATGCACACACGCACATGCACATACATATAACTAAATAAATATTACTATAAATGTATTTACTGAAATTGAAGCTAGCTGATACAAAATTCAAGTGAATTGCTTATTTGTTCAAAGTTTGTTACTAATCTATGAATTGTAGTTTTATGCAATCCAGCCAGGGGCGTAATTTGCAGTTTTTTCCTGACTGTGCAAAAGTAGAATAAAAAATTTAAAATATGTATAAACCTAAAATAATTGGAGGGGCAAAACAGCAAAACTGTCTCTCTTTTAAAAATTTGGGGGTGGGGCATTTGACCTCATTGCCCCTCCGAAATTACGTCCTTTTGCCTGTCCAGCCAATATGACTGCTACTCAGGTTGGAAATATATCAAAAATATCCGTCAATCATATATTAGGCCTACCTACCCATGTTACTTTTATGCAATCTTGCCAATATAGCCCTTAATCAGGTTGAAAATATACAAAAAATATTCGTCAATCAGATATTAGAATGATCAATCAATAACTTTATGCAATCCAGGCAATAAGACACCTGATCAGATTGGAACTATACCAAAAATATTCTTCATTATTGGTCACAATTTAGTTGTTAATGCTGTGATGTAGTACATTGCTGTTGTTATTTCAAAGCCTTTTATAACCCAAGATTACTTTATATCGTCTTTAATTATAGTAAAATGCCACTGATCTATATTACAACATTCAAATACTGAACAAAAGACAAGGAAATATGCTAAAAAAATATTTATAAAAAATTAAAAATTAAAAGAAGCACTCCACGTGCTACGCCTGAAAAAAAAATTGCCAAAATGTCCAAGAGAACTCTGCATTCTTTTCCTTCCTTCTTTCTACTCAGGCAACTCTATACTTTTTCCATTATCCTGTGCTGATGCGTTCGTTGTTTCATTGTCCTTTGCACAATGCGTCCTTTCCCGGCTCTGCCCAGAAGGACCGGGACTCCAAGGATGGTCCTGAATCGCCTCCTGGAAGCCAATCAGAACTCTCCAAAACTTGGTGAAGTTTGTGTGCAATCGTTTTCACTGGCCACACCACACGCTTCCTGGAATCGCGAAAAAAACTTGGGCATTCAACCCACAACGTATGAGTGCGGCGAGCAAATCAGTTTCGCAAACCTTATGTCAAACACAGCTGCACTCTCACAGTTAAGAAAATGCTTGAGAAAAGAACAAATTCCCTTGTAAAAGTAATAAGGCGAAACCAAAAATTGCTTGACTAGTTGTAATCAATTACACTTGTAGCTTAAAATCTTGAAACATATAGAAATAAAGGAATAAATATGAATTCAAAAAATTTTGTATCTATTTTGTTGAAATATTTCTTGACAAATCGTACAAAGACATAGAATGCAAGACAGTTTTTTTAAATTTTACTACTTACATAATGGTGTAAAAGTTCCTTTTTTGGAATATTGGATAAAGAAATGCTTTTAACAAATGGACAATATTCTAAAAAAGTAAAAATATATATATGAAGAACTATTAAATTTAGAATTTTTTGTAGAACACATCAGCAGAGTTACTATTTTATATGTCGAAATAGTCCTCATATGCTAACCCTTGGGGCTATTTTTACAGTTACAGTGTTGCTTTTCAGCTTATAAGAAAAAGAGAGGTTTTAAGATTTTTATTTCATATTTTGCTTTGTGTTCCCTATTATATATATTTTCTTTTCAAAATGTGTTTTAATGTCATAACATTATGATAAAGAATATCTTTTCAAACACTTTTTAAGAATTTTTTAAAAGAAAACAAACTTTGCAGTAAATGTGTTCAAATATACTATAGATTTTTCTCGATATGCATTATACGAATTCTGATTTAAGATGGTAGTAGCATTAGAATTTAATTAATTTTGGTTTGAATTAAAATGATTGAAAATTTATTGTACTATTAAAATATTTTTATAAATTCAGTTTAAATATAAAGGGAAATAATGCTTGCTCAATTTTACCTTTAAATAATATTTACTGATCTGATGTAGAAATAATTTGTAATCATGATGTGACCTTAAGAAAAGTTTATGATATTCAGTGTTTAATATAATAAAAAAATTATATTTTTTGAGTAACAAAACTTTGAACAAATTAATCTTTATACTACTTAACAATAAAAAAATGTTAAGTTAAAAAATTGTCCAATTGTCTTGAATGTCCAATTTATTAAAATACTAATTAAAAATAATTTTTTAAATATTTTAACATCCTAACGTCTTAAAAATCTTTAATGAATCAAACTGACTGAAATATGTTAAATATAAATAATTACTTATCTTTTAAACTTTAATCAATTTAAAAAGAAATTTTCACTAATGACATTTTAAACTGACACAAGGTACTAAAATTACAATCAAATAAATAATAATTAATTTTACTTTTAAATATTATTCACTGTTTTGAACAAAATTTTAATTGGTTATATACAGGGTTTACTATAATAGGTTTTGAACTGTACATGAAAATTCAGATACATGAAATCTAGCAATTTGATATAATTTTAAATATTCAAATTTGTAATAAATTAAATTCTCAGAGAATTATGTGTGTACAATTTCTTTTTATTTGATAAAGTCTAATCTAATCGGGAATTGAATAGGATTAATTGGTTTAAATGTAATTTTAGATGCTTTCTTCTGAAATTTTTTATTTAATTTTTCGACATTATAGATACAAGCAGGCTAAATTTACTATCCTTAGAAACTTGATAAAACAAGTTAATTTTGGAATAACCATTCTGTTTATACCCATTCGCAAATTAGTGGAATTTGAGGAAAAAGAACAAAGTGTTATTCTTCAATTTTCACTCCAATTTCCACTATTTGGATCTACATTTTTTCATTCCCTGTTATCTCCCCTACGCGTATTGAATTCTTTACATTTTATATGTGCTATGTAATTTACTTCTGTGGACGAAAGTTGAGATTTTCACCACTTTCATAATATCCCTCTTTCGTCCTTTCACTACCATTTTGATTTAAATTAATTGCTGCCGAATGAAATATTTCGTGGTAAATATTTCAAAGACTAGGCCTCAGAGAAGGCTGTTAGATAAGGGTCAAAATTTTAGACAAATTTTTTTCCAGTGTAAGCTAAAATATTTTTCAGTAATTACTTATGACTTTTCTTGCCTTTAATTCAGTAAAATGTTTTTTTTAAATACCTATACATATATTTAGCAAACTTTGTATAATTTAATAATTTTAGGCCATAATACACTATTTGTATCAGCTTCTTTCCATTCCCTGTTTTTTCCCCAACATCGTTATTGAATTCTTTTTATTTGTTATGTGCGACGCGGTTTACTTTTGTGGACGAAGGTTGAGATATTTATCACTTCTATATTATTTATCTTTCATCCTTTCACTGCCATTTTGATTTAAATGAATTGCTGACAAATGCAATATCTCATGGTAAAAATTTCAATGCCTAGTCCTCAGGGAAGGCTGTCAAATGAGGGTGGAAATTTTAGATACATTTCATCCAGTGTAACCTAAAATATTTTTCAGTAATTATTTATGACTTTTCTTCCCTTTAATTCAGTAAAATTTTTTTTAAATACCTATACATATAATTAGCAAACTTTGTATAATTTAATAATTTTAGGCCATAATACACTATTTGGATCGACATCTTTTCATTGCCTGCTCTCTCCCCACCACTTATTGAATTCTTTTCATTTTATATATGAAATGTGATTTACTTCTGTGGACGAAAGTTGAGATTTTCACCACTTTCATAATATTTTTCTTTCTTCCTTTCACTACCATTTTTATTTAAAATTAACTGCTGCCGAATGCAATATCTCGTGATAAATATTTCAAAGCCTAATCCTCAGAGAAGGCTGTTAAATAAGGGTCGAAATTTTAGATAAATTTCGACCATTATAAGCTAAAATATTTTTCAGTAATTATTTATGACTTTTCTTGCTTTTAATTCAGTAAAATGTTTTTTAAAATACCTATACATATATTTAGCAAACTTTGTATAATTTAATCATTTTAGGTCATAATACACTATTTGGATCGGCTTCTCTGCATTATCTGCTCTCTCCACGACTTATTGAATTATTTTCATTTTATATATGAAATGAGATTTACTTATGTGGACGAAAGTTGAGATTTTCACCACTTTCATAATATCCCTCTTTCGTGCTTTCACTATCATTTTAATTTAAATTAATTGCTGTCGATTTCTTGTGGTAAATATTTAAAACCCTAATCCTCAGGGAAGGCTTTTAGATGAGGGTTGAAATTTTAGATAAATTTCATCCAGTGTAACCTAAAATATTTTTCAGTAATTATTTATGACTTTTCTTCCCTTTAATTCAGTAAAATGTTTTTTTTAAATACCTATACATATATTTAGCAAACTTTGTATAATTTAATAATTTTAGGCCATAATACACTATTTGGATCGACATCTTTTCATTACCTGCTCTTTCCAAACCACTTATTGAATTCTTTTCATTTTATATATGAAATGTGATTTACTTCTGTGGACGAAAGTTGAGATTTTCACCACTTCCATAATGTCTCTCTTTCTTCCTTTCACTACCATTTTGATTTAAAATTAACTGCTGCCGAATGAAATATCTCGTGATAAATATTTCAAAGCCTAATCCTCAGAGAAGGCTGTTAGATAAGGGTCGAATTTTTCGATACATTTCGTCCATTGTAAGCTAAAATATTTTTCAGTAATTATTTATGACTTTTCTTGCTTTTAATTCAGTAAAATGGTTTTTTAAATACCTATACATATAGCTAGACCACTTTGTATAATTTAATAATTTTAGGCTATAATACACTATTTGGATCGACATCTTTTCATTACCTGTTCTCTCCCCAACACTCATCCAATTCTTTTTATTTGATATGTGCGATGTGGTTTACATTTGTAGACGAAGGTTCAGATATTTACCACTTTTATAGTATTTCTCTTTCATCCTTTCACTACCATTTTGATTTAAAATTAATTGCTGCGGAATGTATAATGCCAAATATCTCGTGGTAGATATTTCAAAGCCTAGTCCTCAGGGAAGGCTGTTAGATAAGGGTCGAAATTTTAGATAAATTTCTTCCAGTGTAATCTAAAATATTTTTCAGTAATTATTTATGACTTTTCTTGCCTTTAATTCAGTAAAATGTTTTATAAATACCTATACATATATTTAGCAAACTTTGTTTAATTTAATGATTTTAGGACCCGGATAACAAGACCTTTGCTTGTCACGCTGACAGCGACGCTTTGAAGGAAACAATCAAGGAAACAGTATCATTTAGTGTAGTTTGTGAGTATTTTATGATTATATATTTTATGTATTAAAAATCTTATTGTTATGTTACCTTTTAAAAACTTGGTGATATGAAAATTTAAAATCTATTAACATTAATTTATGTATGGTTGGTAATACGAATTAAGCTTTACCCTCACACATAAAAATATATATTCATATTACATGAATTCTTTTTATGCCTATTAAATTGTAAAGAGTTATTTTATCATTGCATTTAAACTTATTTTATTAAAATTAGATATATGATACTGCAGATCTTTATACAGTCAACTCATTTATAAAACAAACTACATACAAAATATTATTATTGACATCAAAAATTTATACTATAACACTTTAACAGTGAGTAGAAATTTAAGAATCAGTAGCATATATTAACTCAAAAATCAGAAGAATTCTATTCAACAATGAGTGGAGATGAAGTATTGCATCTGGTAGCGACCAGTAGCAATTTATTATTTATTAATTATGTTAATTATGTTACCTTTTAAAAACTTGGTGATATGAAAATTTAAAATCTATTAACATTAATTTATGTATGGTTGGTAATACGAATTAAGCTTTACCCTCACACATAAAAATATATATTCATATTACATGACTGCCTTTTATGCTTATTAAATTATAAATAGTTGTTTTATCATTTCATTTAAACTGGTTTTATTTAAATGAGATATATGATACTGAGGATCTTAATACTGACAACGTAACTCTAATACAAACTATTACCTTCTATAACATCAAAAATTTTTACTATTGCACTTCAACAGTGAGTAAAATTTCAACAATCAGTAGCATATATTAACTTAAAAATCAGAAAAAGTGTATTTAACAATGAGTGGAGATGAAGTACTGCATCTGGTAGCGACCGGTAGCAATTTATTATTTGTTATATAACTATGATTTTTAGTTATATAGAGCAAAGATTGCATTAATAAATGCATAGGTTCAAATAATGTTACTTCATAAATGCAAAAATTTAGCATTCTAAGGCTAAATGTTGAGTTATATAAGGTGACGTTAATATTACTGACTTTTCATAATATAGACTGCAAATTACAATCTAAAAAAAGTGCTCAATGAACTGCCCTAAATATAAATTTCAGCATTCTCTTGCAGATTGTTTTTTAGTTATTCACGATACGAAAAATGTTGCTACAAAATTAATCAAAATGCATTCAGGATGGTTATAAGGAATATTTAAATTTTCAATTTGTGTGTGCAAAGTGTATCGCTTAAACTAGTCAAAATAGATTCAGAAAAGTTAAAAATGAGTAATTCCTTTGAAATCTGAATGTCAGAGAGAAATCTCTAACAATTAGAAAGTTTGGTTCTCATACATCAATGTCACTGGCTTGATATCATATTCGAATTGTTAGTACGCATTAATTTAAACAAAAAAGGATTAAATTTACAACTGGGGAGGGAAGAGTCTTGGTGGGAGATGACAGAACCTCAGCTTCCAGAGATGACATCCTCTTCTGGAGCTTCCCAGAAGAACTTGGACGAAAAGAAAGCTTATTTTAAGTTAATTCAAAGAAGATAAAGCCAAATGATCCAAAAAGATTCACCTGTCCATGCATTAGAAAATTATGGGTAGTAAGTACAATGTTGCCAATTGTTTCTCTATCATAGAATTTGAGAAAAAAAGGAAATATTGGTATTTTAAAAAGAATTCATCCCTTCTGGGAGAAATATGAGTGCAGAAAGTAAAGGAAGAATGAAAATCTTTATATCTTATCTAAATTTATCAAGAGTAAAACAACATGAATATCTCAACAACACAAAACACACTTTTGCAGAATCACACAAAACAAACTTGAATACATGTCCAACAGTTCTTAGAAGTCACGTGTGAGTGAGAATTATAAAATTTAATATTTTTGCTTTTCAAGTGGTAATATATCCAAACCAATCATAAATCCTTCATAAGAACTTATTCACTTGGAGCTCTTGGATTTCGGAAAATACTTTCACGGTGATTCCGGATAGTCATGGGTCAGTTACAATGTTTTACGGATTCCACGTGGAATGGTCCCAATTTTATCTCCCTTAAGGGTGACGTCGAGAGAAGACAAAAATCTGACTTTCTCTCTAGGTCCGTTTTTTCCCGTCGAATAGGAACGGGGGTGATCCGATGAGGGTTCGAACTGGTTCTGTCCTGGTTTCAGATCTTTTCTTCAGCTTTAAATTCTATTTCATGTTTCCTCACACCAGGACTGTAACTAGGTCCTTTAACGCTCGGGGCAAAAACTGGTCTGCGCCCCTACCACCATATATAGTGAGAAAATATGTAAACACGATTTTTTTTCTATCATATATTCAGAATAAACTTGCAAAACATTTTTTAATTCTTAAAATGTTCCTACTACATAAATTTTTAATTTTTCTTCTATTTCTACCTTATTAATACTTAAAAACTTTTTAAAACTTTTTGTAGGTATTATTCGCTAATAAACTGATTTTTTAGCGAGAAAATTTTTATTTAAGCTTTGAATTTTCATAGAAAATTGGTAAATTTCTAAATTTAAATATAATTATAATAACTTTAAAATTTAAAACGAATACCCGGATTTTTATTAAGGCATATTAGGAGTGTTTGGTAAACATTTTTTAAGAATATATAACATGCTTAGTCTCCAGAAGCATTTAAAAAAATAAGAAAATTCATTAAAAAAATCATTTAAAAACACATTGGATTTTATAGTAAAAAAAATATTTTTCAACTTTTCCTTATTTCTACTCGGGGTGAATCATTCTCTTTCGGACTTCACATTCTTCATGGTGCGGCACCCCTGAGACTGATACGACTGTGGCAGATGCCACTTTTGATAAATGCCACACCCTAGTTACGGCCCTGCATCACCCTATTATAATTACGACAAGGAAGGGAAGAGAGAGAAATATAATAGTAAAAAATGAAGAAAAAAAAATCGAGTTTTGCATCGGGAGATAAAAGCTACCACATAATCCAGTAGAACCTTTCAAACATAGCCTCTTCTACAAAACCAACTAAGTCTCCAATGAGCTAGTATAATAGTATTCAAGGAAGTGAAAAGAGAGAAATATAATAGTAAAAAATGAAGAAAAAAATCGAGTTTTGCATCGGGAGATAAAAGCTACCACATAATCCAGTAGAACCTTTCAAACATAGCCTCTTCTACAAAACCAACTAAGTCTCCAATGAGCTAGTATAATAGTATTCAAGGAAGTGAAAAGAGAGAAATATAATAGTAAAAAATGAAGAAAAAAATCGAGTTTTGCATCGGGAGATAAAAGCTACCACATAATCGAGTAGAACCTTTCAAACATAGCCTCTTCTACAAAACCAACTAAGTCTCCAATGAGCTAGTATAATTGTATTCAAGGAACGTGAAAAGAGAGAAATATAATAGTAAAAAAGAAGAAAAAATCGAGTTTTGCATCGGAAGATAAAAGCTACCACATAATCCAGTAGAACCTTTCAAACATAGCCTCTTCTACAAAACCAACTAAGTCTATGACCAATGAGCTAGTATAATAGTATTCCAATGACATCAACGATTTCTTTGTGAGCATTAGCCTGCAATGGTGAGCCAATGTTTTTAATATTCCATACTTGAATATTGATTCTGTGTATAATATTCCCTTCAACGGTTTTCTATCACTTAATTTTATGTTTTCCTCCGCGTAGCATTTTTAGAATGTTTTAAGTGTTTCGTAAAGGGATATGTACCCTTTTTTATGCATATTAATTACATTTGTATAATTTGTAGAAATTCCATAAAATAATAATATTAATTTGATATAAGTAGTATCTGACTCTTTTTATGACCATTATTATTGAATTTTGATTTGTGACTATATCACAATTAAATTTAACAAAATCTAAAACCATTATACTATCGTAGGTAAGTTAAAGTATGACTTTATAGTTCACGTAAGCCTGCTCGTACACCGAAAATTTTTGTGATTACCACACTTTCCTAACTTCGCATAAGGATAAAAAAGTGAAAGAAAATTTTATACATTGACATATTTAAATGACTATTCCAGATTATATATAAAATAACTTGTTAATTATATAGGTATTCCAATTAAGTAATTCTAAATTTTTCATATGAGAAAGGAATAGTTTGGAGGGGGAAGGACTTCAAACGTATGGATATTTAGAAGAAAACAAAAGAATGTAGACAGTTAATTTAGAATGTAAATTTCATACTTTTATATCATCATTTTACATTGTTATAAATGCCATTTCAAAATCACAAATTATCTCTTTACTAGTATATAGAACATTTCAAATTAATTCATTTTGCTGTTTATACACACTTGAATATTTGCATTAAAACTTGTTTCCAGTGGTACTTTTTGATGTTCAGTAGAAATTAATTATTACAAGCAGTATTGTTGTAATATACTCACAACACAAACACCATTGTTCGTTGTCAAAGGGGAAACACAGTAAAATATACGCTATGGAATTAAAGAAAAGTACTTAATATTTAAACTAAAACATTTATATGTGTACAATATGTATATAAAAAATATGCACAATATATATAACTATAAAATAATATATATAATATGAGATATTTAAATATTATATTATATTATATATATATATATATATATATATATATATATATATATATATATATATATATATATATATATATATATATATATATATATATATATATATATATATATATATATATATATATATATATATAATATAAAATGCAATAAATATATGTACAATATTTACAAATTAATACATCACTTGATTAGTATTTAACATGACCTGGAATTATTTGGTTTTGCTATGCTTCAATACTCTTGAAATAGTATTCCTTATCAAAAGATTATGAGACCCAGGTAATAATTATGAATATTATTAAGTTTACCTTCAGTAATTACAATGGTGCAGGCTGGGCTGTTAACAGGCTGGACGTTGGTAAGGGCTTGCGGCCGTTATTTTACTGGACGTCTATGCTAGCGTGCCAATCATACCCATGCGGATTCGGAAATCGATTGCTGGCCAGGTCTCTCTGGCTTGCTCACGGGATCTCGAAGTCCAGCAAATCTTGAATCCCGAAATCGAGTGCCCTTTTTCCCACTTTCTTTCCACACCGTTACACCTCAGTTCAACGACACTTTTTTTCTCTGGTGAAATTTTCCCACATCTGCACCCCTTTCGGGTGTGTAGGTGGGCTCATTAAAATGGGCCTTTTGGTGAAAGTTGATGTTATTGTGTAGCCCCTGCCCCTTATCTCACGGCTACAGTGTGCCACTCCGTGAGCTATAACTCCTCCACAGGGATCCCCACTAAAACTTGAAGTCAACAGCTGCAACTAAATTCTTCTTGGAAATTTAGTCCACAGCTGTGTATGCACGTGCTGACCATAATGAAAAAGTACATCAGTACAAATATAATCAAAATAATTTTAATCAACCGATGCATAATTAGGACTCCTTTCATACCTTTTCATCGCCGAACGATGTCTGATTGGTTTGGGTGCTGGCCTTTGGTACCGGAGTTCGTCGGTTCGAATCCCACTGTGGCATGGATGTTCGTAGGCGTTCGGAATCAGATTTTAGCTGTAGGTCCCGGTCTCTTTACCCCTCGTGTTGCAAAAAGTAGACCGTAGCATTCCAAACCAAACCATACTTCTTCATCAATTTTTAACATGCGTTCCTTTAATTTTAATGAATGAAATAAGTTTGTTAATCCTATTTTTGGCTCTTCTTTTTTATCTGCAAATTAATTCAGTACAAAGTATTTACTAGCAAACTGCTTTACATCTACATAAATTATTTTAATAATTAGTTTAATTTACATGCCATTAGGATTCGAGAATATTTAAAACATTTCAGTTTTTACGCATATTTTTCAAAGCCACGCTGAACTAAGTCTTCAATAATCATTTCGTAATTCTATAGTTAAATAACACAATTAAAAGAACCATGAACCATACAAAAAATGTTTTAAAAAATCTACAATTTTTACATTCACTTCCATTATTTGTCAATTTTTTTAAGAATTAACGGTATAATTTTTAGATTCTCCACAAACATTTCAGTAAAAAAATAAACATTCCGTTTCAATCTTTTAAATTTCGTGGAATATTCACATTTTTTTCATCTTCTTAAGTGGAAATGAAGCAAATACTGGAACGTTAAATATTAATCTGGTACTAAAGAGTTTACATGTATCAGACAGATGAAAAAAAGAGGAAAAAAATACCATCATAAATTTGAAGTTACATTAATATCCATCAGGACTAATTAGAAATGATTAAAATACATTGTAATTATTAACATCAGAGCACTCTAATTAAAAATGTGACTGAACTCATTAAGGAATTAAAATGAATGAGTGTGAATAAGAAATCGAATTTGAAAGTGCGTAAGAATTTCGCACTTGTTTTTTGAAAAACCGTTCTGGATTATTTTATTAATTTCGCAGCACTATTACTTAAAAGATCTAGTATCTTTAAGCTCTTTCAAAATTAATCTCACTTCCAAAGTTTTTATGACAAAAAATTACATGTTTAGAAAAATGTTATTATTTGTGACTATTAAGCTAAATTTTTTCTTAGCTTATGTAACATTAAAAAAATTATTTAACAAAATATCAACTATCAAAATTTCAGTTTATATATATTTTTTAGTTATTTGAATTCTTACAATATGTTACAAATTTTATATTATTAAGTATAATTAATAGTTGAAACCACAGAAGCACAAAATGGCTCATAAAATAACGAATTTTTATTACTGTTCAGTAAACTAAATTTAATTACAGCTAAATTTATGATTCAAAATATAAAATTTTTACTTTTTAAAATTTTTTTTATTTTTAAAAGAACGTGTAATATTTACTTTCATCTTTCATCCTTTTATATTGTTGTTTCTAAACTTATTCAACATAAACTTGCTAGATTGATAGATTTAGATTGTGGTCCTTCAGAAATCTAGAAATCCCCGATAATCTGTGTCAATAAAGTAATTAATTATTCAAAAGATAAATGAATTATCTGGTCTGTTCTTTCCTCTTGAGGGGAACGTTTTTCCTTGCGTAAAAGAAACACACCTCGGGTAAAAAGAAAATAAGCTATCTGCTGACTCCTAGCACCCTAAAATTTTGTAGTTCCTAAAGTATGAAAGTGGAATACTCTAAAACTAATTAATGGAAGGTTTTCATGCCAGATGTTGTGGTTTCTCACTCCACTTGGACAAACAAAGCACGGTTGGATCTGCAGGCTATCGTTTTAAAGGCCACGGGGTGCGCCTTTCTTTTTTTAATGAGCACCATTAAGGTCAAAGGACTTCGCACAAGTAGGTCCTCCTAATTTTGAAGCAGGAAACAAGCAGAAGACCCACAGACTTGGCCTGCTACCCGCAGAGGTATTGATTGAGAACTTGGAGGATATAGAGACCACGAACATATTTTACATGTCCCAGTCACCTTTAACGAACACGGGGATCTTTGGCTCGTTCGGGTTCAGAACCCGCTACCTTTCAGATCGTTGCATTTGCTGACTGAGCTACCTCGGTTTATGCCAGATGTCATGATATTATATTTAATATGTCAATTCATTTGGCCTTCCTAGATCTATTTTATAACTTTATGCCCATAGCCTAGAATTAGTCAAAAATCTGACAAAATTAGAATTTCATTGCAAAAAAGTTATAGATTATACGAGTAAGAAGTGAATCAGAAATTTTGCATATTTTACATAAGATGATAATATTTCCCCTTGTACAAAAGATAAGCCTAGTTTACATGTGCCAGTAAAGTTTCTTTTATTTTAGCTGGTAAAAGGGATTTTACTTAATTAGACTAATCCTCTGAGAATTAATTTCAATCCTTCTTTTGGTCGAGAGTGTAATCAGAAGTGAAGTGATCATATGGGAGTACAACCCCATTGTGTTTACATGATACAAAATGCGACATCTACGTTCTTTTTAATATTTTTAATGAATTAGAAGAGAAATTCTTTAAATTATGATGAAAATTTTAAAAGCAGAAGAATAAGTAGGAAAATCCAGGAATTAATTCGATCCGTTAGCTTGACCTTCTCAGTTGCTATTTCATTTTTAATAATGTACTTTTTGAAGCAGCCGAGACGGTCATTTTAAAATTTAGCACCATCAAACAAAAAGGATCCAGCAAAAGGAGATTAAACTCTACTGCAATTACCATCGAAGAAATCGTACAATTTTCTATACCTTAATTTCTTCTTTTGCTAGGAATAAGTTTTGAAAGGACAATGTAATTCTTGGATTTACCCTGCATTTGCGTTAATTTTTAGCACATGTGAAAGAAGCTATAGACACCTTGGCCTACTACTTACTAAACAAAACAAAATAAAATCTCTCTACTTATCCTGGTAGACTCAAGGAAAGAGTTCATAAACGATGAATCCTAAAGTACCTGGAGTAAATGAAGTAACACTCTACGATATATTAATTGCAAATTTTTGAAAGATTGCTCTAGAAATCCGAAGGATGTTGCTTATAATCAAAATACACATAACCATTTATGATCTATTCTCATTCCTTGTGTCGCAAGAAGTCGAGACTAGACTAGATTTCTAAAGTACCATTAAAGATAAATTAAGGTATTTGATAATATATAAGAGAGATTCTTGAACTGTTTTATCCTTTACACGCAAGAGGAAAATATTTTGACTTTGCTCAAAAGATAAACGCATTAAGGAATAATTGGTAAAACGAGAAAAAACTGTCTGCTGACTCTTGGTGCTCTTAACCTCTTAACTGGTAAATATTTTACCTGTAATTTTGACAGATATTCATATTTTATTTGTTGATGAGTACAGGATGTTTTCCAAAATATGCTTTAATATTTTAGATAGATTTATATATAAAATATATATGTATTATATATAGTATAATATATATATATATATATGTATATATGTATATATATATATAATATATATATGATATAATATATATATATATATGATATATATATAACACATATATTAAATATATACTTATATATAAGATAGATATTATAAATAACATATAGATTTATATATATATATATATATATATATATATATATATATATTATATATAATTAATATATATACATATATATATATATATATATATATATATATATATATATATTATATATATATATATATATATATATATATATATATATATATATTTATATATATAATATATTATAGAATGTTTATTTTATTCAGGTATAAATTTGTTATATTTTATATATATTTATATATTTTTATAAATATATAGTTTAATTCAAAATCTATAGTTTGGATTACTATCTAAGCAAATGTGTAGTTTATTCGAGCTTGGCAAAAATTTTCACAATTATATTTGAACCAAAATAAACTGATATTCCCAGCCTACTATGATCTTCATTCCCATAAATGTAGTATTTCTTCTTTACATAAAGCTTGTATAACGTTAGATATTATAGCTTGTGTGAATATAGTTATGTTAGATCCAAACCTTATCAGAAGTTTAACATAAAATTTGTTTTGCAACAGCATATGCATTATCGTGCAATTTCCTTATCAACACAGCAAGGATGGGCTTCAGCTGTTACTAAACCTTCAAATAGACAAATAATGCTGCTGCGTTCAAGGTAATAATACAAGACATCTCAGACAGAATTGCAAATTATAATATCTTTGAGAAGGCTCACGAAGGGGACAATTGTGCACATTATTAATTCCCGTTCACTAGAAACTATGCTCCTTTCATACGTCTTTTAGAGTGCACTGAGGTCATTTTACATTAGACAGTATGATCAGACATATGTTTCTACTAAACAGAATATTCAGTTATTAGAGACTTCAATAACTTGGACCTTAGTGTAAAGACTAATCAATATACATTTAGAGATGTACAATACTGAGAATACTATACGGAAGAATTCAGATGGATAGACGAACATAGAGAATATAGATACTTTATATCTTATAATATTGAAGGAGATATGATAATGATTGAGCTAAGTTTTCAATTTTCTAACAAGAGACAACAAGAATTATGCCAAAATATAGAATGGTGCTAAGTCCTCATAATATAAACAAATATGGTGATTAAATTCAGTAAATAACATTTTATACATGTTTATATATATATATATATATATATATATATATATATATATATATATTTATATATATCCTTATAGAATCAATTTTTTCTAATGAATATTTGAAATTAATATGTAGTACAAATATGTTGTCAATTAATTTACAAACATTTTAAAATATTCTCTGCAGATCACAAAAATACTTAGTGTTTGGTGGGCTGTTCTAAAATCCAAAGTGTGGATTTAAGTATTGTCAGGGACTTAATTAACTTCATGTGTATGCAGAGAATTTAGCAGATAAATGTATGTATAAAACATAGGTCTCTAGTATATCCCAGGCCACTTTAGACTAAATGGCAAATAGCAGTCTGATGTGGTGGTGAAGGAAGTTTGCCAAATTTCTAAAACTTTCACATGCCCATGACCCATTTAATACAAAAAAAAACGATTTAGCAAGAATTATATCCTCTAGATACACCGAATAATTGAAGATTTAAGCTGCTCCTAAGAGTTACAGAGTTTTGGACAAAATTACTAAACCTGGATTGCCCTGCAGCGGGGCGGTTGCAATTTGTAAACATAACACCTTTTCAAATTTTGAGTCTCTGCGAGCTCCATATGTACGCGGTGGAGATCAAATTATTATAGATGGTGTGGACATTCTGTATTGCAGACACTTTATGAAGTTTTCCTGTTGTAAGGAAGTAGCGGGAGGCGAGAACCTGAATGAGAAAATGACACTTTTTCGTGTCTTTTTCGTAGCTTCTATTCGTTTTCCTTTTATGTATTACATGTCAATTATTCCCTACTATTGGAAATAAAATATATCTGGGTTTAAACGCCATATTTCTGTGTAGACAGTATAAAGGTACGAAATCAGGAGCAAAAGTTACTTCTATGGATAATCCAAATTGAGAGGATACTCTTGTGTGATATAAAGAACGTCTAACATGTTTTGGAGTAGGCTGTTCGGTCTGAGTTAAAAGAAAATAATATTCTCTATTGAAAACAATTCCAGACTCCATAAAATGTTTAACGTAACTAATATCAAATGTTTCTGACTTTTACGTAGTTGACGTTTATAATGTAAAACTACTCCAAAAGAAAAATGAAGCCAATAATTAGATTATGTTATGTAGCCTCCACACTATGTCCAATTGTTCACCACTCCATTACTGGTCCTGATGGCGACCCCGAACGATGGTCTACGGGTTGCACCCACACACTGAGCCACTAAATAAGCAGAGAGCGTGTATGCAATCATAGAATCTATTGCGCACTTTGGTAGCCCATGCTGATTGTCTTTGAAAAATAGCTTCCGAAGCCATCCTCCAACAAGGCCATTTTGTAATTTGCGATCGTCGACCTCTATAAGCCACACCCCTTGCAGACGGTGGCCATGGCTTGCAGTGGACCATAGTGCGATGTGCCTTTTAGATAGTATTACTGTATGAATTATTTAAATTTATGTAGGGACTTTCTATCGATTTATATCTATTATATAAATACAACGAATCGCGGTAGCTCATTCGGTAAAAGTAGCGATCTCATAACTGGGTGGAAACAGTTTCGATTCGGTTTCGATTCGGAACAGTTCAGTTTCGATTTTTCAACTCGAACCGGCTAAAGATACACCGCATATATTCGGGGTGGCTTCATGTAAAATATGTTCCTCATCTCAATGCTCTCCAAGTTTCCAAATTATACTTCTGGAGATAGCAGTCCGAGCTTAGGGCATTCTGCTTGGTTCCTGCTTCTAAATTACTATGACTCACCCATAGAAGTCCAACCTCTCAAGGCAATGACAACTTTCTTTCCATGCAAAGTCATTTGACTTCTAAATGGAGCCTTCACCAACAACCAACTGTTTAAATGCAAATAATTTATAGTGTTACAGTGCCTTAGAAAGTTGCCAAGTAGCGGTAAATACTTTGATCCCACTCTTAATAGTATTTCTTCTTTATATAATTGTTTCTTAAAAGAGTAAAGAATAATGTTATTTTCTTTTTTATTTTACCTAAATAGAGGATACTTTTATAACATACTAGAGAATAATAACTGTTTATCGATAAAAGGACTTTGAATTTCTATCCAAAAATAAAAGTATTTGAATATAAAACAATTTGATTTTGGTTTTTCGCATTTGTTGAATTTCGTTCTTATAAGTGATGCCTTACCACGAAATTTAAAATTTTCGTCTAGTTATCCTCAGTTAATAATAAGTAAGTAATAAGTTTTCCTTTCATTTCCAGATTCTCCTTAACAATAAATCGTTATCGAATACCAAAGCTATAATCGATAGATTAAGATGGATAAAAGAAGAGCTCAATTTATTCATCTTAGGAAAAGGAATCCAATTTATTGGGATTTAGCTGAAATCAATGTGAAATTTTCTATGAGATCAATTGTTTAGCATATGGAAACGGAGAATTTTATTGACAAATTATTGACACAAGTTTATATGAACTGATTAATGGAGTAGATGAATGAATGAGAGTTTTCTTACATTATTACGATATAACATTTACATCTCAGATAAAGTAGCATTTGAAGATGCCTCTAAATAGTTTCGAGATTAAAATAATAATAATAATAATAATAAATATAAATTAAAGATTAAAAAATGACAATTTTTAAAAGGTTGCTGAAAATAAATTTTACAATACAATATAATTTGATTTCTCAGTTTTTTGTTACTATGCTAAAGTGTGTCTATTTTAAAGGTGTTAAAATAAAATCCACTCAGAAAATATTTATAGTTTTAATATTAAATGGAATTTTATTTGCTGTCCTGTTTATAGGACAGCGGTCCAATATGGGTTAAACATCATTGACATCTGTCAAAACAAAACGGAAATAGCGACTTCGGAACCGGAAATTGTGAATTTAAAATCTTTTAAAGAGCATTTTTTGAACAAAACTTTTCAAATTTTCATGAAGATTAATTTAAACATTTTTCTAGTATTTTTAATAATTAGCAACTTTGCAATTAGAAAGTTTTGAAGCAAGAAAGTGCGGGGAATTTTAAACATGTATTTTAATTTTTTAACAGTTAAAGTTGCTTTCATAAACTTCAAATGCGTTTTTCTCAGAAAAGTATTTTTAATAAAATGTTGAAACTTGAAATGGGATTTCTCAAAAAGTTCTTAAAATATTTTGTTGAAAATTATTATGAATGCTTTTGATAGTATTTACTAGTGAATGACCTATAAGCTTTAAATTTGGATAGTTTTTAATGATGTTACACTCATAGCTAAATATAAAGGTAAGAAAAATTCGTTAAAAATTCCATGTGTACTATTTTGAAGGACCAAAATATTTTACCAAATGTAAATTAAGCAAAGATTTTAGGTGATTCACTAGTCTAGTGTAGAATAAATGTGTTCCATAAAAATATTGAAATAATTTAATTTATTAAAAAATTAGACCTTTTGAAAAAAAACCCGCTTTTTTATTAAATTGTCTTTATTTCTTAGAAATTTTATAAAAACTTCTCCAGGAATAAATTTTTTAAGTGCAATTTTCTATGATAATATAAAAAATAAATCTAAAAATGTAAAAACATGAACTAGTTTTAATGTTTAAAGAAAAAAGTTATCCGAGCGTAGACGGATACCTTAAATATTCAATTATATTTATTTGTAAAGTGTAAAGAGGTGTAATGCTTTTTGTGAAATTCAATTTTTAAAATGTAGTACATGGCTTATGAAAATAATCTAAATAGGCATTTGATCTATCTGAAAGTTGTAGGGGAAAATTTAAAGCTATTTTTCATTTTCTCAATGTATACTAAAAATTGCATTTATAACCTTATTTTTTCATAAAATATAATGGTAGTTCTAAGCTAAATAAGTATTAATATAAAGCAATGTTTTATCTTAAGTATTTATGTATATTTATTTGTAAAGGTAGAGAGGGGAGTAATGTTTTTGTGAAATTCAATTTTTAAACTGTAGTGCATACTTGACTTATGAAAATAATCTAAATAGGCGTTTGATCTACCTGAAAGTTGTAGGTGAAAATTTAAAGCTGTATTACATTTTTCAACAACTAAAAATTACATTCCTAACCTTATATTTTCATAATATTTCATGGTAGATCTAAGCTAAATATTTATTCATATAGAGCATTGCTTCACTTTAAGTATTTAGTTATATTTATATGTAAAGGTAAAGAGTTGTAATGTTTTTTGTGAAATTCAATTTTTAAAATATAGTACATACTTGGCTTATGAAAATTGTATAAATATGCATTTGATGTACCTAAAAGTTGTAGGTGAAAATTTAAAGCTATATTGCCTTTTCTCAATGTATACTAAACATTACATTTATAACCTTATATTTTCATAACATATAATGGAAGTTGTAAGCTAAATAAGTATTAATACAAAGCAATGTTTTATCTTAAGTATATAGTTATATTTGTTATATAAGGCATTATATTTATTAATTTTATTTATAAGGCATATTTGTTATATTAGGTATATAAAGCACATAGTCCGCATCGGCAGATAGTCCAAGACACACACACACAAAATTATTGTACGCTCTTCAAAGAAACATTTAACGTATGAAAAAATGATTGAGAGTATTTTCAATATGAAAGAAGATGATCAGAAACAATGCTACTAATTTTATTCTATTCCCGGCATTTAAATCGCCTCATACTTATCACATTTTACTCTTTTTTTCAATTATAAGACTAAACATGAACGCTTTATATATATTTTTTTCCAGAAATTTCTTAATAAAATACCTTTAACGAAATATGATTTATATAAACCATACCGATAAAAAATTTGACCAAAAATATGAACATAAAACGTGTATTTCTTTAAAAGGATTTTTTCACTTTCCTTGAAAGTAGTGAAGTTTTGCCTCCCTCGTTTGCATGTGTTCAAAAAGTATCTCTGTAAAACCGTGGTAAAAAAACATTTTTACCATGGTTACATACAGTACATTATTTCACTTTTTCAGAGACTTCATTCTTTTACTAGACTTTCTTTAAATCTACAAATATCGAACTTCCAAAACAAAAGTACTTTCTCTACAGTACTGCACGAAACACATGATGCTTAGAAGAAAAAATGCACTGAGAATATTTCCAATATGTTTCCGTGTTATTCGTTTAGTTTTGGAAAGCTTTTTTTAACAATTTTAAAATTTTGCTGAAAAAAGGCAGAATGTCAAAACATATCTAAATGTAAAAAAATAATAATAATGGAACAATTTTAACCCTAGTTACATACTGTACATTATTTGCCTTTTGCGAAAGCTTTATTCTTTTATTACTTTTTCTTTTAATCTTCGAATATCGAACATCCAAAACAACCCCTACGATAGCCTAATGGTAGGGTGTTACCCTTTGGAAGAGTTCCCTCAGCGGGCATGGATGTTTGTAGCCGTTCGGAATTGGCTTTAAGAAGTAGGTCCCGGTCTCATTAGCTCTCGTGTGCCAAACAGTAGACCGTAGTACTCCAAACGATCCAAAAAACAATAAAAAAATCCCTATCCCAAATACTGCAAGAAACATTTAATGTTTAGACGAAAAAAGATTAAGAATGTTCAAGTAGTACTCGTTTAGTTTTGGATTACTCATTTTATCTATTATAAAATTATAAAGTATAACACGGTATGAACAATAAGAAATGGTGCTTCTAAATCTATTTTATTTCTTTTTTAAACCCCTTCATTGTTTTTGAATTTTTACACTATATATTTTCAAAATTATTACACTAAATTATAAACTTTCACTTCCATTTTATATACTTATTTATAAATTTACTATTACAAAATAACTGTTTAAAATTATAAAGTGTAATAATGCATGAAAGCTAAGAAAGTATGCAATAAATTCTATTTTATTCCTTTAATTCATGTCACAATTTATGTTGTATTTTTTCGAAATTATTACACTAAATTATGAACATCCACTTTCGTTTTATATACTTTTTTCAGAAATATTTTAATAAAATACCGATAACAAAATATGAAGTAAATCAAACACTTCAATAAAAAATTTAACCAAATTTATGAAAGGAAAAGTATATTTCTGTAGAATGATTTTTCTCTCTCGCTTGCAAAAAGGGGGCAAAGTTTTGCCTCCCTCGTTTACATGCTTTTATGCTTTATGTTCGAAGAGTACCACTGTAAAAAATAAAACTGGCAGAAAATCAAAACATATCAAAGCGTAAAGAAAAAATGGAATTTTTTTACCACAGTTACATAAGTACATTATTTGCCTTTTTCGGAGACGTTATTCTTTTATTATACATTTTTTAAAATCTTCAAATATCGAACATCCAACAGATTTTTTTTCCCTCTACAGTACTGCACGAAACACATAACGTTTAGAAGAAAAATGCATTGAGAATTTTTCCAATATGTTCGCGTAGTATTGTGTAGAATTGGAAAACTCTTTTAAACAATTATAAAATTTTGATGAATAAAGGCACGTATTTAATTCTTTCTTTTCTCTGTTTTGTAAGAAATTTTATCTGTAACCTCTCCTAACATCCCTCCGTTATAAAAAAAGATCCAAAAACATATTGTATTATTTTACTTTATAATGACAATAAAACCACTTTTGGTCACTTATTTTAAGAGTATGTTGAGTTATATGCTTTTCCATGTTATAGCATAGCTTTCTTGAGTATATCGTAATTCCCAAACCATACATATAAGCTCACATCTCAAGCAATAATAGTATAAACTTTATAAGCTATTTAATCATTCACTGCAGGGGATTGTTATACTATTGTTATATTGTTATATTCTACCTTAATTAATTAAAGAATTCTAATCTATATTGATGATAATAAACAGCAAATACTAAAACTGCAAAGATAAATAAATCTTAATTAAAAATTAAATTCTAACTCGGATACTACATCACTTCATTGTCCTCATAAAGAATACACATTTTTCATTCTATGATGCATTATTAGATTATGATTTGCATACAGTTTGAAGTGAGTTTCCTTTCCGAATTTCGCTATGCTGTCTGAGCACAGCTCAAACATTATCATCTCTCAACGACCGGTACCGTTAATATCAGTCCTACAGAAAGTTTTTCGTCATATACATAATTCGTTAAACCTGATATAAATTTTCCAATGCTTCGTTTACTCCGTATTAGGAAGTCATAAAAAAATCCTTACACTTTCATGTCTTTTTATTCCTTTCATGCAGTGGCCCCAGGTATCTTCGCCGAACGATGGCCGAACGGTTAGAGTACTGGCCTTCGGTACTGAAGTTCTTGGGTTCGAATCCTACTGTGGCTTGGATGTTCGGAGGCGTTCGGTCCCTCACAATCACCTGCTCTCATGTCAGAAAGTTTCATGTAGTACACTGAGTCAACCGGGCTTTTACCCTGGGCAGGACTCCTGCGGAGTATCCCCCTCACTTTCGTAAATTGCATTAGCTGTACTTATTAGTCTAGATTTTCTACTTTTTTCGGGGGGAGGGGTATTTTAAATTTTATGGGCGGAATGCTGACTTGGCCCTTTCGTAACGCATTGTTGTCGGACGGTCAGACCGAACCAGCAATTCAACACCCTACACCCGACTTTGGCTGGGTGGCTGGTTACAGGTAGTACACGGCTTTCAGTTGTGGGTGCTGGTCTCATTAGTCCTCGTGTAGCAAAAAAGTAGACAGTTGCACTCCAAACCAAACCAAACCCCTGGCCTCTTCAATCGGCTATGGCGAGATTTAGAAATGACCACTTAATATGTCTTAGGTTCTTGAATAGGAGGAGGATTTACTCTCTATGTTCCTGTTCCCTCTCTGCCAATCCTGTTCACTTTGCTTTGGCGCGTCCTGGAGGCAGCTTTAGGATGAGCAGGATTTGATCTATGGGGATCTGGCGCGTCGGGGCAAGCCTACACCAGGTCCAAAATAGGTTCAAAATAGGTTTCTTGTGTCCAGGTAACCAAATTGTCTAAAAAAAGTACTAAAAATAGTGGAAGCTTGCAAGAGAAAATTAGTGATAACTAGCCAAGAACGGTCAAAATGGATAGTTAAAGATTGAAAAGTAAATTGTCTGTAAATGTTCAATCCATGACCAGAATTTACAAAATGTGAGCCCCTCCTCATATCATAGAATCTACCACTTTTACCCCCCCCACACTCTACTCAGTGTTCCTTGAGAAAGAGAGTCACCCGGCTACTGGGATAATAAAGTCTCCAGACTTTACATTTTCGGTTATGGTTGCGAAATTGACTCTAGTGCAGGCTTTTTTTTTGCGAAACTTTAAGCAAAGTGGATGAGAATCGATTTTTCTGAAGATGGCGATTTTTCTAGTGGATCAAATTGCGAAGCTTTGAGCCCTTTGAAAACTAAAGAGCAGAAAGGAGAATGGGAGACCACACAGTGCCTTGGACGGAGGAACAACTTTCTCGGGAGCTGACTCACTCTTCTTTCAATGGACTAAAGGCAACCTACTGTTTGATTATGCCAGTTTTTTTAGATCACTTCTCCATGAATTTTAATTGTTGATGGTCTGGCTGAGGTTCATCAAGTTATATCTTTTTTCCTGTAATATATGTGTTTGTAAATAAATACTTGTGTTGTCCAGTCAACGTTGGAGGAAGTGTAACTGTTTTATTCATCTAAGCAATATAGAAAGAGCCTATCATACTTTCTCCATCTAAGTAGGGGGTCAAGTTATGTTTCTTACCGTTTTAACTACGTCCTACACGCAGACGTTACATTAAAAGTAGTCAAAATTCTGTCAGGTATGGTAAAAATAAGAATTTTTGCTGAAATATGAGCACTGAAATTTATCTGCATTACAATACTTTTTTCACTTTTTAGAAGGAAGTAAAATTGGAAAAGTACTATATAACAGTAATATAGAAAGAGAGTTTTTACGTTACTAATTATTCTATTTTTCTTGTTCTTCTATCGATTACTGTTTTTAACTTTAAATATTGAACGCCCTATTCAAAATCAAAAGTTTTTTCCACAAAGGCATGACACAACATGCAACGTTCAAATGATAAAATGTGTTGAGAAAATTTCCAATAAGTTCGTGCTGCATTTCATTTGCTTTTAAAGCTGATTTTAACTATCACAAAATTTTGATGTTTAACAATTTTTCTCTCTCTTTCTTTAAACGTTTGGAGAAACAATAATAATGATTTTGATATGCTCTAACAAAGAAAAGTTATTCCTTATTTTTCTACTACTTTAAAATGTAGGAATGGGAATATTTTTCTTCATTTTGTCTATAATACGTATGTTGTTCTGAAATTTTTGAGACAGTGACAGTTTATAAGCATAAAATTATTGATCAAAAATTCAAACTTGAACTCGTTTTATGGTTGGAGACCATATAATTTGCCTTATGGGGCAACGATTACAGTTTAATTGGCATATAATAAGTTATGAATGAAAAGAAAATGAAGCTGGCACCAGGGCATTATTACGTTATAACTGTATATGGTTTTAAAGACGAGTTACATCAATAAGCATGTCATTAACCCATTTTATCCCGTTGTCCTATTTAGAGTACAGCTGAAAAATATCACTTGGAAATCACTATTTATTATAATATTGTGTAAATTTTTAATGCCTTTGTTGTAATGTACTTACAATCTAAACACCAGTGTTCGGTTAAAGAGGGAAATACAGAAAGAATAAAATACTTTATATTGAGATTCAGATATTTATTCTGTACATTCATTTACAAATAGATCCTTGGTTATCATATATCATAATCATCAATTATTTATGTCTTATATTTACACTATAATTATTACAATTCTCTTTATAAAGAACTATTACTTAGTAACAGTGTTACATTATTAACAGAGGCCTAAGTTAAGTGACTGTAAATATTATTTTTTAAATTACTTTCCATTAAAGGCACAGAGGAGAAGGCAGGGGCTTTCCTCACTCGGTGTCGGTCAGGGCGCACGGGACGAATTGATGACGGTGAGAGGGGTTGTGTCGGTCTTTCAGTGGGTCCAAATGATCAGGCAGGGACTTTCCTCATGTGGTGTCGGTACGGGAGCAAGGGACGAGTTGGTGATGACGAGCTGGGATTCAGACTCTTGTCCCACTTCTCTCGAATCCCGACTTCAACTCCTCTCCTTAACTTCGTTTCCAAACTCCTCACCTCTGTTTTAACGCCCATTTTTCTTCCTTTCCAATCGCTTGTTTCCGGGAAATTTTCCCACATCTGCATCCCCTTCGCGAGTGCAGGGAGGCTCATTAAAGTAGTCCCTATTATGCAAGCTGACATTACATTATAGCCCAAGCCCCCATAACTCATGGTTACATCTCTGTGCGACCTTGACCGTTAAGCTCCCTTTCATTGACCTATACCTTCTCTGAGGGGGACCCTAAACTTGACGTGCACAATTGGAGTCCTAAATTACTCTAGGAAATCTCTCCCATGGCTGTGCATGCACGTGCAGACCACCGTGTGAAAGTACTTGGGTACAGTCGTTAAAAAATGTAAAATTTTAGATATTGTGAAATTGCTCATTTAATCAAAGCATTGAATCCTACATGTAAAGAAAATTAGTTTAAGTGAAGAAAAAAGTAAAAAATTGCTGTATTTTAATAAGACGACACGAAAATTACATGGTGTACATATCAGAATTTAAAAAAATTAATATATGATATAAACAAGATTTTACTTTCATATTTATACAATATTTTCTCTTAGTTTCTTAGAAAAATTGCAGTTACAAAATATATTGCTATTACATATTTAAGAATTAACAATTTAAATGACAAATTCTGAAAAAGAAAAATGTCTTTTTCTGTATAATGCTTTTTTTTTCATTTCTTTTGTCTCCCTCATTTTGCATGCTTTTGCGATAAAAAAAATCACAGTAAAAGTAAAAACTGAAATGCAGAAAATCGAAACATAACTAAAGTATCTGTAAAAAAAAGAACACTTTCAATGGTTATAAACGAGTGATAGTTCCATACTCTACAATATTTGCTTTTTTCAGGCTCTTCCATCGAATTTATGTTTTTTTTTTATCTTCAAATATCGAACTTCCAATACAAAATATTTTTTACGGAAAAGTGCGGCACGAAATGTGAAAAGAGAAAAGTACAGAGAATGTTTTCAGTATGTTCGAGAACAATTTTTAACTATTATAAAATTATGATGAATAACGACACGATCAGTTTTCTTTCATTAAAACCTTGCAGGAATCAACATATGTAATACACCGTAAAACTAGTACGATTTTTCACTGTGCATAATTTATTCATACTATTATGCAAAGTGAAATTATTTTTTATTCTATTACGTAATGCTAACAACCTTATCTTGGATTTTTTATTTTTTGTTCATTTATTTATTTCTTTATATAATATACTAAACGTTTTAAATTTGGGTAGACGAAGTGTTCAGTTTTTTTCCCTCAGTCTAGCCGGTTTCATTGAATTGGTTGGTTTGGAGCTCTACGGTCTACTTTTTGCAACACGAAGGCTAATGAGACAGGTACCTACTGCTTAAAGCCGATTCCGAACGGCTACGAACATCCATACCACAGTGGGATTAGAACCCACGAACTCCGGATCCGAAGGCCAGCACCCTAACCAACCGACCATCGTTTGGCTTTCATTGAATTGGAATTTATTACAAAGGCAAAATTTCATTTCCAAAATCCAAACAAAAAGATTAATTCCTCTAAGTTTCGAGGGTTTGGTTAAACATCCTCTCTAGAAAGGCTCGATTTTATCTGAAATATTAGTCTTTCTGCATCATTTTAAACGTTAATCCAAAGCTAGAAAAAAGGCTTGTTTTGTCACAACGTACTTATCAACTCATATCAGGCTCATCAACTTTTAATTTATCAATTAGAAGTTCGTATGTACCACTTACTTTAATCCAATTTGAATAAGATTTGTATACTTTTCAAAAAACCACGAAAAAACAGAAAACTCTTAATAAAAGCTAGAAGAGATTCATGACGTACAGCCGGTCTCACCAAAGACGTTTAACGGCTAATCATGATTAAATGATGGTTCCAACTAATGGTGGGACTCAATTCTCTGTTTAAGCATAGATTAATTACAGTTAGTGTTAAATGACTTTGGTGAGACCGGCCCTGAAGCACCATGTCGTTAGTTAAGAGCATTGAATAAACTCTGTATTTAAGCAGTTAACTGGCCAATTATCCTTGCCAAAGAGGGTCCATTTGCTTAGTCTGGAGAACCGAAGAAATACCTCGCAAACTGTGAAGCGTACACAGTTCATCGTTCAGTTATGACGTCATATGGGTAAACTGTACAATTTAACTGATAGTGAATGTGTAGTTCACGAAATCCTGTAAAGTTTATAATAAGACTTTGTTGATCTCGTAAACATTTAAAGTCCATATAAAGGGTAACGAACAAATAATAACACTGAAAAAATCTATTTTAACTTACAAAACGTGTATAACAATTGTTTGAAATACAGAATGGATATTTGAATCTCGAAAAATTATAATTTTGATTAACTTAAAGGTAAATATATATGTATACAGACAAACGTGAGTGTGGTCTATTTCTTGGGTGTTTTATATAAATCAACACACTTTTTCAAGTCGTCACCATATTTTTTTACACTACCAAATGATTACTCTTAATATTAAAACATCATTCACACACTCTTTAATATATTAAGGAATGAACGTTATTTTCTATTTTACCAAGTAAAAAGTGTAATTTAATTAATTCGTAATTTAGAAACCAATAGTTTATCTGAAGACGAAATGATGTTTTTTGAATTAAGATGCGAGACAACAGAAGATAAAAATCCTATTTAGAAAATTAGTATATTGAAACGTTTCCAAACCAACTACTTAAATGGAGGTTTAGTTACCACTTAGAGCCGGTCTCACTAAAGTCGTTTAACTGCTAACCGCAATTAAATTCTGTTTAAAAATAGAATTGCGTCCAACCATTTGTTAGCGCCACGGGTTAATAGCGGTTAACCGTTAAACGATGTTTGTTTGACCTTCCCTTTAAGTTCTTTCTAGTTATAAGCAATGTTGGTGTCCTCATTCTAAGGGAACTTTCGCATTTTCTTACGGCTTAACAGTTGCCTACATTGCATATGTAGTTTTATTTTAGAAAATATAATTTCGTAATTGAATGGGATTATAATATAGAAAACATGTACTTTTCAGTTAGCAAATTAGAGGGGTAAATTGCGAAATACAGCCAAAAATATCGATGCGATTTCTATTCCATAATATTTCTGAAATTAAAATAGCACACAAAATTATTTTCAAAAGACCGCCTGAAGCTACCAATTCTGTATGTATAAATCACAGATTAGGCTTAACTTGACTGCAGCTGTAAATTTTTATAAGGAAGAGTATTTGGAACTGCGCATGTGTCTTTGAAAAACTTTAAAAGAAAAGGTAAAATTCTTTCTTCAGGTAAACATTTTTATTTATTATTATAAACTGTATCCCATATTGCGGTAAAAAATTGCATCTATTTTAGATATGATTAATATTTAAAAAAGATTTATTTACTTCGCATTGTAAACAATATTTTGATGAAATTGAAATACCAATTTTACAGCCAGTTTCCCACTATGAAATTGTTGTCGCCGTATAATACAGAAATACATTTTCATAAATCTATCTGTACATGCAAAAATACTATCACATGAATTTATTCCAGTTAAAACGACTTATGCCATTTCTTAGAGGAAAAATACATTTTCCATCCTCTACTCAAGTTCGAATGACTGGCTAAATATAGCTTTCTGGAATGGCCTGTTTTCTGAAAAATTCCAGAAAATAATCATCTCGGTTCTGAGATCATGGGCGTTAGTTCCTTTCACCTTTCTCGTGCAATCAGATATCACAGTTCTCATATGATAGCAATAAGATAAGATTGGAAACACTAAAGCGGAAGGGGATTTCACTGAAATTCCTTGATCCTCTATATTGATCCAAAACAAAATCACATTTTAATTTTGCCCTAAATAAAGTTTTATTTTTAGTACATTTATTTCCGATAGAGTTTTATGAAAACTGTAAAACGATATTGTACAAAAATATAAAAAAAAATTAAAACATGACTTGTGGTTTTAATTAATAATGCGGCGATGTAACTCAAAATATTACCTCGTGTACAAACAATTCTGACTTTTCCTTTTTCCTGATGACATCTCGTGATATTTCTCCATTCTCCTGCCATTTTGTATTGTAAGCTGTTCTCTTCATTTCTCTCCATATGTTGTCAGATGTAAAACAAATTCCTACGAATTGTTTATTAAATATTTAGGATTCCGATGATATATTTGTTGTTCCTCTTCATTTATTTCCTCTCCTTGTGGTGACCCGGACGTGATTTGAACACGCAACCTTCTGATCTGGAGTCAGAAATTGGCACAGCGTCTTAAAAGCTGCACTAAAGGCTCACTTATCAAACAGGTGGGTTGACATTCTCCCTACCCTGCTGCTGGGTTTAAGGACCACACTGAAACCTGATCTTGGAGCTACTCCGAGCGACCAGTATATGGCCAAACGATACGTCTTCCAGGTGATTTTTTTACCTTTTCGACTCAGGATTTAAATACGCCTACTTTCATCAAGCAATTAAAGGACACAATGCAACAGTTGACGGCTCGGCCAACTACATCTCACAACAAGTCGAAGTTTTTCTTACATTCAAGACCTAGAAACCTGCAGTCATGTTTTCCTACGGTACAATGCATTGTGTACCCCTCTACATCCTCCTTACGATGGACCTTTCCCAGTTGTCTGCAGACGGGATTCTCTAATTTCAAAATCAGCAAGGGAGGAAAGGAGATAGTAGTGTCTATTGATCGTCTGAAACCAGCATATCTCCTGGCAGATGATTCAGACTCTTCTGCGAATAACTCTTCAGACTCTAACGAATACCTTCACGACAAGACACAGGCGGCAGAACCAATTATGGATCAGACTCCTTCTACTGTGCTATCTTCAAAGCAGCAAACTTCAAGATACGGCTGCAAAATTAGACATCCAGTGAGATTTGCAATAATATCGTAATTGGTTCGTTAGTTGGGAACTCTATTACAAATTTATTGGGATTTGAAGACTACTTATGCTGACAGAGAATTTTAAATACGTACCTTAATCTTGCAACCGAAGGCGAGACAAATCCCAGAGGCCAATAACCACTGCACTACAGTTTTGTTGTACGGTATGGGTGATGGGAGATTTTTCATATTTTTAACAGTTTATTTAAAAAAAAATTGGCGATGGCTATAAATTTTCTTTTCTATTAAACAATTTTCGGAGAGAAAAAAAATAGGTACATACTCAAGATAACCAACCACGTTCGGAACCAAAAATTTTAAATAAGTTTTTATGGATATATTTTTTTAGTTATTGCAGAAATAAATTATAAAACATAGAAAAATATAAAAATAAACATAAATACATATATATTGTCTTAAAAATTTTCAAAAATAGAGAAAAACAAGCATTTTTTGACTTTACGGCAACACACCTAACTAAAAAAATACGCAAAAACACATCACCTTTACATGGATTAATGTAGACATAGATCCATTATGTATGCATTGAACCTCCAGAATGCAAATATTCTAAAGTATAAATGAGTTATAGCCAATCAAGTAATTTAGAGAAGAAATTCAAGGAAAAAATAATGAAGTTTCTAACATAAATGCCCATAACTCATCTCAAAATGAATATATTTATAATCTTGAAGTTCAATGCATATATAACATCATTAAAACATACAGTTAAATTCTAATTAAATTCAAAAAATTATTTTAGCAGTTGTGACTGTTGAAGTGGGGTAGTGTAGCAAAAATCACAGTTTTTCAGAAATTCAATTTAAATATTTTATTGGATAAATTCATTAAGTGTTTTATAAGTTGATAAACATTCAGAAATATGCTGGAGTAATTAATTTATTTATTTAAAAGCTATAATACGCTAATTATGACGTTTTTCCTGCTAACACTCAAATTTAGGCCCTTTAACTGCTCACTTCCGGTACCTTTTCGAAACTTCCAGTGATGATTAAACAGCTGTATCATGAATCTAGAAACAAGCTGAAAACTGTTTTCGAAAGCTAAAGGACTGATCTTAAAAATAAACGAATAAAAGTTCTCTCAGTACTTTTCACGAAAATCGCTGTTTGAACGTGATCGGTTACTTTAAGTCGGGGTAGGTCGGTCGGCAAAGGCAGCGAACTAGTAACTGAAAGGTTACGGGTTCTGGGCTCAAGCCGGTCTTAGATCCGCAGTGTTTGCTAAAGGTAACTGGGGCACGTAAAATATATTCGTAATCACAATGTCCTCTAAATTCTTTTGAGACCGGGTTAGACTCTTCCTCAGGGCAGCACTTGCAAGCCTTACGACCAGTAGGGTAGGCTACTCCCTGAGGGCACTCAAACGATACCTCTGCTGGTGGCAAGCCAAGCCTGGGGAGTCTTCTGTTTGGTCCTTCTTCTAAATTCCGAGGACCCACTGGGAGTACTGTTTCTCGCTTTCATAGCATAGCTTAAACTACATGTGCTAAATAGCTAAGAGCTTCGTAGCCTTGTATTTGTACAAAGACATATAGTGCCTGTGCATATATATATATGAATATTAGAAATTACTTTTGACACTTTGTCTTTTATAGTCTTCTTCCTCCCTGTAAAAACACTTGGGCAATGAATTTTCTTCTATTTCATTTACAAAGTATTACTTCTCTGCGTCTATAGTCTTATATCACGTTTAAGTTTCATATTTCATCACTCATCTAGTAGAAAATGTATCTATCAGTTCCACCATACTTCGCAGCAATATTTTATTCTTTAACATTAAATTTTTTTATTCCGCCTCTAACTGTATATAAAATATACAAGTAGAATGTTATCCACTGTTTAATTATTAGAGAAGGAAGCTATTGTACAGCTTACTGCATCTAGCTGAATTTGGAAAAATGAAACTGAAAACAGCAAAGCAGTAATAAAAAAAATTCTTGTCAAAAGTAAATATTGGCTGTCTTCATAGATATGTAATTAACTAACAGGAATGATATTTAGTTAGCAGCACTTTATCTAGTAATCATTTTTATTCATGTTACTTTGAAAAGGAAATCAAGTAAGAATTATATTATTTAACTATTTCAAACATACCTCTATAAATATTCTGCATTTTTAAATATGTTATTTATATAGATTAAAAACGTCAAAAACGGTTATTTTTACTATACTAATTATGATACTCTTGGAGTAGAGCCACTACACAGGTCTGAGGTTCGATCCCCGGGCTGAGCCCAGGCTGATTCAGCCTTTTAGTCCTTCAGTGGGTAGATGAACTGAGGACTAAGCGTTCTTGTTAACTAAACACTGGGATTCCGCGTAAAATTGACCACCTAACCAGAATATATGCTTCTCACCTCAGGGCCCTTGGTCATGTAAACGAAGATTATCACCGTAAACCCTGCCCCCTAAGGGCCGTTGAGCTGAGAAGTTTAGTTTTAATTATGATACTCCGAGTTAAATCTATTTCAACACCCCAGTGGTACTTTGATTAAACTGTCCTAGCTAGAAATAAATGGAGGCAAGTATAACTTAAAATATTCCGTAATTACAGTAAAAAATATTGCTATTATGCCTCAATGCCTTCGTTATTAGGATCTAGTTTTTCAATTAAAAACTGTGATCTTCAGGATAAATAAAAATAACCCAGAACATAATTTCTGACAACGGAATAAAAAGTTCCGGCTATGTGAAAATGTAAAGTTTTTTTTCTTCGCTTTTCAGATCCACCTAGCGCGCCTTCCATTATTGGATATGAAGAAGGGATGCCAATTCGGGCTGGAGATTTTCAAAAACTCACATGCGTCGCCAACGGAGGCAATCCACTGGCAACGCTGAGGTGGTTCAAGCGAGACAGAGAGGTAATGTGTTATTGATATTTATCTTTTATAGCATTTTGTAAATCAGCAAATTCAGTTTTTTATGGCTTTTTTAGTTAGAAATCAGATAATTTTCAAAATAAAGAAGTACTATTTTACAGCGAATAAAATAAATTTATTTAGGAAGTTTATGATACAGTTTCACAAGCAAAAATTGGTGTTCCGATGCATCCGGAACAAAACAACTAAACTTTTATGTGATTCGTTTTCGGCCCTATTCAGAACTTTCTTGTAGTAGCACTTCATATCGAGTACGCATCCGCACGGCAGCTGTAATGCTGCCAGTTTTTCATTTTGTTTCGCACATGCACATTTTTATGTCATACTTGTTTTTGTGTTGTATAAAATAAGTCTTTTTGTGTTTGAAAAAAAGTGTTTTCATTCGCATAATTAACCAAATCGTAACAATTGGTGACTTACTACATTTAGTCATTATTACAGGGATAATTAAAGACTCACAGTGCATTTTAAAATGAATATTTCATTATCAGTGTAAAGAATCAAATCACTGCCAATGTTACAGGAATTTAATGTATATTTCCTCTTTTTTTCATTTTTAATGTGTCTTTTTCTTTAATATGTTTTTTATAATCCAAAAAGTCTGGTAAATTTTAAAACTTCTTTAATGAGAAGCAAAACACTTTTTAATGCCAAAGAATACTGGTTTATAGGAAAAATACTATACTTAGTAATGCCTATACTACACAGACTGGGAATTCTGATGAATTACTAGACACTTTTTGTTCATAGTTAAGTTAAATACATGTTAATATATAAAGTTATTAATATTAAGTTAAGAAGCACTTAGTATTAAGATGTAATTAATATTAAGTTAAGAAGTACTTAGTATTAAGTAGATGTTTTTTTTAAAGTTAGAACAGAATACAGAAGTTACTTATACAGAAGTTTCTTAATATTAAGTTAAGAAATATAGAAATTTGAAAATTTTATTTAACCCTCTAAGCGGTTCGCAAGCACAGTTCCACTAAACCGACGATATCTTCAAAACGTACAATTTTCGACCTCGAAAAACGCCCCTAAAATGGATGTAACGTACATTTTTGCCAGTGATTTCCTCAATTTAGTTTTGCGGTAGGAGGATGAGGTCGATTGTTTAGGAAATGTACCACTTTTTGACTGACATTTATTGAGGGATGCACCCCTACCCCCTGAGGCACAAAGACGCTGATAGCTTTTCATGGCTATGTAAATTTCTATTTCGAAGTATTTCGTTTGCGGTAACAGATGCATCTTTAATTGCATCACTTGAATATCTTGGATGACTGTCGTAAAAAAAAATATAATCAAGTCTCTCAAAGAATATTTTTATTTGTACTTTTAGAATCCATTATTTCTTATGGGATGATCTTCGAGACTTTACGAGTTTTATGTGTATTAAAAATTAACAATCTATAATATCTATTTATATATCTATTTATATCCGGAAGTAAAGGGACTATAACGAGGGTGGGTTTCCAGTATTCTATTCTTGTCGACAAAGGGTGAAGGAAAAAATCATAGAACGCTTTGATCACTGACACAGTAAACTTTTAGCGTATTTTTTTTAGACTTTTTTCCTCGATGTGTTCCACTCGGAGGGTTAAACTTCCATTACCAGCGAGAATAGTTTATTGTTAAAGCTAAGGCGGATTGAGCAATATAGGCATCTAATGTGATATGAAAACTGTCTCACATGCATTATAATACTACATAGTTGGTATTTGGAAATTTTTATCATTATAAATTGCCAAAATTGTAAGGCAAACAATTATTTGTTTATAAAAACTGTCTATTCTTTGTAGTAGCTCTGCCAAATAGGTTGAAATTTGCTAGACTTTCTGTCCATAGATATGCTGACAAATAAATATTTTAACTAGATCGTTGCTGCTTCAAAAAGGAATTCACTGGCAATGTTAAGCAGAATTCAAGTGACACTAGATTATGTAATAATTACGTAATATCTAAAATACATTTATAAGTAAAAAATATTGATATTTTAAGTTTTCATTTATTAGAGATAAGACTATATCAATGTTAATATGTAATTTAATAATGACTGCTCCGAGTAATTATTAAAAATGTTTTACTGATTTGATCACATTATATTTACATTGACATATAAAGAGACTAAGTAAATTTCCATTTTTATTTAAACCATCTTCATCAAAGATCCTTAAATACTACGTAACTTATTCAAATATGACAGTTATAATTCTTCATAAATTTTAACCTACGACAGACAGGGAAACAAAATAAAGTGTAAATGAAAATTAATATAATACATCATTTAAATAAGGTATTACATTTGAAAGTAGTTTAACTTAATTTTTAATGTGCTTCTATAGGTAGGTATATTGCCGAAACACATATATTAGTTAATAATAAATTAAAGAAAAATATATCTATATAGTAATTACTTGATTTGCGAAAATGTTAACGTTATAGAGTGGTATCTCTTTGACTTAATTTGTTATTTAAATGTTAGACTCCATTATTATTATTACATATATATCCTAACTATAATCATCTTATAATATTAATTTGAACAGTGCATGTATAGATTAGATAGTAAGCATTGTGTTCATCTATGTGTATTATAATGCAGCTTTTCAAATTTTATTACTATTTAAAATTTTATAGAAAATTTTATATTACATTAATTAACTTTATCGATATTTTACTGTTTAATACATATATCATCCTGTTTGAGTTATTGTTAACTGATTTTACTGGAATATGTGAAAATACATAAATGAAAATATAAACGTACACTTTCTTAATAAAATTTAATTTTTTTAATTTTGTAACATAAAGCGAAGAAAAACAGAAATAAGGAGTTACATACTGAAAATAAAAAAGAAGAACAATTTTTGTTCTTTCTCTAAACAAATCCCAGTTGTAACATATGAAAAGACTATATATTGAACACCATACCAAAAAATATTTTTATTAAAAATAAATTTAAAAGTTGAATGAAAAATAATTCTGATAAATTTTACAATTATTATTTTTAAAACTTTTATTCTACATTTGACAAATTATAAATTGCAGCTTTTAATTTAATCAGTTTTTACTAAGGGAATATAATGTTTGTCAAAAGAATACATAACCTATTAAAATGGCATCATACATAATCCTTTCTGTACAGTTAATATTAAGGTTATTTCTGATTGCTTATCAATTTCAAAAGCCCTTTAAGGATTCTATGGAAACACTACTATTTTATGAAAGCTTTTATTGTACCTTTCTTTAAAAAAATCCCAGTTATAAAATAGGAAAAGATTATACACTCACTTCCAAAAGTTAAGCACGAAGATGTAAAATGCAAAATAATCAACAAATACTGCTTTTATTGACACAAAATTCGGTAGTAACGTAGCATATATATTTATGCATAAAACAAAATCAATAATTATATACATAAACGAAAACAATATTAAATTTTTGTAATTTATCAGATAATGACATATTGGAGACTTAAACAGTATTATGTATAAAGTGAAAATCAACAGCATAAAATGAAAAAAGGACATTAATATGGTATGTGATACCCCTCAACTGTATGCAAAGTTTACACCTTGTGACCATGCTTTCAATTAGGTGGTCAGCCACCGCAGAATTAAGCAATCGCCTTTCTTCTTGTAGAGCAGTTTTCAGCTCAATAAGAGAAGCTGGAGGTGCGAAACGTGAAGATACAGCACGGCCGAGAGCATCTCAAAGTTTTCAATGGGATTAAAGGCGGGTGATTATGCTGGCCATCATATACGCGCAATCCCTTCACAGTCATCGACGATGTCATCTCTATGGGGACGTGCGTTATCGTCAATTAAAACAAAATCAGGGCCAACTTCTGCAGCGTAAAATGTCACAATGGGTTCTAGGACTCCATCTCGACACCAAATAGACATCATAGAACCTCGTTTAAAGATGTGCAGGTTGGTGCAGTATCCTAATGAAATCCCTGTCCGCACCATAATGCTTCCACCTCGAAAAGCGTGATGTTCGCTGATGTTTTGGGGCTGATTTCTTGTTCCTCGTTCACCCCATTTCCTTATACGTTTGTCATCTGGCTCCAGAGCAAATCTTGAATCATCAGTAAACAAGACATTACCCCACTCAGACGCAGTCCAATTGACAAGTTCCCGGCACCACTTTAATCGTGCCCCTCTTGATTGGGCTGATAGAAAAACACAAACTCGAGGTATCCGAGAGTACAGTCCACTCATATGTAATCTTCGGCGCACAATAGCTGCAAATATCGCCTTACCGATGGACGCTGTAACCATAGATGTCACAGCTGTGGAGGTCGCTCTGCGATTCCGCTTGGCTAAAATAGCAATATATTGATCTTCCGAGGGGATCCCTTGCTCGACCGGCTACGAGCCTTTGGACAACTCTCTGTGTGGTTTGGAATTGTTTCCATAAATGTGAAATTACAGAATGATGAACGCCGAAGAAAAGAGCAACATGTGTGATCGACTGTCCTGCTTCAATGAGCCCCAAAGCATGCCAGCTCTCAGAATCTTCCATTCGTCTTCTGGAAGTCATAGAAACACTCCTGTCTTGAAAACAAATTGTACTAATGTTTTAAACACCTTCTATCAGCACTTACAATGTACTTGTGTAATCCTTCAAAAAGCCGGCATCTTATAAAACTGGGCGTTTTGTATATTTCTTGACATGAAGGCGCGATTGGCTGTTAACTAACATATTTGCATTCCTCCATCTACCTCTGCAGCTAATTGCATCCTCTTCAATTCTTATTGATTTTCGGAAATTATCATTTTCATCTTCGTGCTTAACTTTTGGAAGTGAGTGTGTAATGAACACCATATCAAAAAAATCTATTTTTATGAAAAATAAATTTAAAAGTTGAATGAAAAATAATTATGATACATTTTACAATCTTTATTATTTTTAGAATTTTTATTACAATTTTTATTCTACATTTGACAAATTATAAATTGCAGCTTTTAATTTAATCAGTTTTCACTATGGGAATAGAATGATTTTCAAAAGAATACCAAAGTGTACGAAAGTTTTAAACACCTTCTATCAGCACTTACAATGAGCTTGTGTAACCCTTCATAAAACCGGCATCTTATAAGACTGGCCTTTTCGTATATTTCTTGACATGGAAGCGCGATTGGCTGTTTATGAAAGCCGTTATTTGCATACCTCCATCTACCTCGAAAAAAACAGCTAATTGCATCTGAAACTAAAAATTGGCTTTTGGAAATTATCTTTTTTATCTTCGTGCTTAACTTTTGGAAGTGAGTTATAAAATATGAAAAACACTATATAAAAAAAACACTTCATGAAAAATAAAAATACATTTTTCAGCTTTTTATTATTTTTAGAATTTTTATTACAATTTTTATTCTACATTTGACAAATTATAAATTGCAGCTTTTAATTTAATCAGTTTTCACTAAGGGAATGTAATGATTTTCAAAAGAATACCGAATCTATTAAGTCTCTTAGAATGGCATCAGCATGTATAATTTTTTCTGTATTGTTAGTATTAAGGTTAATTCTGATTGCTTATCAATTTCATAATCCCTTTAAGGTTTCTATGGAAACACTACATATTTTATGAAAGCTGTTATTGTATCTTTCTCTAAACAAATCCAAGTTTTAAGATATGAAAAGACTATATAATGAACACCATACCAAAAAACTTATTGTTATTAAAATAAATTTAAAGTTTGAATGAAAAATAATTCTGATACATTTTACAATTTTTATTATTTTTAGAATTTTTATTGCCATTTTCATTCTACAATTGACAAATTATAAATTGCAGCTTTTAATTTAATCAGTTTTCACTACGGGAATAATAGAATGGTTTTCCAAAAGTATACCAAATCTATTAAGTTTCATAGAATGGCATCAGCATGTATAATTCTTTCTGTATAGTTAGTCTTAAGGTTAATTCTGATTGCTCATCATTTCCATAAGTCCTTTAAGGTTTTTATGGAAACACTATTATTTTATGAAAGCCGTTATTTTAACATAAAGCGAAAAAAACAGAAACAAATAGTTACATACTGAAACTAAAAAATTCAATTTCTGTTCTTTATTTACAGAAACTCCAGTTATAAAATATGAAAAGACTATATAATAAACACTATACCAAAAAATCTTTTTCAGCTTTTAATATTTTTAGAATTTTTATTCTACATTTGACAAATTATAAATTGCAGCTTTTAATTTAATCAATTTTCACTATGGGAATAGAGTGATTTTCAAGAGAATACCGAATCTATTAAGTCTTTTAGAATGGCATCAGCATGTATAATTCTTTCTGTATAGTTAGTATTAAGGTTAATTCTGAATGCTTATCAATTTCATAATCCCTTTAAGGTTTCTATGGAAACACTACTATTTTATGAAAGCCTTTATTGTATCCTTTATTTTTGCAGGTCAGAGCTGTTACAAGCATTAGTGGCAGCGGTGTTTTCAGCGAGCTTGTGATCCGTGCTGATGCAAGCGACAATGGAGCTGTCTACCGCTGCGAAGCCATCAATTCTGCAACTGACAAGGCCCTCATAGCCAACATCAAGCTGAAAGTCCATTGTATGTGCCACCAGACATAATTTATTCCCTTTATTGTTGGCTCTCGTGAGCTTAAAAAGCCTTTTTTTCCAACGGTTAATCAATATTAAAAAATATCCCACCATTAATTACTTAACGTTACAGATTTTATATGAAAAATTAATACGTATATAAATTTTCACTGTTCACGTAAATTAAATGCACTCTGGCATTTCCGCGAAATCCTTATTTTGTGGTACAAAGCAATTAGTTTTATTACTTCGTGACATTATCGTATTTCACAATTTTAGTGGAGCGGTCTTTTTATAGTTTTAGTACTCAGGACAATATTTCATCCATTAAGAGAGTTTTGATTTTAAAGCTAAGTTTATTATTACTTTATCAGTAATATGTACAGAATAAAAGAGAGATATAATGATAACCATAAATTTTTATGACAAAGAAAAATTTAAAAAAAAAAATCAAGTCAATGATGTTATAATTTAGTCGATAGTTGAAATGCCAAATGCCATTTTCTATCTATCTATCTATCTATCTATCTATATATATATATCTATATATATATATATATATATATATATATATATATATATATATATATATATATATATATATATATATATATATATATATATATATATATATATATATATATATATATATATACATATGTATATTTTTATATACATATATCTGCATATATAATTCTATACACCCCCACACACACATACACACACACACATATATATATATATATATATATATATATATATATATATATATCAAAATTATTTAACTTTAATATTTCCCTAAAAACCTCCTCTCTTCCATTCTAATTCGTTTAAATCTTTCCCAGCCTCCAAATAGTTTTATCAACAGAGTATTTTCCACTTAACATTCTTCCTAATGTAGCCTCCACACTATGGCCAGTTGTTCACCACTTCCTGATGATGACCTCGAACGATGGTTCACGGGTCGCATCCACACGATGGGCTACTGAATGAGCTGAGCGCATTGATTCGTCCATAAGGTCTACTGCGCACTTTAGTTGCGCATCTATCTGCCTTTGATCTTTGGAGTAAAACCGCCTCCGAAGCCATCGTCCGCCAAGGCTATTTTATCGTCTGCCGCCATCGGCCACGATAAGCCAAAGCAAATCCAGACCGTGGTGATGGCTTGCAGTGGACCATAGTGTGAAGGCACCTTTAAGCTTTGTGTCCTAAAACTGTGGACTTTCTGTCTATTCAGCAGTCTCCCAGCTGTTGGCGGAACATGGATTCGCGTTTTGAGGATATTGCATTTAATTCGCTTATTAAGTTGTTTTTTACTGTGGGAAAATTCTTTTTGTCATCGCTCTTAGGTGTACCTCTGTCCGAACAGAGTGAACTCTGTGGCTTTTGGTTGTATGTTGTCCAGAAGATTAGATGTGCTTTGTTGCCGATCTGGAATAAAGTTTAAATTAGACTTCTGCGTTCTCTTCCATATCAGGCCCTACTGCATCTTTGAATTTTTATTATTGCTAGCTGTTGAGTTTTCTTCTTGTGAAGGAGTTTTATAAAAAATGGATTACATATATATATATATATATATATATATATATAAACAGAACTTCCTATAATATTTTATATATAATTTGAAATGAACAAAGGAATACTTTCTAGCGTTATAACCTTACACGCATCAAAATTTATCTTTGGAACTGCGAAATAAACGAGGTATAAAAATATATAAATTGTTGAAAATATTTATAAATTTATCTATTAGTATTAGACCATAAAAGCGTACTTGCACTTAAAATAATTTAAATATAACCTTTATATAACAAAAAAATTCAATGCTTCTAAAATATATAATATTTTTTGACGCTTGGAAAAAATTCATATTACTGAAAACATGCTGTATTAATATTTTCAAGCAAGTTGGGGAGCTACAATAATGGACAAAACTACCTAAGCAGAAAATAGCATCAAACTTTTGTGGTTTGTATTATAGGTCTATATATATGCTAAAGTGAAATACATTTTTTGTCTATTTTGAAGCTTTTAAGTTTTCTTTTCAGAAAAATTCATAGTCTAAATTCAGCGGACAGGGATTAAATATTTCAATTTTTTTGACATACTTATATGAGATTTACTATATTAAATTATTTTTAAATAATTATGGATATATTTTGAGTTTGGTTTTGATCTTCATATATAACTAACTATTGTTTCACCTTTTTTCCTTTAGTTCCTCCTTCGACAGTAACTCTCAAAATTACACCATCTAGACCAAGAGCTGGAGAAATGGTAACTATATTTATTAACTAAATGAGTTGATAAGTTGTTGTGTGATCTCTCATTGTAGGTAATAAACTGAAATCAGATATTATATTTCTTTATAAAATAAGTCGCAGTGCCTTAATGGTGGGTGGATCTAACGCCACTTGGTCATACAAAGCCCGAATGAGCGCTGCTGTTTGGAATTAATGCAGAAGTGAGCGTCTTTCGCTGTTAACGAGCATCTTTAAGGTGAAAATACGACTTTGATCGAACACACATGACACAACCTTTTTAGGGCCGGTCGAACTCATTCATACACACATTCATCTATCCAAAAGCCAGAAATTTAGAACCAAACCAGAGACCGACTCATCCCTGATTCAGTACCCCCAGAGATATATTTTGGTATGGGAACTCGGAGGACTTCGCAGTCACCCCATATTGAACGTATCTCAACTGCCATTAGCAACGCCGCTGTCTTTGGTCGAGACGAGGACAGAACTAGCCACCACAGAATGCACAACAAAAATCTAAATTAAATAAGTACTAATTGTCTAGCAACCAGTCTTCGGTCTTGATCAGTGAGATTATATTTAAGGTATTCTACTATGTTTGTATAGTCAATTTTAATTAAAATGTTTTATATATATATATATATATATATATATATATATATATATATATAATGTGATTATTTGAAAAATTATCCTTTAAATTATCCAAAGTAATTTACTTTTGTTTACATGTTCATTAGGAACATAGTATAACTAAATGTTCTTTGTGAAGATTGAGTTTATTTGATTAACCATTCATGGTCAAGATGATAAGAAAAGGCCAAGAGAAGTTTTTGTTTATTTTCAAAAATATTTTAATATGCATTATATATGATACTGAGGGTGTTATGACCAATGGGTTTAAATATTTGGGAATATGTTAAAAGCTATAGTTGAAATAGGTGACACGGAACTCAGAGATCAGGTTCACACATATGGTAACAAAAACAAAATTTCGATGAAAGGAATAAAATTTTATAACATATTTTAAAAGACAGGTAACTCATGAGAAAAAAAAAAATCACAGCGTTTCTAAAGTGTGGGAAGGAATTTGGCAAGCCAAAAAACTGGTTGGAGTTTATTTCTCCAAAACCAAAGCTCTCACAAGCTCATATTCCGTAGTTTCTCTCTCATTCAGTCTACAAACCTCTTTTTACTTCCCTCTCCCTAAATCTCTGCACTGTCTGACTTCAGTCGCTTGCCACTACCTGGTTGGTCAGTATGTCACACGACCCTCAGCGTTAGTTTCAGATTTACCACTAACCGAAATCGTTTAGTCTGAGCTGATTATTAATTGTTGATTGTAAGTTTGGTACAGTGACTTTTTTGTCCAGTAGTACCATTTCCTCAGACTAGCAGGCGCCTGTGTTGTCCTAACATATCGAATGTCTTTTATGTGTTGGAAGATTATGACCGCGAAGTCACTATGTCTCTCGAAATTATTATTTTATATCTTATATTATAGTACATTACATTTTTAATAATCCAAAATGCTTAGATTTTCAAGACAAAAAAGTGAATATATCAAAATGCTTTTTATGAGATCAATGTCATTAGTGTTAAATATTGTTCTTTCATTTTAACCATTTAAAAAGCGAGAAGAGCTTATAATGAAATGCTATAATTATAGAACATATATGCTTTTAAAGACACACTAAAAGCTTAATTTCAAAATTAAATTTTTCTATTTTATAAAAATAAGAGTAGTTTACAGACCGACAACTTAAATCATAGCATGAGTATTAGAATGTGACATTTACTTGAAGGTATAAAAGGAAAAATTGGATTTCTAGCTGTGTGATAGTTTAGGTGATTTTGATAACCTCGAGCCAAATTCTTATTTTTGATTTAATTTTAACTTCACAATAGGTTTAATAGTGTTACGAATTTCGCAAGTTGGCATGTATTTTTGCCGTATACTGTGTATTATAATGGGTAAATCATGTATTTGGTGAGATATTGGCTCGTAGGAGGTGTTTTTGCCGACTAATGTTTGGCGCCAAGTTTAGCGATTTATCGCCAAATTTGGCGACTTGGTGACTTTCTTGGTGACCGTTTGTACCTAGTACTTTCTAGAATATTCCAGTTTCTCCCGAGGATATAAATACCGGGGGCCGATCCTGATTCAGTTAGCTGAGAAATTTGTAGAGGTAAAGACCTACGTTGTTTGGCGCTAAGAGTTTTAGTGAACTATCGCCTGTGCTAGCCAGTTCTCGCGGTGTTGGCTGCTGTATTCGTGTTTTCCCTGCATTACGAATAAAGTACTGTTATTTTTGCTGTCTTAATTCAAAGTCTACTCAATCCACGAACGCTACGCTTCATAAATTGGTAACAATAGGTTTATTTTTACTCTATTTCGAAGCAATAAATTTTAATTTTTAAAAATATCCTGTGTTTCTAATTCATTATTAATAATAGTTATTATCTAGCAATCTTTTGCCTTTTAAAATCCCAAGTCCTATATTTTATGAAGGAAAAAAAATTACTTAACGGTTAATTTTATTAATCATTTACAAAAAATAGATGATGACTTTATTATGCTAACATCTGTTCTGAATATTATAGAATAGAAATGGTGCCAAATAACGAGTCATCTATTAAAGAAGTTTTGCATTCCTTGATAGTAGCGTATAGTGATAAAAATATAAGCATTTTATTATTCTAGCAAGATTAGGACTATCAAGGGAGACATCGAATATCATTGATAAAAGCGTACAAAAAATATTTTATTGCTTGAATAAATTGAAAAAAAAGGTTAACATCGGTACCATTGAAAAATAAATGTTTAAATCAAATTTATTTTCCTTGTTTATTGAATTTATTCTATAAATTCATTAATGAAGAAAAAACGTTTTCCGAAGGTAGGAAATTTAATATGAAATATATGTTAAGTGAAAACTTGTGGATAGTTATTTATTATTTTAAATGAGATCTGGGACTGTTATAAAAGATTATAACTTCATTTAACTTCTTATTTTAACTTCATTTTTGTGAATATTTTAGTCTTTTCTGAATGTAACTTTTAATGTGGAATGATCTTAAAAATCTTAGTAAATATTTTACTCTAATGTATTTAAGGAAAAGTTTTAGCTTGCAAAAATTAATCAACTTAAATTACTTATATTAAAATTTAAAACGTAAAAGATATGATGAAATGTAGTGAAATTGTTTAATGATTACTAGATTTCTTTAACTTTTCGATTAAATAAAATAATTAGAAATATTGTCTAAAATTTTTGTGCATGTTTTAGCCTTTTCTGTGTATAAGTTTTAATGTGGCATGATCTTAAAAATCTTAGTAAATATTTTATCCTGATGTATTTAAAAAAAAGTTTTAGTTTGGAAAAATTAATCAAGTTAAATTACTTAAATATAAATTTAAAACATAAGAAGGATATGATGAAATGTAGTGAAATTTTTTAATGATTACGAGATTTCTTTAACTTTACATTTAAATAAAATAATTAGAAATACTATCTTTATTAATCTAAGTTAGAAAATTTTATCGGGATTTTTACTTTCTCGTATATATGCTGTATAAGGAAAGTAGTGTTGTAGTGCAAGAACTGACTTAATTAAACCTGCATAAATCCGACCTAAATACCATTTTCGGAATTATGTCTGCTCTTATGTTTTTACATGTGAGCATGTTAACTCCAGTACGTTTTGATTGTAAACAATTTTGAATATGATCGTCTTTGATGAAAGTATTTTTAAAATAATTAATAACGATTAACATTTGTAATAATCAATATTTTACTGTGACATATTTTAAAAATTTTACATAATCACATTGTTATATTCTCAAGAAGGTTTAATACAAACCAAATACATTAGTTTTTGAATGTCCACTCTCACATTAATTTTTTAAAGGTAAGTTTTCTATGCACTTGAAATTGTTTAGCTAGAGATATAGTAAAAGATATTATCTTCGGATTGTATTCCACATACAGCTTGTTTGGGTATTTCGTTTTTGCTATCACATTTGTTGAAACAGAATTTGTTGTTGTTGTTGTTGTTTAAATGGCTTTTTAAATAGTAATGTATATGCTGCTAACGTACTTTGCTATCACATCCATAACAAGAATATTAGAGGACAAACAGTGTACTACGTTAGCCGTCCACACGAAACTTGTATGCATGTAATGTAAAGCTGGTGTATTTAATATATAACTACAGTCTATGTCAAAATTGGGAAGTATTTACCATTAAAGATCATATTCATACTAGAAAGTAAAAAAAAGCCGAATAAGCTGATATCCTTGCAAATGCAACTATTGAAAAATTATTGTTTTGTACCCTTTTATCTGTGTATTGCATTATACAGAAATAATATAAAATCGTTAAGTCAATTGTTTATTAGCATAAAAAGTTACAGCATAAACCATTTTTGAACTTACATAGAAGTAATAAGATAAGAAAACATTAAACCTTAATTACTTTAATAAACTTTTACTTATTTAAATACGGTTAAAATAAAAAATAATGAAGAAGTACTTTTAAATAAATTTAATACTTTATTAAATAAATATAATACAAAAAAAATAAAATTAAGTTATAAAACTCTAAGGAAAAACAACAAATTTTTATTATATATCAAACTGTTTTATTTTATGTAATTAATACAAGAGTATTAATATATAATATTACTATATAATATAATAACATTACATAACGTATATAATATTAATTTTGTTGTAATATTAATACATAAGAGAGTTATTATGAAGGGCGTACAAAAACTAACGGCTGAGGCATCAGCTTCCAGGCAGCATTTCTTCTATTTTTAGTAAATATTATATTTGTTTATATTTTTTAAAACAACTGAAGGCAGCGTAGGATTATGCGTTAACTTGTTTGAATACCACAATGAATGCACAATCATTTGAATAGCTCTAAATTATTTCCTGCAGTCGTTGAAAGAGCCTTTGAAATACCGTAAAACAGAAACATATTATCATAGTTACAATGTAATAAAATACTTCTTTTAGAAATATTTTAAAACATGTATTGCTTCTCAAAGTTCCAAATGTTTTCTATAAGTAATTAAAAATGTTGTTTTAAAAATTAGGTGAGTGTGTTATGTGATTCAGCGAGTAGCAATCCACCGTCAGTTTTACACTGGTGGCGAAATGGAGACGTGATAAGTGGCTTCGACAGTGAATCGTCGGACGCTATCTACGGAGGGAAGTCTACGCATAGTAGACTGGACTTGAATACTTCTTCAAAAGATGACGAAGCAGTTTACACCTGCCAAGCGACGAATCACGTATTGCAGAGAAGTGTTCACGAAAGCATCACTCTCAGGCTCCTTTGTAAGTTTAACACTAGAAATATTTACACAAAATGAACTATATTTTCAAAGATCTTCCAATATTTTATAGATCTGCAGCGGCATCATAGCACCAAAGTATCACTAAAGACTTAACTCAGTACTGTTTTGGCGCCTCCACTTGGCGATAGACTATAAATGCAAACCTCCCGACTGTTGTGCAGATGTAAATATATTAACCCCTTCCAGGTTCATTTTATTTCGGGATTATGGGTCAAAAATTTCAATTTTTTATGCTTATTTTCATAAATACATAGCTTTTTAAACATAATAGCATCATTCGCATACAAAATTTCCTAAAAATTAATGTAATTAATGTAAAATCAATTTAAATAAATGAGTAATTTACCTGTATAGTTGGCTTTCTGTGCGTCAGAAATCATTAGACTTTGGAGTCAATTCAAACTAATTATAAATATAAAGCTTAGAATATCTAGCTTTTATACTGACTTAAGTTTTATTTATATCCTATGCATTTACATAAATAATTATGAAATTATTAATCAAAATTTGACCATGTATGTTAGAATCGGAAACGCGATACTGCATAGAATCCAACATCGCAATCTAGACAGTAGAGCCTTGTTTCTCTCCTTACCTTCTTCCCTCTCCTGTCTCTCTTTCAGCAACAAATAATCTAGTAGCCAGAAAAGTACACAAAAGCATTCGAAACCATAAAAAGCACATGTGAAATAATTCGGAAAAGAATGATTGCAGAGTGTAAAATTTCACAGTGCCTGAGCTACACTCGGGATGGTCGAGGATGGTACATTTCGCCTGCCCGAGTACAGCTTGGGAAAAACCGGGAAGGGGTTAAAGTACATTGGTGTGCAAAACTTAAACAACAGGTGGGTTTTTTGCCATAACTCTAAGAGAAATCATCTGAGAGACATGAAATTCAGAAATACGGGATAGTACTATGTACGTAAAGGATGGCGAATGAATCGGCGCTGAAAAAGGAATATAGTGATGATGCATACGGTATGGAATAAAACAAAAACAAGCTTTATTGAACGCATACTATCGCGACTCATGATTGTCTATCCAAGAGGGATAACCACAAGCAGATGTTCATTTATAGGGAATTTACCCTCCCCTAACTGCAATGGTTGCTTTGCACCGTCTCCGCATATTTAGAACCATCTGGTCCAACATTTCTTGCGGTGAGAGTGCCCATTCCGCAATCAGCATTTGTTCGAGTTTTTAGGTGTTCTCCGGAGGATGTAAGAGTGCTGCAATCGTCTCCCCAAAGCATCCTACACATGTTCGATGGGATTTAAATCAGGGAAGTAAGCTAGCCAAATCATTCGAGTGATATCTTCACTTTCCAGTAGTTTTTTACGACTTTTTGTTTACGAAGTTTGTTCTACGACTGGCATTTAATTTAATATGAATTTCTAAATTTAATTTGTTATTTTCCATAACTTTGATGCATATTTAAACTAGGGATCTTCCGAACTATTTATTATTCCCTGACTATTAATTTATTGTATTTAACACGTGTATAAAATTTTATCAATATTGATTCTTTTATTTAATTATCATAATGAAATGTACCTAGAATAACAGAAAATCTCAAAATAGGTTTACGTGTGTGTGTAATTTTCAACAAATTCTATAGATTTTTGGAACAAAATTTCTCGAAATAATCTTTAACGAATTCCAACAGACAAACCAGAGTTCTTGGTGGCGAGCCTGGAGAAATTCGACGTGACGGAAGGGGAGACGCTCGTGGTGAACCTGACTGCACGATCCAACCCTGTCGTGGTGGCCTACGCTTGGAGCAAAGTTACAATGGGTCCGATTCCCCCGAAATCCGAAGCACCAGCCAGTTCTGGCGGACACCGGGTCATGTCAAAGGGACCTCTCCTCGAGATTAAAGAAAGCAAGCGAGAGGACGCTGGGCAATACGAATGCGAGGCGACCAATTCAGAAGGAACTGGACATATCATCATAGTGGTCAATGTTCTGTGTAAGTAATAATCTTCATTCAGATAAATATATGTGTGTCTTGTTTATTTATTCTCTCGCAAACCTGAACTCATATCAAGCCCTTCAATTAATTAATATAAAAACAGTTTAAAAATCGTCAATAAGCTTTTATCATACTCCTTTTATATCCCTTTTATATACCTTTATACCATTTTATATACTTTTTTATACTCCTTTTATATACCTAGACCTTGCATGTTACTTCAATTTTGATTGAATTCTAATTGGTAACAAAAGATTGATGTGTTATATTCTTTGACGAACTGAATACAGAAACGAAATATTTTATTTAGGCTTGATTTTTGTTACTCATCTTTATAACAATTTTAAAATATACTTTATAGTGATGTAAAACATTAATAAAAGTATAATTATTTTTAAGACTAAATCCCCTACCTTGTTTAAATTTCTTTAGTGTTCATACATTTATATCACATTTTCCGAACTATTGTAGCTCCTTGTAAATTTTTTTTAAATTTTAATTAATAAAATCATTTTAAATAAATTAATTTTATTGCATTTTCTAGAATATAATTTTAAGTATAATTATTTTGAGTACAATTTTACTTTGATTTTCATATATTAAGTCATATATATTTCATATATATTTTATATATTTAATACACTCACATGAATTCTAAACTTTTTATCTTACCGAAGGATGACATAAAAAATGATTTGCTTTTATCAGTGATTCTGAACTAAGACACAATATCTAATGACATGGTAACGTCAACCATTTCTGATGTACTTTCAAAATTGTTCTGAGTTTTAGAGTTTCCATGATCTCCTTCCATTACCAATTTACTGTAATGCACTACAATAAATCTGCCTAAGATCTCTGTAATCTTAATTTTTAGAAAGTCAGAATATTTTCTGCATAGCTTTCGTTTACTATCAACATTATCTGACCGCAACATTTATGTATTGACTAATGGTGGTACACTTCAGTTGGTGGGATAATTTTCCTGTTAATTTTTATCCATGATATGCATACTCTTCCTGACAATAACTGCTACAATGACAAACTAACCATAATGCACAAATGGCTGGTAAACATTTATTTAGCAGAACGTAGATTTTTCGTACTGGAAACATTTATACTTTGCGTATTTAGAAAGCATTATATCAATAATATTTGCACATTATATCAATAATATTTCCCTATGATTATAAAATGTCCTACAAAAGGGACAAAAAGAAAAATAATATGTTTGCTGCTTTGTAAAATAACCGGTCCTTTCGACTTATACATCTTTTACAAAGTTTTTGAGGGTAATAAGTTCCCCCTCTTAAAAAAGTGTATTTTTCTTTCCCACTTGAGTTGGACTCGCTGGTATTGTCACACCACACATGTAATGAGGCTCACTCATTACAAGTATTCTAATGAAGTTCACTCTCAAGTCAGCTCAAAATAACGTGAAAAACTCAGCTCAACAATTCAGTAGAAACTATTCAGGTATTATGAATGAACTTAAAATTGAATAATTTTTGTGCGGGATAAATGAAATCTTTGGAATCTATCGTTCATAATTCTTTTTCATCTTATGTGACAACTGTAACTAACATCGTTCTTTCTCTTTAGACCCTGCAGCTGTGACAACCGTGACCAGGAGTGCAGCCCTAGGGGAAGGCGAAGATGCTTCTTTTGAATGTGCTGCCATCGGCAACCCGATGCGCAGCGATGTCATCCAGTGGCGTCGACCCGGCTTCGACATGAGTCGACGGGGCGTAGAGAGGCAGGAATGGGGCAGGGCTTTCCTCACCGTCATCAATGTGACACGACACGACGCTGGGTCCTTTGAGTGCGTCGCCTACAACGGTATCGGCAAGGAAGCGGTTGTCAAGGCACAGCTCATCGTCAAGTGTGAGTCGTGAGTGACACATGATCCCACACGTGGAGAGGAACACAGACAATAGAAGATTTCACAATAGTGATCGCGTTAGAATAATAATTTTGGCAAACCAAACCACAGAAATATGAGGAAGGGCCAAGTCGATCACTTTATATACAGAAATAAGCAAAGCAGTGTCCCTTAGATCAAAGATCAATCCATTTTTCTGTTCACATATGATCAACAAATAACTAAATAGCCAAATGCTGGCCACCGATGTCCTTCGTGGCAACCAGTGTATAATATAACTTTATATAGTAGGAAATATATTTTCTTTCAGAAAAATATCAATTAATTAGCAGAAAGGCTAAATTAGAAACATTCCATCAGCAATATATTTTATCTCATATATAATAATAGCCTAAGTTATCTGTCCTCGAATTTATGAAGCTGTTGGACCTAGAATGGATAGCGGTATCCGTATTGGATTCTGGATGAATTAGGGTTAGTAAAATTCAAAGCGAGTAAGCGAGTAGTAAGTTTATCTTCTCCTATCGATCCGATTCTAAAATAAATGGGTATTAATGTGCTTCATATCACAGCAAAACATACTGCGTCTTTAAAAAGTTCGAAATCCACCCTATCCACCCTTTCCCCCCTTTTCCACCGTTTAATTCCATAATATCAATCCCCATTTTAAGAGCAAGCGTCGTTTGCATTATTTTCACTTTTTATCCCTTAACTTAGATATTACGTAAATAATTCTGTTTTATATTTGCTTTAAATAATATATTAGGTATATATGTGATAATTTTAAATTTAATCATCGATTATTTTTCGTTGCAAGATAATTCTCAACCAAAAAAAAAATTTTTTTACCTGCCTAATAGGGTACTTTACAATTATGGAAAATTAAAAATTGTACCTACCCTGTCACATGACGGGCTACATGCTAGATTATTAGATTGATAAAAAACTATTTTTTTAAAAATTACAATTTCTCAACAACTTTTATTTTCATTTTAAATTTAAAAGTACCAAATTACCTCTAAAGATTTGGCTTACATAATAAAATAATATTCTATTTCAATTTGAAATAAAAATTTAGTTTCTAATACAAAAATTTTATAATTATCTTGCGTGCAAGTGAATTTCCTTTTTATTTTCATTTGACCTATATTTTTAGGTTATTTTAAAAAAAACTGCCTAAAAATAAATTGAATTATATTGAATATTTTAAATTGGATAAATTTATTAAAGTTAGGGCATTATAAAAGTACTCGTGAAAAATTCATTAGAAGAGAAGATAATTTTTTATTTTATATTGAACTGAATGAAAGACCATTATTATGAATATTTAAGTCTAAAAAATACTATGCAACCTTAATACAAGAGACGTATTTCATTTTAAGTTTAATCTAAGTTTAAGCTAAAAATTTCATTATCATGGTAAAAATCTTTAGATCATTTACAAGAAGATATTATTAAACAGTTTAGATCATTTACTTATTTTCGAGAATTGAGGAAAATCTCAGACCATTTTCGTTATTATACCTTTTATTTATTTCACACATACTGTATAAGTAAAAGTAATATTAATCAAATTAAATCTAATGGACAGTTCGGGTCACATCTCATTTTTATTTAATCATATTACATATTTTTACAAGTTTAATATTTTAGTCTTCAGCTAAAATATTTCGAACAGATGCATGAAAATAGGAAAGGGTAGCGCCAGAAGCATGTTCCAACACTCCCACCTCCCTTAAAAAATTTCTCATATTTGGATTTGATATTTTTTAACAATTTCAAAAATAGTAAGAACCGAAATAACTACATCTGTCATAATTTAATTACTAAATCCCAGAAAATAAGAACAAACCAAAAATGTTCCAAACCAATTAACTTATAATATCTTGATACTTTTTAACTATTTCAAAATTAACTAAATCTCAGAAAATGATAAGAACAAAAGCAAAATGTTCCAAACCAAAGCATCTTGTTTGGTTTAGAATATTTTGATACTTTTTAACAATTTCAAAACCGAATTGATACTTTTTAACAATTTCAAAACCGAAATAGCTTCACTTGTCATAACTAAAATAACTAAATCCCAGAAAATGATAAGAACAAAAACAAAATGTTCCAAACCAACACATTTTGTTTGCTATAGAATATTTTGATTTTTTTACAATTTCAAAACCGAAATAACTTCACTTATCATAACTAAATTAACTAAATCCCAGAAAATGATAAGAACAAAAACAAAATGTTCCAGACCAAAGCATCTTGTTCGGTTTAGAATATTTTGATACTTTTTAACAATTTCAAAATCAAAATAATTGATACTTTTTAACAATTTCAAAACCGAAATAACTTCACCCATCATAACTGAATTAACTAAATCCCAGATAATGATAAGAACAAGAACAAAATGTTCCAAACCAAAGTATCTTGTTTGGTCTAGAATATTTTGATATTTTTAACAATTTCAAAACCGAAATACTTCACTTATCATAACTAAATTAACTAAATCCCAGAAAAATGATAAGAACAAAAACAAAATGTTCCAAACCAAAGCATCTTGTTTTTAGAATAAAAAAAATAAGAACGAAATAACAACAACATAACTAAATACTAAATCCCAGAAAATAATAAGAAAATAAAATGTTCAACCACCTGTATTGTAAAAAAGAACATAAAAATTTCTGGAAACATTCATAACTAAATTACTTACCTAACCCAAAATAATCCCTGAAACAAAGAACAAAAACATTTATAACAGCAAATTTTCATATAGTGTAATGACGACAAAAATCACTTAACCAATAGGATAAGAACATATACTTATATACATTAAAAAAGAAATCATCATAAAATAATTAAAAAAAACATTAAAAGCATTGTACCATATTTTACAAACAAATATACTCAAATTTACTTCTTTAAGGTAATTACTCTTCTGAATTTATAAAACAAAAAACACATGATAACTTAATAAAATTTTCTTTTAATGGAAAAAGAGTATCGATTTTCGTTGAGACTAATGTGATTCGACAGAGAAAAATTACATTACCTGGAATAAATATACTTTAATGTCTAGTACAATTTGTAGAATTTCTAAATGGAAGTTAAAAATAACTATATGAGTGCTATCGTATACACTTCATCTACACATAAACTAGATGAATATTTTATTTTTACGAGAATAGTGTCTTTGGAAACAACTGTATCTTAAGTGAAAAGCAACTTTAAGGTCACTATTAGATGAGATAAGGATTTAACATCTGTAATATTCTAAGTTATATATTTGAATAAGAGAATAAATGAATATAGTAAATAAAATATATTTTACTGCAAATGTTCCAGCAAATAAAATGTCATATCTTGGTAATATAAATAAAATACTT
>CM063501.1:43412104-43414604 GCA_032207245.1 Pardosa pseudoannulata
ATAATCCTCTGAAATAATAATCATTTCTCACAAAAAAATTATCAGACATTAAACAGACATTAACAAAACAAAAAACATAATTTTTTAAAACATTTTTTTTAAAAAAGGAAAAAATTATTTATATAAACATATTTACATCGAATTCTTTGTGTAAATTATTTACATTCAAAACACATGCATTTTTTGATTGTTTTTCACAAAAATATATATTTTTTAATAAAATATTATTTTTTTTATATGTTTCATATGCGAGATAAGATTTTTTATATAAATATCCATCACATATAAAAGATAAAAAATTTAAAATATTTTTATTTAAAAAAATCACTATAACAAATTTTTATATCTTTAAAAACATTAACGAAAATTAACTAATAGAAAATTTTTAATAAAAAAAAAAAAAAAAAAAAAACACATGAGTCTAATATACAACATAATGTATTCTAAACTGTCAAATACCTAAGTTGATTTTTCAGGACAATATATCTTATATTGTAGATCAAAGCTTGTCATTTGAAAGTTCCATTGTCCCCTTGAAAGTGTTCTCACTTATAAAGTATTATTTCTTCCAAACCTATTTTCCATTATATTGCAATACATAGCTGTTATTTTTATCAAAAAATATATTTAAAAAATATATTTGGGTAATGTTTGAATGGTAATAGAGATTATTAATCTCGGAGACCCATAACGTTAATATTTGTTACACTGACTATTCGTTTTAAAGGTAATGCATTCTAAACAGAAATTTTTCACGATTACAAAGCTTCAGTTACTCTACCGCAAAAGAAAAAACAATAGCATAAGCCTAATATATAAACATAATAATAGTAATAGCCTAAAATATAAAGATACCTAAGTTGATTTTTCAGGACAAAATATCTTACATTGTAGATCAATGCCTGTCATTTGAAAGTTCTATTGTTCCCTTAAACTTTTTCTCACTTATAAAGTATTATTTCTTCCAAATCTATTTCCCATTATATTGCAAATACTTGGTTATTTTTTTATTAAAAATATATTTGGGTAATTTTTGAATGATAATAGATGTTATTAATCCGTCGAAGACCCATAACGTTAATATTTCTTAAAATGACTTCGTTTTAAAGGTAATTCGTTCTAAACACAAATTTTTCCCAATTACAAAACTTCCTTTGCTCTACCAGGACAGAAAAATCAACAGCCTAAGCCTAATATATGAACATAATAATAGCAATAGCCTAAAATATAGACATAGCTAAGTTGAATTTTCAGGACAATATATTTTCTCATACTGTAGATCAAAGTCTGACCCTTGAAAGTTCCATTGTCAACTTAAAAATTTTCTCACTTATAAAGTATTCTTTCTTCCAAACTTATTTCCTATTACATTGTAAATGCTTAGCTATTTTTTTTATCAAAAGAGTTTAATAAAATATGTTTGGGTAATGTTTGAATGATAAAAGAGATTATTAATCTGTCGATTAGCCATAACGTTTATATTCATTACACTGACTATTCTTTTTAAAGGTAACTCGTTCTAAACAGAAATTTTTCCCGATTACAAAACTTTTTTTAAGGACAGAAAAATATAATAAGAAAAAATACTTAAAATATAGAATAGCTTAATTTTATTTTTTTTTTTAATTATTATATGTTTAAAAAATTTTTATATAAATATTATTATTTCTTAAATATTATTACAATAAAATGTTAGCTATATATATATAGTATGTTTGAATATAAAAGATATATACTGTATATATAATTATATATACATATATAAAGGTATATAAATAAATTTTTATATATTATATTAAAGAAAAAATATTATAAATTATAAATAATATATATTTATATATATATATATATATATATATATATATATATATATATATATATATATATATATATATATATATATATATATATATATATATATATATATATATATATATATATATATATATATATATATATATATATATATATATATATATATATATATATATATATATACTTTATTTCAACTGCATATAAATACATCAATCAAATAGAGTTGGCTTGTTATAGAATGATAGCATTCTAAAAATTTAAAGCAAAACGTTTTTCGAAAATTTCTAAATATATGTAATATCAGAGATATCATGCCCATAATGTATAAGAACACATATTGAAAAAAATCTTTCCAAAATATAAAACTTTAATTATCATTACTTTAAACAGATCGCATTTATATTCTTATAACTATCCTATATAAATTTTCAAAGCTAATTGTTTAAAAATTGATAAAAAAATATTTGAATGAATCAAAGTATATTTCATTTATTTAATTTTGAGAGAAAATAATTTTTATGGCTTAATTGTTAACTAGCCTCATAAACGTAATAAGATCTTTGACAAGTCATCTGTAACAAAATATCAATTATCAAGGCTTAAGACAAAAGTTTCTGTTATTGACAGATCATTGTTTAAATTAAATCACTTTGGAAACATAGCTCTAAAGATTTTACTTTGAAAA
>CM063501.1:43419604-43484604 GCA_032207245.1 Pardosa pseudoannulata
TAAAAACTAGTTTTTATTTGTCTAAATTTTTCCAGAATCTTTATAGTAGACAAGAACATTCGACTTCTTTTTCCTGTATTTATCGTGAATTTTGTAACCACAAACAAACCATGTTGTTACATTAACCCGTACTAGTACGTGACCATCGCTCAAGTATCAATCGTCAGAAAGCGTACTAGTATGCATCCCGCCGACAATGTGTTAATTACAAAATTGCATATATCATGTCATTTCTGATTTGAATAATTTATTGTTTACGAATACATTACCTATATTTGAAAGCAATTATAAATTGCCCATACTTTCTTGCAGGTAAACCTGATTCTCCAGAAGATTTTCATGCTCAGAATATTACTTCAGATCGTGTGCTTCTAAGTTGGTCTCCAGGATTCAATGGTGGCTCGCCGCAATTTTTTCGGATACGTTACAGAGCTAAAGGATCAGATACTGGCCCCAGTGTCGTGGATGTCTTGCCTACAAATGCTTCAGCATTCATGGTAACAGGTCTCGAACCTGGAACTGAATACTCTTTCTGGATAATGGCGTGGAATGTGTACGGAGAAAGTGAATACACCAGGAAAGAAGTTACAGCCCATACAACTGGTAAGCAAAATATTTCAAATTTCAAATGTGAGACTTTACTTTCTAAACAGGCTTATTTAAAGACATTCCCAACAAGTTATTTATAGATTTTATTGAAAATGAATGGAAAATATTTGCAAAATGCTAAATATTAATGTGTAAAAAACATTTAATGGCAAATAATAGAATTAAAATTATAAAGATTTAAACTGAAAGGATATTTACATTAAAGTATCAATATATTCTAGAGAAGAAATTGATGCTCCTAACTTCAAACAAGGATCAGATGACCTACAGTGAAAATATAAGTAATGTATTATAAAAATCCTAAAAAAAGTTTAAGTATAGATTTAACACTGAGAATTTGTGAAGAAATGGTAGAATGAAGTTATTTTATTATGTATTTATCAGATACAACGAATGTAAGAATCAGTTGGCTTGTTGAGGCACCGTAGAAGTTTTAAGGCCTCTAACTTAAAACTTATCAATTGTGGTAAATTACCACTATGATGGCTGTTTCTTCTCAAATTTGCTTAAGCTGTAGTTCAAACCTATTTACCATTTAGTTATAAACCAAGATAAAAATTTCTCAAGTTATTTTGTATATCCTTTCTTTTATTGTACAGTCTTTGTACACTGCAATCGAACATTTTACCATCGCCCATTGTCCCTTAGTCTATTGCAGCTAAGATATATGTTCACAAATAATTCTTCCTCTTTAATAATTTCTTTTCGGATTTAGGATATGTAATACCATTTTCTATTTCCTGGAGAAGTGCTGCTTTGAGATAAGTATACGGCTTTGAAAGTTGTAATCTCATAGAATAATAGCACTTTATGACATCTTCCTTGATACCAAGATATAAAAGTAATATGATCGTAAAGTGAGAATGTCAATTCTTATAAACTGTGTAGGTTTAAGTATTAATATTTTAAAAAATCTCTTTTGTTTCTACAGACATTCAGAATCTATTGCCATCCATGGGAATCACTATGAAAAACATCGACCAAAAATGTTCTAGATCCATTTCTCATATTCGGATTTAGAGGAATTCAATTGGAGTTATGCTGGATAGACTATAACAAAGCTTATACAACATCTTCCACTTTATTGTAAAAAGTAAACTAAGTTACATAGTTTCGACTGGTCTTTAGCTAGGAAATCATCAATTATCAACTGTTCTCAGTCAAATTTGTGCAACATATTCAGTCCGGCAGAGAAGTCTTATGTTTCGATTTTGCCTTGATTGAGTAATAAATATTTTCTATCTCAGTCTGAATTTTTCTTTTTTTAAAAGTCATTTTTTATGCACTTAGTCTAAAGTGTCGTATTTGTTTTGCATTTCTACTTGTATATGGATATATCATTTTCCTTAAGATGGGTCTTTGCCTGCCATATTGGATTTTTCTCACTCAATGTTAACCAATGGGTAGAATAAAATTCTTTGTACTCGAATCTAAAAAATACTTTAAAATTTATACCTCGTGATAGAACAGCAAATTCAATAATATAACAATTTTTCAATTTTTATAAAATTGATTTTAGTTAAATATTCTTATCTCATTTTGCAAAATATACCAAAATTTATCGCAAATAATATTTTATTAAATAAACTTTTCTACACAATACAGAAATTGTTATATCACGTGGCATAATTATTTTAAAGAATCATTCAAAAGTGAGCCCAACGGAGGAAATTATTCTATGCATAGAACATTGAGCTAGAAGAATCGAATATATCAAATACAGACCTATCTTAATAATTAATAAAATTTATTATACCTGAGGATTAAAAGTACATGGATTTCTATCTATATTTGTCCCTTCTTAAAGAAACAGTTTTATTGTGAAGGTAAATTTCTTAAAATTTTATGGAACATTAACATTACTTCTAAAAATCATGTCTCAATTTTCGGTCATCTTTACGAGTACGCAAGAAAAGATATTTGCAAATACAATATAAGGTGACCTTGCCTTATTTTAACGCTTCAGTCATGAATAGATCTCACCGGGCACAACTCAGACTTTAAAACAAATAGCAATATTAAATGAAATGAATTATCGACCATTCTTTTCCAAATCGACAGTTTTGGTGAAAAAATGGAAGAAAAATGAAAACAGAAAAAACGCATCTGCGCCGCACTTACGTGCGACGAAATCTAAATTTGTTGACTTTTGATGTTGGTCACATTTGACGAACATTACGACGTGCCTTTGGGGACCTATTTGATTATTCAGAAGATCTGGGGAGACGTTTATAAGGGAATTAGGATTTATCAAGCCTCCCAGGATTCTTCTCTTGCGTGACATAAATGTCTTTAACTTTTCAGGAAAGAATTTTATTAGTTTTCTGAAGAAATGTAAGTAGATGATCTATTGAAGTTTATGTTTGTGTTCGATGGTCGATGAATTTCTGTTTTACGGGATGTATTACGTGACATGCACTGGTAATGGAACAGACGCATTTGCTAAACATGCCTTGTAATGGTAAAATTTTTTATCAGGCTATGTTTTATTTAAATATTTAAAAAACTATTTCAAGTGGATGTTCTTTCATGCGACACACCAAGAATATATTCAGGACATGCTTATTTGCATTATTGTGCATATGGTAATTTCTCATGTGTAGATGGCTTACACCGTAATGTCAAAGTTTAAGCAATAGATAAGGAAAAGGCCCATTAACTTTAAACATATGTTTGAGCATTAATGTTATAACCAAACAGTCGATAAACTGCACTGTGAGCTGTTTTTTTTTTACTCTTTAAGGAAGACATGAGCAGATAATTTTGCTACCCTTAAGTCCTAAAGTTTTCAACATGTGAAAATGGAAAATGGACTGTCTCATTCTGAACTTTGTATGAACAAAAGAAAGTAAATCATACGAAAAGTTCATATCCTCTTGTCCGTCAAATAATTACTAATTTAGTCAGTGGTTTTTTTCTTTTCACCACGATAAAAATAAAATTCATTGTACATTGAATCGATAATAAGAAATCATCAGAAATTTTCATTAAATCTATAATAAAAATAGATTGTTTAACCATAAATGTATGATTTTAATTAGCTTTTGTTTATATAAAATACCTTTAAACTGAAATTCAAAATCTGTGTCGCAGCATAAAATAAGGTTAGAATTATCTTTGAGAATAAAATAAAGTAAAAATTCATTGCTAAGGAAAAGACCTCAAATAGTGGTCATGCTTTAAGGTACGCAGTAATCAATCAAACTGTCAACTGGTCATAAGACAGGGTAGGGGGAAAGAAGACCCCGCTAGACATACCTCTCACCAATATTTTTCATCCTTCCGGCCAAGCCCGTCTTTAAGTTCTTCGGCCGGTATTGGCCGGGATAGTCCACAGGGAGTTAAACACTATTATAAGTTTTATTGCATCAAACCCATTACATTTAAAAAATTTAAATGTTTGAAAAACTTATTAAACTTTAAATGCTTTTAATATCAAAAATCCAAATTATATCGAATTTTCCAATTGTATTTTGTTATTTTACTAGTACTTTGTTGCTATTTATCCACAGTCACTCGTCGATTACCAAGTACAGCAGTGGATGCTCTTGCCGAAGGTAATGATGATGTACCCGTGTTACTACTGGTGTCCATTTGTGTTGCTGGTACTTTGCTGATCCTAGTCAATGGAGCTATCGTTGCCTGTTATATGCAGAGAAAGAAAAAACGACAAACACAAGGTATCACTGATTATTTAGATATATATTATTTACGCTAAATACCTAACTTTGGTTCTGAGTTTGTAGAGTAATATCGTTTACGATTCCTACATGAATCCATTTAAATTTGAAGATTTCAATAACTAATTGATACAATTATATTATTCAAATTTGAAATGAATCTTTTTTTGTTTCAAAACAGCTCCGTTTCTCCTGTAGATCCCTCTCTTAATACATATTTCTCAAATTTTATTTATTAATAAAGAAAAAAATTGTATAAATTATAAACCAATCTAATATTTTTTTCGTAACTAATTATTCACGATCTCACGCAGTTCTTATGAGTATCACTGCGTTACGGTGTTTAAAAAAAATTACTGTATTATTTCATCATTAATAACTCTTTGTACTTGTTTTATAGGAAAAGTAGTTATTTATCTATTACATCTCGATATCTTTAACAGTAGCTCTGATCTAGGTGGCTAGGCAGATGGGATCAACCTTTGCTAAGCGATTATGTTCGTAACTGATTGTTTATTGTCAATTAAATAACTCTACTAGAATTCGTAATATGTTTTGATTTTATTTACAAATTTATCATACAGACTTCTTTCATATGTAGGTTTAGAGAAATGTGCTGCAGACATATAAAATGCTCTATGTAACTGGCCAGCCATTTTGTGAAATTATTGCACGAATCAGATATATCGTAATACGACAAAAAAATAATACAAGTGTCAAAATATGATAAAAGTCTGTAAGTCGAGAAATAGCTTTTTGATAAAGAGTAAAAATTTATGGATTCTATTGGTTCATGGGAGGGATTTGTGGGCTCAGAACATCCTAGTGTAGTTATTGGCCATCCGTATTATTTTGTAATATTTTAAAAATAATTCTTCAACTTCTATCAAATGTCCCTATTGGCTACCACGATTCATTGTTCTGCCCCTTTACCCCAGTGTCCATTATCTTCCTTAACTCTCCTCCACCTGGTGTTTCTTTCTCTTTCTTTATCAGTCCTCAGCTGGACGAATGGAGTCGAATGGCTAGAGCAGAATAACTGTTCGTACTGCTTTTCAGCCACATTTTATGGTGACAACTTGTATTGCATGGTTTTATAAAAGAGAATATGATAATTCTATCAGCAAAATCTGAAATTCTGAAATCAAATCTGAGTTTATATATATATATATATATATATATATATATATATATATATGTATGTATGTATATATATATATATATATATATATATATATATATACATATATATATATATATGTATATATATATATATATGTATTATGGGCGAGACTCATTCAAAAGCACAACACATTTTATTTCTGGTGAGATACAACAGGCAAGCACTTTTACAACCTCGTGGATATAGACAATGTGATCCCGCACATACACTTTTCAAGTAGGGATTTCTGAGGTAAAAACACTATGATAATCCCTAAGTACAATTGATCACGTGATAAAAAATACCTATGTTTAAAGAGAAAATGCTAACTATTGGCTAAAGTAGTACAGACAGACTCTGAATTAAGTCTATAGCGCATCTGGAGGGAAAAATCAGAATATATACATATATACACACACACACACACACACACACACACACACACACACACATATATATATATATATATATATATATATATATATATATATATATATATATATATATACATGTATTATGGGCGAGACAGCGAGACTCATTCAAAAGCACAACACATTTTATTTCTGGTGAGATACAACAGGCAAGCACTTTTACAACCTCGTGCACATAGACAATGTGATCCCGCACATACACTTTTCAAGTAGAGATTTCTCAAGTAAAAAGACTACGATAATCCCTAAGCAGAATTGATCACGTGATAAAAAATACCCATGTTTAAAGAGAAACTGCTAACTATTGGCGCTAAAGTAGTACAGACAGAGGTTGAATTAAGTCTATAGCGTATATGGAGGGAAAAATCAGAATTACCGCATAACCCCCCAATGTACTTTATGAACAAAAGTTATTAAATTAATATTAAAATATGCAAATAAGGGATTTTAATATTGCATGCCTATATATTATCAAAATATCTAAAGTCATATTCAGATTATGTCATTTGAAAATTTTTAATATACATTTTAAAGGAAATCCATTTGTGCTACAGCATATACTATCTTATACCCTTTTCGATGAAAATTATATATGTATGGTCCTTGAAGTTCGAAAATCTGCCAAGGGCTGACCTAGATTGCTTAAATAACTGACACATGATAGGCTGGTAATAAGCTGTAAAGGTTAAGAAGAAGAGTTACCAAAAAATATATTACGAAGTTTAATATACTCACTAATATCAGTTTATTTAACACATTTATTTCAGCATAAAAATCGATTGTTTCATATTGCTAAAGAAACTTGATATATGATCATGAAAAAAAATAATCATAATGTTATGACATGACTATTTTTATAAACAGATAACTTTTTAACAACATTAAATTCATGTTGAAACAAATATACATTCATGCGAAATAAATCGTTTGAATAAATATGTTTTCCAAATCATCAGCTCTACTTAGTGCAAACATTTAACAATCTGCAAAATAAATATTTCTCAGAACAAGGTGTTTTGAGATTGCATGCAATAATAATACATGTTATTGCAGAATAGGGTAGTTTTGAGACTGCTTTAACTTTATCCAAAGAAACGGCATAAATAATAACATAGCTTTTGTAACTGCAGTTTGCAGGATAATAAAAGGATCTTCATAGAAATTATGAGCCAGTAGCAGAAAGAAGAATTTTTCCGAGAAATGTTAATTTATGTCCTGTAAATGCTACTCTAGGGGATTTTATTAGTTCCTTTATATTCTGTAGAACCATTTTATGAGCTCACAAGAATTTTTGTATAAACATAATAATAAATTTGAAGATAAATTTTGAAATTCTTAGAAAAATGTTCCCTTCTTGTTAAAATCTCTAACAGTTAGTTTTAATGTACTTGTTGCATTATAATAACCAATGTCTAATTTTTATGTGTTACACTGAAAATTTAGGTCTTTGAGGACAAAGAAAAAATAGGGCATTTTTACAGACGATTACGTATGAATTTTTTAAGACTATTCCTTTAGTTTTTTTTTTTACCTGAAATTCATGTAAAAGAAGTACTCCCTTTTATTAACTTATGTCTTCTCTGTAATTACACTGGGGAAATCATACATTAGTTTTATATGTATAATATATTAATGTTGTTATCCTATTGTATATCGTAAAATTCAGAGTATTTTAAATTGTATGAAGATTTGAAAACATGATCCTTCACTTTTCATTTTTCTGAAGTGTAAGATAAGCATTTTAAGACGTAGTAAAGTATAAAAAGGACTGTAATCATAAAATGTTTCTGTCGGCAGATTTTAACAGAAAATGCATTTTTGTCATGTTTGAGTCCATGCTAAATAGTTTCTGCTTTTCGTTTGTATCTAACGCTTACTAATGCTTTCTTCGGGGGAACGGCTACTTTGGGTGTTTACTGATTTCAAGCACCAGACATACACGAAGGATTTCTTTATGTATTATACAAGAGTTTTGAGCTTACCTCTGTAGAATTTTTTGATTCATGGATTGGGCTCTGTAACAAAGAGTTGCATTACAATACCGTCGTTTCCGATGCAAAGAGATTGACCGAAGAGCAGAAGTGAATCCAACGACTTTCACCTACGATTCTGTTGGACGGGTGTAGTTTACTGCTCCCTTGTAAACATCATTTTAATCCTACAAACTTTTTGTCTGCAGATTTTATCCGAAAATGCATCTTTGCTATGCTTGAATCCATGCTGAATAGTTTCTGCTTTACGTTTGTATGTCACACTTACTTAATAACTTTCCTCAGAGGCACGGCTACTTTGAGTGTTTACGGATTTCAAGCACCAGACATACCATAAGGATATCTTTATGGTTTAAATAAGAGCTTTGAACTTACCTCTGTAGAATTTTCTGATTCATGGATTGGGCTCTGTAACAAAGAGTTACATTACAATACCGTCGTTGTCAATGCAAAGAGACTGACCGAAGAGCAGAAGTGATTCCAGCGACTTTCACCTACGATTCTGTTGGACGGGTGTAGTTTGCTGCTCCCTTGTAAACATCACTGTAATCGCAAAAACTTTTTGTCTGCAAATTTTATCTGTAAATGCATCTTTGCTATGCCTGAATCCATACTGAATAGTTTCTGCTTTACGTTTGTATGTAACGCTTACTTAATAATGCTTCCATCAGGGGCAAGGCTACTTTGGGTGTTTACGGATTTCAAGCACCAGACATACTAGAAGGATTTTTTTATGGTTGAAATAAGAGCTTTGAGCCTAGTTCTGATGAATTTTTTGATTCCTGGATTGGGCTCTGTAACAAAGAGTTACATTACAATACCGTCGTTGTCATTGCAAAGTGATTGACCGAAGAGCAGAAGTGAATCCAACGACTTTCACCTACAACTTGGATGGACGGGTGTAGTTTGCTGCCCCCTTGTAAACATCACTGTAATCGTAAAAAACTTTTTGTCTGCAGATTTTATCTGTAAATGCATCTTTGCTATGCCTGAATCCATGCTGAATAGTTTCTGTTTTATGTCTGTATGTGACGCTTACTTAGTAATGCTTTCCTCAGAGGCACGGCTACTTTGGGTGTGTACGGATTTCAAACACCAGAACTACCCGAAGGATTTCTTTGTGTTTTATATGAGAGTTTTGAGCTCACCTCTGTATAATTTTCTGATTCCTGGATTGGGCTCTGTAACAAAGAGTTACATTACAATACCGTCGTTGCCGATGCAAAGAGATTGACCGAAGAGCAGAAGTGATTCCAGCGAAATTCACCTATGAGTGGGTTGGAAGAAAACAGTTTGCAATCCCCCTTTTCTCCCATGAAAAGCAGTTAAAATAGCAGAATTTTATTTTTGTTTTATTTTTTGCCTCAGAGAGAGCAGCCGAGCGCAACAGAGGAGTGGGAATGAATCATCTTAAGCTGAAGATAATTTTCACCTTTTTTTATTCCATCTGGACTGAGCTTAAAACCCTAGTAGCTCAACAGTCAGGCTGATTTGCAAACTTATATTTAATGTTTCAATTTTAAATGGAGTGTTTAATGTAAATTATCAGGGAATGATAAGTCTTCTCTCATTTATATCTTGAGTCTAATTTGAGTATCTCAACAAACCTGGTTCTTAGATTCACATGTGCTGTATTGTGTGATCGTGTTTTATTCTCCTTTTTCAACCTCACCTACAAAATGGGATAAAAGGCTTGATTAAAATCTAACCATTGCGATCTTCTCTTCATGTTACTCAGTAATTCTATTAAGCATTCAAAATTCTGGCACGAATTATCTAAAACGATTTTTTACGTAACACAACCTTTGTTTGCGTACACACAAGAAACATTTAATGTTGAATCTTAAAATATCCATTTTAACATTCCTGCTGGCATTTAGACTAGTTCCATTCTGATGTCTGTACGAGCGTATGTATAAAATGGTTAGACGTAGAATGTTGCATTTTTGTATCTAAAAATGGTATCTACTTGTACATATACATCGTTCTTTGAAATCTGCTCTCTATACAGAGAAAAAATATCAATATAAAAAGTATTAAAATGATACCGTTTGCCACCAGATGGCAGCATTTACACATTGTAAATTTAATATATAATAATCGTTATTGAATGCAATTTTACTCATTGTTCAAATATTTGTAATATTGTATAAATTTTTAATGTTATGTATATATGCATTTAATATTAGAGCAATTATGTAACCGCTCGCATTATTAAAGGTAGAAAAATCGTATCTCTTACCAAATAGAATAAATTTATAAGAACTGCAGTACAAATTGTGAATTATTTAATAGATGTACAATAAATTCGTGTGGTGTCCATATCAAATATACACAGTTAGCAAGAAATGAGTTTCCCAATTCTGAAGACTCTAGAATACGTCCTATTGGTTCAAATCAGATACAATTTGAACTACAGACAATTCGAATAATGCCCTAGATATTTATTACCTAAAACAAGTATAAAAATCTGCCTATAGAGAACGCAGTAACACATATGTTGAATATAGAGTTAGCAAGAAATAAGTTTCCAATTTCGGAGGACTCTAGAATACGTTCTATTCTTTCAAATGAGATTCCAATTGGTACTACAGATAATTCAAATGATACGCTAGACATTCATTAGATTAAAAACTTTTAATATAGAAATCCACAATAGATATCCTGTTAACACATATGGTATACATTTGGTTTCATTGAGTAAAGTCGAGTATTAGTTTCTTGTCTGAACATCATACTTTCGGTCCAAGAAAAAGCTCTACTGGTTAAACTGTTTTACCATAACTAGCAGAACTCAATTGCAGCTGTAAAAGAATTCCGTCGTATGAAGCTGGTATGAAGAGGCACGTGTGTTACGCAAGATGGTCAGTCCCCATATATCACCCCATGCTACTTTTGGTTGTGTGGTTTCCTGAAGGTTAAGATCTAACGTCAAATGCCAACATCTGTGCCAGATCTGAAGGACAGCAATCGGCACAATGTCCTTGATATTCCGGCAGAGTCATTCCTGTCAGCTGTATAAATACGAATTACAGCCTAATTTTCAATATGAAGTGGGACATATTGAGCGCATTTAATGATACTTTTTAATATTATTTAGCATTTATAAAATGTATTGAATGTGTTTATAAGTATCACAGTGTCACCTATAGGTGGATATTTGTACTAAAATTCTTTAAGTAATAAATGTCAAGCGCATCATTTGAATTATCTGTAGTTTCAATTACATTTCATTTGGACTAATAGAACGTGTTCTAGAATCTTTAGACGTAGGGAACTTATATCTTGCTAACCCTGTATATTAATATTGTAGGAACAGATATAACGATGATGTTGTTTAGTATAACTATAATCAGTTGTTGAAATCAAAGATAATAGTTATATTTAACGAATTTAAAGGGGATATATCTCAATAGAAAGCTTAGTAAGCTACTTAGTAAACCAGTGTTAATATTTTCGGGGTAACAATTCATAAAATTAAGTAATTACGATTGTTAATAATATCTTCTTACAAAACTTTTCTCTGTCAATGGTTAATATAAAACTTGTCTGGGATAATAACCAAGTTAAGTATATAATTTAAAGTGTATAGATTATAACAGCTAAGATTAGATTACTACTTTGGTGAATTTGGATGAAATAGTGGAATATTGAATCATCAAGTAGAGTAGAATTTAGATAGCATAAACTGATTACGTTCGACAATGCATTTGAAAAACGTTATCTTTTGTGCTAAGGGGATTCAAACAAACCAAGAGATTTTCACAAAGATTAAAGGGATATTATTGCACCCGTTTTGCTCGGAGAGATCCAATTAAGATAGCAAGATTAATATTTCAAGTAAAGAGATAATAAACTAGTGGGTTTATGTAGTAAAGTTTTGTGGGAGGATGCAATGTTGAATTAAATTGGTGATCGTTTTAAATTTATCATAAGAACATAATTTGAATCAAAACATTCAGTACTTTTGACAGAAAAATTGTCTGAATAAAGATCAGTCTTTTTAAAAAAAGATAAAATAATGCTTTAAACATTCTGAAAAATTGTCTTTTTACTTATAATAGGAAATATTTAATGTGCTTCAATATAGATTGTAATTTAAATATTTCACCATATATGCTGATAGCTAATTGATGTTAACTTTAAAAAAATGCAGCTACGACAATTTTATTCATTTTCTACTCTAGAGTAGTATCAAAATTATTAATGATAATGCGAGAAAATAATTATTTTTAATCCGTCGTAGATATTTGTTTCCTGCTTTGAATTTCTGTCGCATTAAATATACATTGAATAGAAGCGATGTTTATTTAAAAATTGTGTTTTGATTGCAACAAAAGTATCGCTTTCAATTCCATTCAAAATTTATTTTAAATATAAATGTTCAGTTTTAAAATGTTAGAAATAGATAAAACCCTTTATGCTTAATTTTATTGGGATTTTGGAGATTTCAATTAATTATGTAAATTGTTGTATTTGTAAATGTGTATTTTAATAGTAAATGACTACCAACTGAAAATAATCATAAATATCTTTAATAAGTACTTTTTAAATCAAATTTTTTTATCATGAGTAGTGTATCTTGAATGCATTAGCACACATGTTCCTGGTATTAAATCAAGTATAATGGAATCATCTTATGCCTTCGGAACCGGAGTTCGTGGGTTCGAGTTCCACTATGGCATGGATGTTTGTAGCCGTTCGGAATCGGCTTTAAGCAGTAGGTCCCGGTCTCATTAGCCCTCGTGTTGCAAAAAGTAGACCATAGTGCTCCAAAACCAAACCAAACCAAACCATATAAAATTTTAAAATATATGGGAGGAAAAACAATGGCAGTGATTACACCATCGTGTTGAGATGTATCGAAAGCTCATGTACAGGGTGTCCTTAAAAGTCGTTTACAAACTTAACATGCTGGTCAGTCATATCATGATGAACAAGATTTACATAGGAATTTGTGTCCGAAAATGCAAACTGTGACCGCTAGAGGGCAATAATTGCAGGAAAATCGCTTTATCGGTAGAGGCGGACAGTCGCGATCCCCCGACCTGAATTCCCTAGATTTCTACATGTGGGGACACCTGAAATCCATGGCGTATAAGACACCCTAACATTGGAAATGGATCTTATCGACAGGATCGCGGAAGCGGCAGCACGTGTGCATGATACTCCTGGCCAAATTGAACGGGTTCGTGAATCCATGCGCCGACGTTGTGAAACGTGCACTGTGGCGAAAGGAACCAATTTTGAGCATTTGCTGTGATGTAATCCTCCTCTGTAGTAAAAATCATATTATCACCGCTGTTGATATCACTTTGTTTTCTCCTGCTTCACACTCGTCATCACAGCACTCTAGCTGTTGCAGTTTGCATTTTCAGACACAAGTTCTTATGTAAATCTTGTTCATCGTGATATGACAGACCAGCATGTTAAGTTTGTAAACATTTTGGGACAACCTGTATAAGCACTAAGAGCTGGAAATGCATCCCATACCGTCAAATTACAAAATTTGCTTCTTTGATAGCATAGGAGAAACTTAAAAGACATAGCTCGTGGCATATATGCCTCCTGACTTTGCATATGACTACTTCGATATTTATCTGCTCTATTGTTGTACATTCCTGCCATCTAGAAGTGATTAGTTAAGATATATCTATTATATTGAAATTTATCGATAAATATAGTTTTTATTACAATAAAAAGGTTGCGTTATATCTATTATATAGAAATTTTTCGTTACATAGAGTGCCGATTACAATAAAAAAGGGGTGCATAAATTTACAGTACAACAGATCAGCATACATATAAATATTTAATATTTTATAGGTAATAGTTTTCGAGTTATGCTCCATGCGTACGTACGTACAGACATCAGAACGATATTATTTAGAACTAATTCAGGAATTGTCAAAATATATATTTAAAGTTTTAGTAATAAAGTTTAATTGCACATACGTAGAGGCTCAAAGATGAAACTAGTCAAAACATTTTCAGTCACGTTCAAAACGAATATCTCTTATAAAACCTAAACATCGAAACTTTCCTCGCTTATAATACTTCTTATAAGGAAGTAAAAATCTACTACAGATATCAGATTTACACGAGATATATAATTGTCCCTATACAAAAGAATTTTGTAAGAAATTTATAATTTTAAACCTTTCTCTTTTTCGAGTTTGTAGACGGAAATATAATTGCGTATATCTGGTTAATTGATTCTTTTTTAGTTGAATTTCACAGCAAAATATATTGTCTAATAAAATTTACTTAAAAACTTTATATTTTTAATAGTATAAATATGTCAACATGGTTACGATTTCATGCTAGAATATTGTTTTAAAGCTTTTGATTAATTTTTAAGTCTTTTTCATTAAAACTGTTCAATGGAAATACATTTTACCCCAAAAGACTATTTTATATAAATAATATATTTTAGACCTTAAATTAAATCCTACGGCTGGCATCACCAAAGTCCTTTAACGGCTAACCGAGATTAACTCATGGCGCCCATCAATAGTGAGACTTAATTTTTGGTTTAACAGAGATTAATCGCAGTTAGCCGTTAAACGACTTTGGTGAGACATCCCTTAGTTTTTATTCAAATCTTTGACGGAAAACACTCCGAGAAAGATTAATAATAAGTAAAATATATGAGCTTTTTTAGCATGAAATGTTCAAGAACGAAATATTTCAAGTTAAAAACTGATAGTTGATGCATCGCAAAACATTAATTTTAAATAATATTTTTTTTCTATTTTGTTATAAGGTAAGTAGTTGATGAATTTCAAAGGGTATCACAGTTGGAAATGCAACTTGATAGTTATAGAATTAAGCATTTTATAAAGATGATTTTTGTTTTGAAAAAATATTTAAATATATTATTTTCTATATAATAATAGCCTAAGTTATCTGTCCATCTGTCCTGGAATTTATGAAGCATTTGTATCTATAATGGATATAGGATCCCTATTGAATTCTTGATGAGTTACGGTTAGCAATACCCTCCTTCCCACCTTTTGTAGAATTTAAATCCATTATTTCAAGCCTTATTTTACCCTGTTAAGTGCAGGCGATTAAATTTGTCAATTTGGCACATAATAAATAGGTAAAAATTACATTTTTTCTTGCATTACTCATTGCTGCAATGAAAATTTTATCACTGGTATTAACAAAAAATTTTATCTAACTCCAGGGCGTAGTAGAAATGATAGTTTCATTTCTTAATCACATTAATTAATGTCGTAAAAAGATTGGGAAGAACTTAACGATAATTTCGACGTAGCTAAGAAAACTTTGAAATATCTTTCTAAATGAATTCAACGTGATTCTAAACTGCATTCACAGTGTCGGGAGACTGTAGTGGAGTATGAAGATAAACAATTTTTTGAAAGTGTACTAGATAATTCTCAGGCAATAAACAAACCAATTTTTTTGTCTGCCTTATAGGGTACTTTACAATTCTGGAAAATTAAAAATTTTATTGACCCCGTCATTTGACTGGCTATATCTTAGTTAGAAATAATTGTGCTATACGTTTTGATCGAACTATACTTTTGATATGATGATAATTATTAAAAAAGACTTTTGTTCTGAATAATATTTCATTACTTAATGAAATTAAAATATTAAAAATTCAGTTATTTTTTTCCAGTTGAAAGAAAGTCCTATATTGCTTTACTGGAATATTTTGTTATATAAGTTTGGAATATAAGTTTATGCCTCTCTTAATATTTCTTAACCTCATAGTAAAAATAATCATAAGTGTTTCTTTAAAATTATGGTATGCATATTTCTTTATTAAATAAAGATAATAAATTAAACTGTCTTCACAGGATATCAAGTATCTGATGGTAAAGGGCCGCCGTATGGTTCCAGCATGTATTCAAGGGATAAATATCACGACACGATAAATGGTGAAGCTTTAAGAAGCCCTCTTAATGAAGGCGAAGAAACTTTCCATGAAGAAATCCTCATGAAAGAAATAATGGTACTTATATTTATGATATTCTTTCAAGAGAAATTTCAGTTTTTCAATAAATGTGTAATTCTCTCTTTTAATTTTACTTACATTTCTTTTTAACAATTGGTTTCAGAAACAGGACAATGAGCCCGGAAAAAGCTCAAAAATTGGACCTAAATTACAAGCTCGTAAGTTAATAGTTTTCCCATTTCATAATTATATGTTGAATAAACTGAAAAATCAAATTTATACACATTAAATTACATACTAGAGTCAATTAATAATTCTAGTTTCTAAGAAGACATCGATGTTTTTTTGTTATCTTTAAAAGCTATTTCTAATAGCAAAATATCTCGAAAATGACATTGATTACCACTAATATTTTTTCATTATAACAATGGGCGCCAGATAAAGTAACGCTATAATTATTTTATATGTAATGTTAGACGATAGCACTATCTATCAATTATCAGAATGATACAAATCATTAGTTTTGTCTACATGCAACTAAGAAGCTATTTATTTTCCCAATACTTTTAATATTATTCCTATTATTTAAAATTATCTGGTAGCCTTATTTTTTACATATGTATTTATATAACTATTCTTTTACTATAGTAAATCTGAATTATAAAATTTATTTCAAAGTTGATTATTTCCCACAATGATTTAAATGTGACAACTTTATAATTCAAATAAATATATGAATTAATTTACAGAATTTGTTAGTAAGAGGTTTATATATGAATTAATCTTTCACTTTTTCAAAAAGTCTAAAAAATTTCAGTGGAACCTTTCTGTAGAGGATACAGTATGGATTACAAAAATAACGCATTTCAGTAAGATTTCTCTTAATAGTAAGGATAAGAAAAGCATACATATTACAATTCTTTTCTTTATTTCTTTATTTTTTGTCTGTAAATTAAAATAAATAATTACTTTGATTTACTTTGATTTTAGGAATATCTTTTCTTTTGATTCAGTTATAAGTAAATGGCAATGTGACATGATGTGTAAGGGTGTTGGTTCGTTTGAGACACAATACAATGGTTTACAAGCGAAACTTATATTTAGTTTAGATTGTAATTTTCTTTTCAAGTATATCTTATATTTTTAAATTTAATAATTATTAATATTAATTAAAGAATGTAGGATTATTTTTGAAATAATAAAATTTAAATATTTAAATTATTATATTAGATTATTTTTTAAATATTTAGTTATATTTATTAACGGTACATAAAACTTATTGCCTAAATATACCTTTCTATGATATTTTTCAAAATTTCTTGAATTTGAAATTTGATTTCAAACTTTCAAAATTGATAAAATAAAGTAGCACTAACTTATTTTAAGAAATGGAATTCATAAGATTTTGATAAAAATACACATAGATGTAAACTTAAAGAAATGAAAACTGGAAGAAATTTATCGATAATAAATGTGACAGTGTTTACACATGTGTGCGGCTACATTTCGCAACTGAATTGTGCTGGGAGCGGGCCTTTTGCGCGTAAATTTAGTTATTCAGTTAAATCTCAATAAATGTGTAATTATTTAGTTTTATTATTTATATGTGTCGAAAATTATTTAATTTTTGAACCAATTTTCCATATTTTATATTGAAATATATAAACATATATATAAATAGACAAATAAACAAATATATATATATATATAAATACAAATATATATAATATATAAATATACATATATATATATATATATATATATATATATATATATATATCCTTTACGCAATTATAAGTAAAAAGTTAATTTTAAATCTAAATGGATTTTTTTAATCAACCTTCCCGTTCTGTGGTTTCGCATCGACTGATGTAAAGACTAGTTTTTTTTGTCTAAATTTTCCAGAATCTATGTAGTAGACAAGAACATTTGGCTTCGTTTTCCTGTATATACCGTTATTTTTAAAACCACAAACAAACCATGTTGTAACAACTAACCCGTATTAGTACATGACTCGTGCTCAAGTATAAATCTTCAGAAAAAGTATTAGTACGTGTCCCGCATACAATGTGTTAAACCGAGCAACAGTCAAACACTATAATGTAAAGAGAGTTATCAGCTTATTTAGGGTGTGAAGACATTAGGGTGTGAATTATTTATTTATATTTACTTATTTAGGGTGTGAAGCATTATTGAGAACACGAAAGAACGAAATCAGCTGATCTGAAGCCCTTCTGTTTCGACCAGGCTCCAATAGCGGGGCGGCGCCGTGTCTGGGATGATGACAGATCGGTTGAGTAGGCGTCCCGCCCCTGATCGGTTGCGGGAATGATCCCGGATGATTTCATCGAGAATTCCAGAATCAGGACAGCTAGCGAGAATTCAACTAAAAAAAGTAGCTGTAACCTTATCTGGAGTTCTCAGGTAACTGGAATCGTAACGGATCACAAAACGGTTGGTGGGACCGTAATTGACCCCCGAGGTATAAAAAGACTAGAATTTTGTGACTCGGGGGTTTGGGACATTTTTTTACGTAGGTGCTTTCACCTACGTAACTTCTCATATAAGGGACGACAGGGTCTCGGATACCGAACGGGGGATAAATTGGGTTTGCATTGCATCCTGGAAAAGCCTCCTCAATTTGTGAGATTAGTTAATCTATTTTTTCCGACTGTGATCGTCGTGGAAATGTTATGCAAGAACATTGAAGTCGTCACAAGGGTATCCAAAGAGCATGTCTTACTCCAATAAAATTTTACTTGGAATTTGCATTTTGTAAATAATAACCATCCATTATCTTACTCTAACTGAATCTGTAAGTTCTGGTAAAGCTATGCCACAAATTTCATTAAAAATAATTTTGAAATGAGTAAAGTGTTTTCGGACAGGGAGATTAATAAATCGTAGATTATTTTTCTTAATAAAGAAAAATCATTCCTTATCTTTCTTCCCCCAGGAAATCAAAATCCACGGTGGTCCTCGGCTGCAGAAAATAGCTGCCCGGATATTCTGAAAAACGGCCACAACTATGTCAAAGTAAGAAAACCTATTAATTACGTAATAAAAAGCGTATTTTTATTAATATTTAATTTTAATTTAATGTATCTGAAATAAAAATATACCTTAATTTATAGTATTAACGTATTTTTTAAAACTCACCCAATATTTTGTATAAACCTTTTTTTTTTTTTGCTGTTTTGAGGTTTTTTTTGTGAATAAAGAGTTCCTTTTAATATGATGTAGTGATATGCTAAACCTTTTCATTTTAGCATGTTAGAAATGAAGGATGGTGAATTTTAACAGTAAATGATTGATTATATCTTGCAACTTGGAGAAATATCTAAATTAATTTCCTTTAAATTAATAAACGTTAAAATATCCGGGCTAACAGTTGGCTTCGAATCCAAGAATCCTTTGTCCGGGCGTCCAAAATCTAGATATTGGTCAATCATTGGCATGTATTTCAGATAACCTATTAAATCTACTAGTACTTTAAAATCATCTAGAAGATCAAGGGCAGGTCTCACCAAAGTTGTTTAATGGTAACAGCGATTAATCTCTGTTTAAAAGGAGAATTGTGTTCCACCATTGGTTGTCCCCATGGGTTAATTGCGTTTAGGCTTTAAACGACTTTAGTGAGACCGGCTCTATATCTCGCTTGCTCCACTTAGTAAATTTTAATATTTGTCAAATTCATTACCTTTACCATGAAATATTTACATAAAACTTTTTAGTTCTTTTATGTTCTCTGTGAACTTCTGTCTTTTTATGTTCTGTATGTTTATGCCCATGTCTGTGTTTCCTATATTGTTCTATAAACTCTATGTTTATATATTTCTTGCACTTTTACATCTTTATTCAATTTTTTTAATTAAATTGTTCTAAATGATGTGTTTTCATGCTTAAAAAAACTAGTTACTTTTCTCATATGTTACTGAATATATGTTGCCATATAGTGACACATTATTGAGCCGGTATTTCAAAAGCAAGATTATGAATTCGGTACCAATGGTTGGTCTGGATTGTAAATGATCACAATTACCTTTAAATAGATTGGATCGCATTCCGGACAAATTAAGATTTAAATCCAAAAGTTCAATCATATTCTAGTTTTAACTAAGTTTTAGTCATTATTTATTAGTAGTTTCGAAAACTCAGTCATTCAAAATCATGTCATTAAGGAAATAAAAGGAAATGATAGTTGAAGATTAAAAAGAAAATTCAATAAATTTGTTTTGTTAAGAAGATATATATATATATATATATATATATATATATATATATATATATATATATATATATATATATAATAACTATCTGTAATATTTATCTAATTTTTACATATAACAGCATAATGTTTTCTATTTTTCCCCACCAAAAAGTTCTACTTCTTCTTCAGTGACGCAGGTGCGGGGAGAGCTAAAGGGATCAAGCCTTTCCCAGGAGTTCATCTATTTCTTTCTTTTTTAAATTTTTAAATGTGCTTTCTCGATAAAAATAATGAAAGATAACAATAGTTTAATATAGTTTAAACTTATAAGTTTAAATGGGGTTAACAAATATTTCACAGTGGAAGATACATAAGTTGCTTAAAATTAAGTTGATACTTTGCTCAGAAAACTAAAGACCGAAAGTAAACTAAAGACCGAAAGTAACCATATTATCAATATAATAATTATCAAAGTTTTAACTTCAAGTATATTTTTAGCGAAGAACTATCTAAAGCCACAATCGTACTGTAAAAATTATTTGCTTCTGTGGTACAGATTGTCTCGCTCTATCAGGTAAGTTTTATTTCCAATATTTTCAGGCAACTTCAGACAAGTGAACCTATAACCATTACCAAAATCAATTTGGATACTGACGGTGTTGAAATGAAGTAATTTATTTTACATCATTAGGTACAAAAACCTTGAAATATCTAGAGAGATCTGATTAACAGTTTGGTTACTATCCCCCTCCAAACAGAAATTCAGGCTGCGTTATTGACTTAAATATTGATGTTTTGCTGTTATTTTGAACAGGAATAAAACAATAAATTTCTTTTATTCTCAAATGGCATCCTTTTTGTTTTCTTCCAGGAAAGTCTGAATTCTGGTAATTCTGCTATTGACGTTTCTGTGACAGACATAAGGCGAGGATCATTGCTCAATGATGATGTTCCTGCAGATCCGACACTGTTCATCCCGCCTCCCCCTCTAGGTGCGGAAGACCCCTTGCTTAAGCCAGGGGGTACTACAATGGCCTTAGGTGTCTCAGCAGTGGATCTGACGTCGGGGAAGACAAAAACTATTGTGCTTCACCCACCTCACTCTCACCACGAAGGGACTGCAAATCCATCTCTGGTTGCCCTGGATGGACACTTTTTATGACTCTGACCTGTGTGTGTGTGTGTGTTTGTTCCTCTTACCGCTGATTCTTCATGGACCGCAGAATCACTAAGTGTTGCTCATGCGGAAAACTACAGGATTGTTCTTTTTTCATAAGCGTTGTGACCAAATATGTGCGCTTTGTTTGGTTTTCGTTTAAATGTTTCGATGTTGCACCGTAAATCGCGTCAAATGCTAAAAAGAAGACTGTTGACACAAGGCTTATTATTATGGGAAATACTGCTGAAAGGTAACGAAAGAAAATGCAGAGGAAATAAAAATAAATATTTCTAATTTTCAAAACCAATTAAAACCAATCTAAAACATGTTTAGTTTCTTTTATTTACAGATTGACTTTGATAATAAATATTAAACGATCATTGCTGATGACTGAAGATAAAAGAAATTTTATAAAAAATAAGAAAATTTGTGATTTCATATTAGACATTAGACCAAAGAAATCTTTACATTTCCTATAGTGACATATCCGGAATAACGACCTTGCATTTATCAATAAATAACATATCATTTTATTTTAATATATGTAAGTTCAAAGCAATTGATTAAAGGCTCTTTTCATATTCTAGAAGGAATTAGTCTTCAGAATTTTTTAATTTGATAGTTCAACGTATCCACAATTTGTACTTGCATTTATTAAACACCACATATCATTATTTTTAATTTCTATACATTTGATGTCACCAATAAAATATTTATTTTACAAACTTACACTTTTAAAATTATTGTTTTCTCTCAAAACCCTTATAAAATTTTTAATGTTAAATTATGAAATTCAAATGATGTCATAAATATAAGGACGAAGAATTACATATCAAGTGGTCTTGTTAATATGTGAGCTTAAAGACAAAGAAAGATTGGCTTGGGTAAATCTAAGTTTTATTCTTAAAGCAAGTGGTTTACTATGGATAAAAGTCAACAAACTTTTACAATGATTGCTCGGATATAGGAAACATTTATTCTAGTACGTCATAAAGGAAATATGAAATTTAATTGAAGAATCAATAATCCAAACACTGCATTTAAATGATTAATGACCAAATTTAGCATTTAGGTGAAGAAATGTTTAAGATACAATAGTTTTTACCAATGACTTGACCAATAAAGCAAGCAGCCTATTTGTAAAATTAATTTTCTGAATGTTTAATGAGAGTTCAGGGACTTGCAGTTTATGTTTATGATAATGAAACTAAGGCTTTATACGGTGCGCTATAACTTCGTTAATATTTTAACACTAGAATTATGGCAGGGGTCCTTTACATTCTTTGATATCTTTTCTTTCCTGGGATAACAATGGTATTTTTAAAATATATTTTTATTTTTTCCACTTTCCTGAAATTTGCATGTTGTACTGGCTTGACGAAGCATAAACTTCTTTTTAAAAGAGTACCACTGAAATGTGGATAAGTTTGATTTCATTATTCAAAATAAATATTTTTTTAAAACATCAGACAGAACATACAATTATACTAAAGCAACATAGAAGTCAAACACACAAGTAGATGATCTAGGTTGTTAAGTTCTTACTCATTTACACATCTTAGAACACGTGAAGCTTAAGGAATTCTAATGCCTCGAGTATAGTTTGTTCTTGGAAGACATAGCGATCGAAAGCCTATTTAACGTACCTCAGCATATATTACGGAACGCTATTTGACCTGCTTCAGCTGCCAACATAAATCCCTCAGCTATTAATTCCATACCTTTGCAAATTGAGCTATGGTGGATAGCAAATTGGGTATAGCAAAGAAAATAAATACTTTTATAGTTGCAACAAACACTGAACTTGTGTTAAAATAAGGCGATTTCACGCAGCAGGGCGCACATCAACTTATGACAATTCTGGCTTTAGTTTCAAATGGAAGGGCAGTTTATCGTTTGCCTATTGGCTGTTGTAAACATGAAAATGAATGGGACGGGCATTATAGTAGTTCGTGACGTTGCGCGAAATCGCTCTATTGTGAAAGCCCATTTAAGCGATAAACACTAAAAATGTATGCATTATTTATATCATCCCCTTGTTTACGTACATTAACTTTGCTGAAATGGCTATAATGTGCACTTTTATTTAACCACACATATTTTTAACCCTCTCATTCACCTTAATTTATTAGGAGTACCCTAATTTAATCAAAGCAGTTAAAATAATTTTTAAACAAACTGTCATCTTCAATGACAATTATTATACATCTAGGCATTGTATTTGGCTTTAAATTTATATTAGTTCTTGAAAAAAGTTAGTACGAAATCCAAAAGTGGATGTCAGAGATTTGTTGAAGGAGGGAATGCAGGAACAAACAAAAAACACATGTTTATGCTTGGTTTCTTAATCTTTAACTTAAAACGATATTTAGAAATACATGTTTTATGAAGTGAAACTTTAACATAAGTAATAATTTTCCATCTAACGTTCTGATTGTATAATGTAGTTCTTAAAACCCCCCTCAATTCATTCAAGTTTGAATTAAGGCTCCTTGGATTTTACTTAATAAAATTATGCTAAAGAATTTATTCAGTTCCTCATAATCTAGAATACCATTTTAAGTCTAACAATCTCTAAATTTTAAAAAGGATTTTATAACTGAGTGAAATGGCTAACATTTAATTGCTCTTCAATATTACGACATTGAAATAAAACCACAACACTTGTTTTACGTATTATTTGCAATATATAAAAATTGATATAGTAATTGTAATACCCTATACATAAGTTAATAAATATTTCTTAACATCCCTTACATAATAATAGCCTAAGTTATCTGTCCGTCTGTCTTCGAATTTATGAAGTGGTTGGACCTGGAATGGATAAAGGCATCCATATTGGATTCTTGATGAGTTAGGGTTAGCAAAATTATAAGTTATTCTTTAAAACGTCCAAAATCCACTCCTTTCCCCACGTTTCGAGCGTTTAATACCATTATTTCAAGCCCTGTTTTCCCCGGTTAAGAGCAGGCTGCTAAATTTATCAATTTATCACAAAATAAATAGGTAAAAATAACATTTTTTCTAGCATTATGACGTCATTCTTTTAACCATTTCATTTAATCATTTCATATTTTAAATTATTTAAATATCGTCTGCATTACTTTCCTACGTTTTATCACTGAACTTAGATATTACGTAAATAATTTTCTTTTATATTTAGCTTAAATAGTAGATTAGGTACATATGTGATAATTTTAAATTTAATCTTCGATTATTTTTGTTGCAATGAAAATTTTATTACCGGTATTAACAAAAAATTCTTTTCATAAAAGTCTAGGAGTCTATTTCACGGACTTATAAATATCTAGCTTTTAAGTTATATATCTTTTGAAAATAAGAAGTTTGTTCGTTTGTGTGCTTGTTTTTTATACATAACCACACAGTTTGACTAAATGAACTCCACGTGATTATAAACTGCATTCACAGTATGGGGAGACTTTAGAGGAGTATGAAGATAAACAAAATATTGAGCTTGTACCAGATAATTCTCAATCAAAAAACAAATCTACACTTTCCCCCCTTTTCGACCGTTTTATGCCATTATTTCAAGCCTACTTAAAATTATCAATTTATCACAAAATAAATACGTAAAAATAATATTTTTTCTATCATTATGAAGTCCTTCCTTTAACTATCTCATTTAATTATTTCTTATTTTAAATTATTTAAATATCGCCTGCATTATTTTCATAATTTTTATCGCTTTGTTTGTGTGTTTGTTTTTTATACATAACTACACAGTTTGACTAAATGAATTCAACATGATTCTCAACTGCATTCACAGTATAGGGAAACTTTAGAGGAGTATGATGATAAACAAAATATTGAGCAGGTACCAGTAATTCTCAGCCAAAAAACAAATCTACTTTCCCCCCTTTTCGACCGTTTTATGCCATTATTTCAAGCCTACTTAAAATTATCAATTTATCACATAATAAATATGTAAAAATAATATTTTTTTGTCTATCATTATGAAGTCATTCCTGTAACTATTTCATTTAATCATTTCTTATTTTAAATTATTTAAATATCGTCTGCATTATTTTGATAATTTTTATCACTGAACTTAGATATTACGTAAGTAATTTTCTTTTATATTTGGCTTAAATAATATACTAGGTACATATGTCATAATTTAGTCATTTTTAATTAGTAATTAAATTTAGTAATTAAATTTAGTCATTTTTTTTGTTGCAAAATAATTCTCAATCAAAAATAAAACATTCTTTAACCTACCTCATAGGGTACTTTACAAATCTGGAAAATAAAAAAAATTACTAATCATGTCACATGACTGGCTATATGTTAGTAATTAATATAACAGTAGATATCTATTAAGGACTTTGTTCCTATAAATATTATTTTTATAAGCACAAAACCAGTAATTTATGCTCTTTCAGAATTCAAATTTTAAAATGACCCCATACCATAATTCTAGTGTTGAGTCAATTTGCACAAGATGTCAAATAACTTACTTTTAAATAATATTTGAACTGTTATCAACATTTATAAAGAAGCATGTGTATCGACAGCCGAGAGAAGATGCGATGATAGCTGTACAAATGTAAATAAGGTTTCGATTTTCTTTCGTTTATTTATATTTGCTTTTAGATTTTAACGAATCATTAGTTTATACTTGGCACTGAGATATAAACGATGATAAAGTATAGAAATTCTAGATTTGCATTATGATAAAAGTAAATATTGCACTTTTGTAAAATAATTCAAGTATTTTATATAAATATAATTTCTTAAGGAAAAATATATTTCTTTTATTTACATTGACAGAAAATGAAACGGCAACAAAGTTCGGTGCATAGTAAGTGCTTTCATTCTTCAATTTTATAAAGACATTTGTGAACCAAAATGAGTGTTACAAGTATAAACAATTCTAGTTTTGCCTTTGTATAGCATCTGAGTTAATGGAATCTTATAAATCAATGTATATCATAGTTTGATATTTTCATTATTGTTTTCTCTGGATGTTGTGAGCTAAATGAAAGCAAAGCTACTTAACTCAAAACCAAGTACACTAACTCAGAAAAGGATATCTGAAAATCTGCAAAATTATCGTTTATTTCACCTTATGAATAGAAACTGTTTGTTCAAATCAGTGCCTTCTTAATCGAATACGTCTTATCGATAAAAATATCGATGCTTATGAGCTACAGAAGAAGGTTGAGATACTACTCGTCATTTCTAAAGCAGAAGTTTGTACGTCTGAAATGGACACTTAATTCTATCTGTGTAAAATATATATACATATATATGAATTTTACTTTCTTGAAAAGATTGTGCATGATAATAAAATTTGATTTTAAACAGTTTCGTTTCATCATTGAGATATAATATTACAGTAAATAGAAAATGTTTTTAATTTATTTAAAATATGCTTAACTTAGTATAATTTACTGCTTTTAGCGTTTCTGGGAAAAGTAATTTTATAGTAAAGAATATTTTTTGTTAACTTTAATATTGAATTCTTTTAATAACGTTTGACTATCATAATTATGACTCTTTGCAAATTGTAAACTGAAATGACAAAAATATTAATTGAAAAGTATGATCATATTAAACTTTTTCAAATAACAATATTTTGAAAATTTAATTGTTATATGTTTGTTAGACCCTTAACTTCCATAGATGTATATAAAACTTTCCACAGTCAATATGTTAAACGTAATTTAACATACTGATTGTGGATGTTATGTTGACTGTGGATGGATGTTGTGTTGACTGTAGACTGTGGATTGCATTCAATGTAAAGCGTATGCATATGCATTGAATGTGTTAACTTTTGTATATATGAGCGTGCTTATATGTTAAGCCAGAAATTATTAAGAAATGTTCTACAAAAAGGCTTATATATACAAGACAATCAAAGTATTGACTGCACAGAGCGCATCAATACATATACAGCAGTAAAAAGGTTAACACGTAAAACATTCATTGCCATTGCAACCTAGTTTATCTCAGATTTGTAGAAAAGTTTAACAAGCTCTCCGGATATACAATAAAACAAATCTCTACGATATTAAGTTTGTATTTTATTTAGATAATTAAAACTAAATTTAAATTGTTAAAAGTATAATTTTGAATGAAAGTTCAACTTAGATGTATATAAACTTTTATTATTATTTAATTAAGAACCATAAAATATAAGTATAACGCAAAATCTTTTTGCCAGAATTTAGGATGAAATGGAAAGCCTAAGGAAGTAGATCACAAATAGAGACAGAAGGTATACAGACACCTGTTTCTTTAGTTTGAGCAAGTAACACTTACGATACGAGAACATTTAGTGACTTTAAAAGCGACTGAGGAAAGAATGTTGCCCAGTCGAAGGATAGAAACAACAGTCTGCGTACTTTATCTGTTTATGTTTTACTCAAGTTGGCTTTGCAATTTATACGATAATACCTAAATATGTTCATAAAATATTTTTCGGTAATAATAAGCCAAAACTAGGGAACAATGGCAAAATGAATGAAATGAACCTTTACATTATTCAAAACATTTTACTTAGAAATTTGATTTTTAACACAATAGAGAAGAAACTTCCTGAAAACATTTGTGCTGGTGAGCTACTATTTATGTCTTCAAAGGGTTCCTGAGAATTTTTCTCTCCTCCTTCGTCTGCGACTTTCAGGTAGAGCAATGAGGATAGCATAACTTCTTATAGTCCGTCGACAGTGCCTTTGTTTTTTGTTGCAGAAAGTGTCATGAGGGCTTATCCAACACCCCCTAGAGAAACTCCCTTCTTAATTCTTTCTCAGAAGAAACAAATGTTATATACCCCGCTGTAGAATACAAAACACCTTTCCAAGGATGCAACTTTACGACAAATTATTTTATATACCAAAAGAATCTTGTTACGTTATGAAGAATTTTTTCCAATGCATATTCATAGTTTCTTTTAATTTTTAGAAATGTCACTCTATTTAGGAAAAAAACTGAAAGTTCTCCCCCATATTTTTCTTGTGATAAGAACCCAAGTTTAACTAAACACCTTTTTGGACGTTTGGGTCTTCACAGGTAAGATCTTTAATCTTGTAGTGGATTTTTGAGTTGATTACATCTTGGATCTTGTCTAACATTCAACACTAAATTCACCAATCATCATTCAAAATTCAACATAATATTCAGCGTTCACAAGGGTTAAAAACAACAACGAAAGATAACACTACATTTTACCTGATTTTTACCATTTACGCTGTTTTCGTTGGAGCTGAATTACGAAAAATTTCTCATTTGTTTAGTCTTATAGATTGAGCATTTACATCTAAAGGTAAAGTTGGGGATAGAAATGACAAGTTATCAATAAAAATATTATTTTTGTATTTATTCAACAAATTAAATTTTTTGCTGATAAGAGAAAAAAAAAGTTGTGTAATTAATCTCATATGCTGATGGAATTTTTAAAGATTGCTACACTACCATAATATTTAACAAGTCTTTTACAGTTTTTTAAAGAAACAATATGAAATGAGTTCTGAAAAAACAAAGCCTGAGAAAGAAAGGTAAAAATAGGGAAAAACGATACAATCCAAATAAGAAAAGAAATACTAGATTTTTAACAAACTTTTATTTGAACAAGAATATCGATAAAATGCCTAAAATCATTATCAATCATTCAAAATTGAAATAACTCAAGAAAGTGTAAGTAATTAATAAATATTATTTATTAAATACAAATGAAATTTGGCCGAAAGCTGGCCGATTGGTTAGGGCTTTGATCGTCGGTACCGGAGTTCGTGGGTTCGAATCCCACTATGGCATGGATGTTCGTAGCCGTTCGGAATCGGCTTTAAGCTGTAGGTCCCGGTGAAAGTGAAAAGATTTCAATGCAAAAAATTACCGTCACTCTAACTAGATTTGGAAATGTCAGTAAAATTATAACTTTAGTCACATCTGTAAACTGTTGCTTACAAACAAAACAACCTGATCAGGAATTAAACCATGTAAAAATTAAGAATGCTCTCTTGCTTTAATACAAACATATAGGTGGTTTATTATACAGTTTATTTTACTATTTTAAGGAAATAAGCCCCTTATTTAAGAAAGCACAATTATTAGGCAGCCACCCTTACATGGCATGAACAACACTTTTATTTCGTTACAAAGAGAAATACACATTGATCAGGGTGGGAAGCATAGTGCCATCTTCAGTCAGTATTGTAACGTCACTCGGGTAGCGTGTGGGTGTTTGAAGTGGCTGTGACAGCTTATAACAATAATGACTTTTATTCTTGACTAAATAGAAACTATTTACAAATTTTCCGAATGGAAATCACAAGGCTCTTGTGAGCTGGTGGGTCTCGAACCTGGGACCCAAAAGTCCCAGGTTTGATCCGAACCTAAAAAAAAAATCTGCGGCCAGGTGCTGAAAGATATACTCTTGTACATTGGTACAATTTGGACTCATTGAGTCCCACATAAAATTGGAGAAATGGCTCTCCAAAAAACCAACCGCAGCAAATCATCGCCATCACTCGTTCTCTCCTCTTTCGTAGGGAATCTCTCCTGCGAAAACTCGCACTGCCTGACGTCAACTTTCACGTCACTCTTCGTCACTCTTCCCATTGGTATTTCCTTCCCGCTTCTCCGATTGGTCCTTTCGTTGGCCCCTGGCAGTCTGACATTTCGGCATCACGTCCGACCTCCTAATCACCTCGGACATCTCGGTGTGTCGAGGCGAAAACCTTTGTAGTTTAGTGTCAAAAACCCAGACAGAAAGTTGCCTTGGCCTGGGCTTTAACAAAACCTCTTTGTAAAGCCAATGGGGTGTAGCGACGTCAGAGTATATTAACGTCAACATTATCTAGGGACATACATTTAAGAGGATACATTACCTTTAAGCAACTTTCTATGGAGGATTTTTTTCTTATTTTCCACTTTATTATATCTTTTTTAATTATTATCGTGAATACATAGGATTTCCACTATTTGATCTCATTTTATATTTAAATAGCTTTGCTGAATGTACTTTGTTTCTAAAAATTAAGAATTTTTTATAAATAATGAAAAGTGAAAGCTTATTTTAGATATTAAAAAAAATCTGACAGATTGTGTGCAGACTTGTTACAACGTTAATTCCATTACTAATTTTTGCTTTATTGTAAGGAATAATTATTAGGTATAATTAATTATCCACCTATTTAAAATTTTAAAATCCATTAGAAATATTACACCAAGGGATAAAATTTTCAAAAAATCTAAAATAATGGTTATAAATACTATTTCTAATCCTATAAATAGTAAATCAAATGAACAACTTCATAAAAAGTAGGTAAAGTTTCACCGTAAATCTGTAATGAATTTACTGGGAAAATTTGAAATCAATATGTGCAATAGCTTCTTATTTACAGTGCATGCAAAGTGAAACAGCATTTTCTGTAAAATACATATAAAATGTTTATATTTTCCTCCACAAAACATTTATGACCTTTAATTGACAAAGATTAAAAATTTTTATAGTTTCTAATTTGAATATTTTAGTAGAGTGTTGTTTAAACGATTTAGAAATGCCCATATATTTTAAAAGTGTAAAAACAAAAAAATCGAATTTTCGAAAGTTGATGATGATGATTGAAGTTTAAAGATAAGGCCTTCTCCTATCTAATTTCACCATGCCACTGTCAGTGCCTGTTCATACGTAGTGCTGATTTGTTGATATTGTCATGTATATGCAAGTACTGGTTACTCACAATGAAGAGTCAAGTTAAGAAATAACGCCGTTTATTAAATGCCAAGCTACCTAGCTGGTACTAACACAGCTGCCGCTTTCATAGGGTACCATAATATTCTAGATTTATTTTAATGGTACAGAATATTTATATATTTTAGGCGTCTTCTTGACTACTTAACAAAGTGAACATACAGTTACGGAAATAAATTTGTCCTGATTCAGGGTTGAACTGGAGACATTTCGCTTCATAGCCCACTTCTTTACCTGTTGTGCTATGGAGCTAGGCAGATTTCGTTTAAAATGTGGCACTATGATGATCCTTCTATCACTGTTTTACAAGGCAGTTTGCATTCTAAAAGAAAATAAGTTCTTTAAAGCTGTGAAATCTAATAAAAATCATACGGTACTTAGACAAAGGAGTGACTGGCATTTAATTGAGCACATGAGCATGTGTCGGATATTTAAGAAAAAAACATTAAATTTTATCTTTACAGAAGAAAAGCTGATGACACGAGTATAAAATATAAAAACATAATTTAATAATATGAAGCATATTTTAATAGTTACAAGATAAAAAAGGCGGATATTAAAATAATAAAACAACTTTTTTTTTTTAGAGAATATTAATAAAAAATAGAATTATTGTATAGAAAAGTTGATTATGCAAGATAACTATACTTACATTTTTGTATTTACTTTATTAGATAGAGTTTGGCAAATACCACTTTAATTTATCAGGTACTTTAATGATAGCTTTAAAGTAAAAACACTTACGTTTAGTTATAGATAAATATCGAGAAAGATTATAGAGAGTTTTTACACACAAAAAAACATATGTTTTTTTTCAGTTCTAAAAAACTAAAACGGAAATATAATGTCAAAGTTGAATATGACCATTGTTATATACTTACAGTTTTACAACAACTTATTACACCAACTTACTTTATTAGATTGAGTTTGGCAAATACCACTTTAATTTATCAGGTACTTTAATGATACCTTTAAAGTAAAAACACTTACGTTTAGTTATAGATAAATAATGGGAGAGAAAGAAAAATGAAGAATATAGAGAGCGAAATAAGTTTTACACACAAAAAAACATATGTTTTTTAATTCTAAAAAACTAAAACGGAAATATAATGTCAAAGTTGAATATGACCATTGTTATATACTTACAGTTTTACAACAACTTGTTTACCCCAATTCTCAATTTAGAAACACTGATAAATACTTTAATGATAATATGTGAATTATTAGAAGCAAAAATTAGAATATTTTTATCTGTTTATATTGTAAAGCAGTCGATTACTTGGCTATTATTATTAGACATTCGTGACGTTTAGAATCATTTTGAAAATTAAGTGCTGTTAGTGGTTACTTCAAAACTTAGTTCGCAGTCTCATATAAGCTAAAATGTCACTAAAAATATTCCGCCATAGCAAGCAGAAATAACAGAGCAGTGCCTGTTGTGAAACATATCGACTTTTTCTTTTATGTAGATGAAGAATATTAGAAAATATGCAATAACTAATCGACACGGAAAAAGACTATCAGTCTAAAGCTGAAGCATTGATTTTGCCAGAATGCTTGGTATGATGTTTGGAAAATATGATCGTTAATGTCTATGTAAATGTCATCGTTAAAAAGATGCATGTCATTAAAATGACATTAAACGTTTTCTTGCAGTGTGTTTTATTAGTGTATTTCCGCATTAAGGAATTGGAATCAAAATAATAGAGCCCTGGTTAACGTTCTTCAGTTACTTTTATATGGAACATAAAAATATGTTATTATTTATGTTTTAAGGACATAAATGGCATAAAATGCTTCAAAATTTTAAATTTCACTTGTGTGTTTAAAAACATAGAATAAACTATGCTAAATCCAAAAAAATTAACTTCTATATTATTTCTATAAGTAAATACCGAAATAAAGTCTTAAATTATCTAAATAAAGAATAGCATAACCATCAAATCCAACTCTCCAACAATGCATAGTCCATGTTTAACAATTCGTTAATAACATGAGAGAAATTCATAAACCTTCATTGTGACAAAAATTAGTCTTCAATACTTACAGATCAGAGAGAATCACTGATAATAATGCAGAATCAACAGTGAAAGCCACAGACCTAAGAACTATTATGTTATTAGAATCTTACCAGATTTTAACAGAATGTTTGATATGATGTTTTGAAAATATGATAGTTAATGTCTATGTAAATGTCATCGTTAAAAAGAAGCATGCGATTAAAATGACATTAAACGTTTTCTTGCAGTGTTTTTTATTAGTGTATTTCCGCAATAAGGAATTGGAATCAAAATAATAGAACCCTAGTTAACGTTCTTTAGTTAGTTTTATACGGAACATAAAAATATGTTATTATTATTTATGTTTTAAGGATATAAATGGCATAAAATGCTTTAAAATTTTAATTTCCAATTGTGTGTTTAAAACGTAGAATGAACTGTGCTAAATCCAAAACAAATTAATTTCTATATTATTTCTATAAGCAAATACCTAAATAAAAGTCTTGAGTTATGTAAATAAAAAATAGCATGGCCATCAATTCGACAATGGATATTCCAAATTTTAATAATTCCTTAATAACATGAGATAAATTCCTAAATTTTCATTGTGACAAAAATCAGTCTCCAATACTTTTAGATCAGACAGGATCGCTGATAATGATGTAGGATCAACAGTGAAAGCTACAGACCTAAGAGCAATTATGTTATTAGAAACTTATACGGTCAAAGTTATAAGTTCACTCTCGATGTGCTGCAAGTCTCTGTACTTCATACAGTACAGAAAGCTGCATGAACTGACAGGAGCAATGGGTGTAAATTCCATAGTATGTGAGAGATCCGTTTTGTGTCTGAAATTCATACAATCCAGATGCTTATTTGCAAAAACTAAGTCAGTGCCCATCACTCAGTTGTGGAAAGAGTCTTCTTGATGGTCAAGATGGCTGGGTCCAGTCGACTAATTTCCCGACAAAAAAATTCTAAATATAGGCTAAATATATTTATATATATATAGGCTTGGTTGAACAACATTTCCTCAGTTTTTAGTTGTTAATTAAAGAAAGGCACAACGCTTTTATTGTTTTTTTTATCAAATTTACAAGAATACTTCTGAATACTGCCGAATAATTCTGGCATTCCAAGAAATATCGCTCTTATCAACCTTCAAGTTCGAAGTTTTATTAGAGAATGAACTGAACCGGAATGTATCAGACCCCAAATGCCTCCAAATACGTTGACAATTTGGTGACCTTGGAGATAAAACTTACTTACTGAAACATAGCCATAAAATGCTGTGATTTGATAAAAAAAAATCAATATCACAGAGGTGTGTAGATACTCCATTGAAGTTCCATGTAAACATTAGGTCCACGAAGCTCGATAACCGAGGAATTTATTATCGTTAAGTTCATAACTATACATATATAATGAAAAAAAAATTAGCACTATTATTTATCAAACTCTAACGCTCAATTTTCATCTTAATTCGGTAAACAAACATATTCATAGTTGAAAACAAATAACCCAAAACACTTTAACTTTTGGCTGTAAGTTTACGCACGTGTAAAAGATTAGAGATGTATATCCCAGAATATTACTTTTAAATAATCTATATTAGGTCTTAAGACCATGAGAAAATGATCTTCTTACTTGTATATGGTTGTAGTTTTAATTAAAGGTTGCACACATTTTCATTATTATTTTGAAAAATCTATAATTCTTGGCATGAGAAATAATCTTCTTATTTATAGTTCAGTTTTTACTTATAAGTATTACACCCATTTTTCAGATTATTACTTCTGAAAAATTTATATTAGGTCTTAAGGCCATGAGAAAATTATCTTCTTACTTGTATACAGTTGCAAGTATTTCTCAGGTTATTACTTTTGAAAAAAAATATTAAATCTTAAGGCTATGAGAAAATAATCTTCTTATTTGTATATGGTTGCAGTTTTTACTTGTATAGGATTACACCCATTTTTCAGATTATTACTTTTGAAAAATTTATATTAGGTCTTAAGGCAATGAGAAAATGATCTTCTTACTTGTATATAGTTGCAGTTTTTATTTGAATAGGGTTGCATGAATATCTCAGATTATTACTTTTGAAAAATCTATATTAGCTCTTTAAGTCAATCAGAAAATTATCTTCTAACTTGTATATGGTTGTAGTTTTTACTTGTATAAGGTTGCACCCATTTTTCAGATTATTACTTTTGAAAAATCTATATTAAGTCTTAAGGCTATGAGAAAATAATCTTCTTATTTGTATATGGTTGCAGTTTTTACTTATAAGTATTACACCCATTTTTCAGATTATTACTTTTGAAAAATCTATATTAAGTCTTAAGTATATTAGAAAATAATCTTCTTATTTGTATATGGTTGCAGTTTTTACTTGTATAGGATTACACCCATTTTTCAGATTATTACTTTTGAAAAATTTATATTAGGTCTTAAGGCCATGAAAAATTATCTTCTAACTTGCATATGGTTCTAGGTCTTACTTGTGTAGGGTTTCACGCATTTTTCAGGTTATTAAGTTTGAAAAATCTATATTAGGTCTTAAGGCCATGAGAAAATGATTTTCTTACTTGTATATGGTTGCAGTTTTTACTTGAATAGGGTTTCACGCATTTCTCAGACTATTACTTTTGAAAAATCTATATTAGGTCTTAAGAACATGAGAAAATGATCTTACTTGTATATGGTTGTAGTTCTTACTTGTATAGGCTCACATGCATTTTTCAGATTATTACTTTTGAAAAAACTATATTTGGTCTTAAGGCCATGACAAAATGATCTTCTTACTTGTATATGGTTTTATTTCTTACGTGTATAGGGTTACACGCATTTCATAGATTATTACTTTTGAAAAATCTATATTAAATCTTAAGGCCATGAGAAAATGATCTTCTTACTTGTATACAGTTGCAAGCATTTCTCATGTTATTACTTTTAAAATCTATATTTGGTCTTAAGACCATGAAAAAATTATCTTCTTACTTGTATATGGTTGCAGTTCTTAGTTGTATAAGGTTTCAGTTTAGACCCATTATCACGCGCTTAATTTAACTGAAAGTAAAATGTCTAATGTCTCCAAAGATTAAACATCTTTTGGCTACGATAATCTAATTTTAAAAACTACTGGAACTTTCAAATTTACAGAACGTTTTATCGGATTTGCATCATATAAGTTAATAAAATCTATTCTAATCCTATTATCTATTGTGTTTTACTTTCAATACACTTCGTAAAATGCATACAAACACACACTCATTTATATCAGCACCATCATGAAATGTATGGTGTTTACTATGAAAATATATAGCTTTCGCAATATGGTCCTTTCAATAAATAAGTAGTTGAATTAACTTTCTCAATTTAAACAAAAATAAATATTTTGCTAATTAGTAAAGGATTAAATGACTGAAAGTATAGTTTTGAATTTCAGTTTCTAAATGCAAGACCATGCCTAATGGAAACATAATGTTTAAAATATCTTTTAAATTACATTAAATATGAATTAGCAATATTAAAAATGGCAAATATTTTTTTCTATTATTAACACAAGCAAGAACTGCAATTAATGGAATGCACTTTCATAATTTTCAAACTTTTTCTTCTGGAAACTAGTAATTGATTTTCATTTAAGTAAAATTTATCATTAAACGATGATAACAGACTTTTAAAAGTTTATTAATCAGTATTAAAATATTCTACTTTAGTCTAAATTTTACCGTCACTTGAGGTATATTTTTCCATTTGAATCTAATTTTGAAATTTTGAAATACACATTAGAGGGACAAATGGAAAATTTGACATTGCAGATTTATTTCGAAGTAAAAGGGAACATTTGGAGCTTGCTACATATATTTTTAATAATAAAAATATTATGATAAATAATATAAAATGTAAATAATAAAAAATAAAATAAAAATATTATTATCTGGTTTAATTTATAAATTTTAAATCATTATTTTGGCCCATAATTGACGTATAAATTTTAATCATTTTTTGCAACATCTTTTTTAAATAAAAGATGCTTCAAAAATATAACCTTAAGATCTAACATTAGGGGAAATTTTAATCTGGGTATTTTGCTTTTAAACTATTTTTATTATTTTTATTATTTTTATTTTTATTTTTATGCTTTAATTGTTAATTCAAAATTTATCATAATTCATGTTAGAAAACAGATTTATAACTAACTTAAAAGAGTGAATTATCATACTCTGAAGAACTAATATTGGTTGTACCGAACTAAGTTGACCGTAAATGTGTTACAACACGTAACACGCCGAACGATGGTCCAATGGTAAAGTTCTGCCCTTCGGTACCGTAGTTCGCAGATACGAATTTCGCTCCTGGCACAGATGTTCGTAGTCGTTCGGAATAACCTTTAACATTAGATTTACGGACCGAACCAATTTGACCCGTTAAAAATTTGATCACTATATATATATATAAAACTTTAATATCACTTTTCAAAAACATATGTTGGTTTTTAGTTAAGTAATAAAATATATGTAAACTTTCATTCCTCTTCCCCGCAGACCCGCTCATTTCCCATAATCAAATGTGGTATACCTATTTGCACGGTTGTGGGCCAATTTGACTGTCCAATTATTTACCAATTAATCGCAAAACATGAAATTTATTGGTCCTATCAGGCCTGGGCAACATGTAAGATTTTATTTTCCAATCAGCTGAAAATCTAAGAAGTAAATATAGAGAATTCGAGAACACTTCCCTTCCAATGAGAGAAATTTATGCTACTGGCGCACGGAAGAATTGTCAAGTTCAACAATCATGCAAAAGAAACAGATGTAGAAACCATTGTGCTTAATGTAATAGAAAAGTTTGCTGAAAATGGGTTTCAAAAACAGGTTTTATATGTTAAAATGTTTTCTATAAAATTTTTAATAAGAAACATTTCATTTAAATTAATTTTGAACTATTTTCTTTGCTAAAAGCTTCAATTTCCTTGTATGAGTCAAATTGGCTCACTTCAGTAAAAATAGGTATATGATCAAAATCCTTAAATCTAGTGTTAAGCACAGGGACTGATTATCGCACACGCACTTAGAGCACGTGCCCTGGGCACGAAAATTTTAGGGGGCAAGAAAATTTATTCTAGTGCTTGAAACACATATTACGTGGGAGAAAATTTCAAACTTAGGCTGCCATCGTTAAATTTTAATAAATTACTATATGAGGTAATTTTGTTTGCCATGAACTATATTGTTTCCTATTTACTTTAATTTTACTTTTTTTACTTGATAATTAATTCCCTCATCAAACCTGGTGCTCTTTTTATCTTATGGGTTATAGCATATAAGACAGAGTATTAGCAACATACTACTATAAACCATTAAATCATCTCATCAATTTAAATTATTTTTAATTCTATTATTCTTTATTTTCTGCACCACAGAGCTTGTGAGTGCGTCAAGGTAAAAATAAAAAAGTAGGTCACTCTAGGTCTTTAAAAGTCCTTAATTTTTAGAGATAATAATGATTACGTAAAATGAAAATTTGGTGTTTTTGATTTTGAATATTACTTTAAATCTAATTTCTTAAATCCGTTTGCTAATTCAATGTTATAATTTTATATGACTGTAAGTATGATAATAACTTGTCGCTATAAATTTGCATGGGGGTGGAGTGCACAAAAATTGGATTGTGCCCTGGGCACAAAAGTATCTTAGTCGGGCCCTGGTTAAGCAGTAGGTCTCGGTCTTATTAACCCTCGAAAGCAAAACTGTAGAGAGTAGCGGTCCTGGTAAAAAATTCTTTTATATTAAATACTATAACTAAATATTAAACTATACTACATTTTATAGCACTGATATAATGCTAGAATATTTTCCTTAAAAATATAATAACGAAGTAAAAATGAAAGTTGAGCACAAAAGGGCAAGACATTAATAAAAATGAAAATTACGTAATTAAGCAGAATAATACATCTCATATAAGGAACCTACGAGAAAGAAAGAATTATATTATGTCTACTTAGCTTCACTTAATAAATAATTTAGAGCAAAACAGCTGGCAAAGAATACCTAAGGGGGAAGTAATAAATTTGTAGAGTGCAAATGCGTTGTATGCAGGTGACTCATATGTTTAAATAACATGAAAAATGATGGCACTTAGTCTTAAAAACTTTTTCCACGGTGTAATATATATGTGATTTTAAATGGTTAAATGCAGTTCTTGTTAAGTCATTTTTTCTTTTCATTCCATATATTATAAAGAAAAGCTTTTTATAAAAGTTTAAGACAGAGTATATTAAGTGTTAAAAATGATGTGTTATATTTTACAAGTAAAAGATAGAATATGTTTAAGCATGAAAATAAATGAAACTATAAATTTAAAATTAATGCAAAGTTTAATGTTTCTGAATTTATTAAACGTTTTATAACATGCATAAGTTTATAATGTACATAATGTTTTCTAACTTCATGTGATACATATATATGCATGAAACATAGCATAGCATGCCATGCTTCAGGGATGTACCGTGGTCGAAGGGGTGTAGTCTTCGGCTTAAAGAATAGGATTTATCAAGAGAACTTTAGCAGCAACTTTATTTAGCAACATTCAACAGCAAAAATCCAACACAAAATGGTCATGCGGCAGTTTATAATTTTGGAATTGCCATAGGCCTGAGGAAAGGAATGTGCTTAATCAGCAAAGTTGGATGGCTAGTTAATTTCGCCAACAGGAAGAAGATATTTTTAAGACAAAAGAGTTTGACGCCAAGAGGCTACTGAAAATATGATGAAATCGAGGATTTGGTGTATTTTTAATATATATATATATATATATATATATATATATATATATATATATATATATATATATATATATGCGCGTGTGTGTGAGCGTGGCATAATCCATTCTGCATAAAAAAGAGTCGTTAGGTCATGAAAGAGATTAGCATAATTTGTAAATAAAAATTGTTGAGTTTATTGAGACAATCCATCTCTGGCAATTTCCCAACAAAACGTTCTGCATTCTCTTATATAGTGCTGTGAGGGTGCAAGGGAGCCGAACAATCAGTTTAAGAGTATATGAGGGTCAATTTGAAGTAAGACCAAATTACTTAAAGGAGTTATATAAGTAAAGTTAAGCTAAGAAATTAATTTGGCATTCCCATGCTCCACATAATTTAGTTTGGCTCACATGTCACAGTACCAATAAACATCTATACATCCATTTACATGTATGTAATATGGGTGAGATTCATCAAAAACCCAACACATTTTATTTCTGGTGAGATACGTGAGATCCATATAACAGGCTAGAACATCGAGCACACATACCGTTTTAAGTAGGGATTTCTCAGGTAAAAGGACTACGAATAATCCCTAAAAGCAATTGACACGTGATAAAAAATATCCATGTTTAAAGAGAACGCGTTCACTATTGACTAAAGAAGTACAGACAGAAGCTGGAATAAGTATATAGCGTGTCTGGAGGGAAAAATCAGAATTACCTCTCAAAACCCCAACGTAATTTATGAACAGAAGTAAGATAAAAAATATCCATGTTTAAAGAGAACGCGTTCACTATTGACTAAAGAAGTACAGACAGAAGCTGGAATAAATATATAGCGTGTCTGGAGGGAAAAATCAGAATTACCGCTCTAAACCCCAGCGTAATTTATGAACAGAAGTTATTAAGTTAATATTAAAATACGAAAATGAGAAATTTTAATATTACACACACACAAATATATATATGTATATATATATATATATATATATATATATATATATATATATATATATATATATATGTGTGTGTGTGTGTGTGTGTGTGTATGTATGTATATATATATATATATATATATATATATATATATATATATATATATATATATATATATATATATATATATATATATATATATATATATATATATATATATATATATATATATATATATATATATATATATATTGCATAAATAAGTGTAAACCTGCTGTACTTGCATTCTCGCATACTGCAGGTGTGGACAATTTCATGATTTTTTCTAATATAGAAATATATATATATATATATATATATATATATATATATATATATATATATATATATATATATATATATATATATATATATATATATATATATATATATATATATATATATATATATATATATATATATACATCACATGCCTAGGACAAGTCAAAGGGCCGATGATGATTTTGTAATATTCATAGCTATTGCACGGTTTCGCATCAAAACATAAAGCATGGTATCGAGTGACTAGCGCCCACACTCTAATAACGGAGCTACAATTGGTGAAGTTTCATACAACCTTTTCTGAAGACGCTCGCTTTTAATTATAACTCGTCAATTGCTTTTATATGGAGTTATTAGTGATTCATGCGTTTGCATTATAAAGTTTCTGCCTTTGATCCCCTGAATTATTAGCCTTATGTTTTCAAACGTGACACACACACACACACACCATATATATATATATATATATATGTAATATATATATCATATATATATATATATATATATGTAATATATATATATGCATATAATGTACACTCTTAATTATTAGTGTAGTGTGAAGCTCTGGTTTTTATGCTTATTTACATACAGGTATTATTGTATAAACAAGTGTAAACCTGCTTTAACTGCGTTCTTTCATGCTGCAGGTGCTGCCAATTTCATTATGTTCTGTCCTTTAGAAAATATCTTAACACACTGTATGCGGGACACGTACTAGTACGTTTTTTAACGATTGATACTTGAGCGCGTTTTACGTACTAGCACTGATTAGTGTAACAAAATGGTTTGTTTGTGGGTACAAAAATAACGATATATACAGAAAAACGAAGCCGAATGTTCCTGTCTACTACATAGAATTTGGAAAATTTTAGACAGATGAAAACTAGTTTTTACATCAAAGATATAGGTGATGTTAGATGTTATATGAAAATTAGTTTTTACTGGTGTAAAACTAGTTTTTACATCAGTCGATGTGGAACCACAGAAAGGGAAGGTTGATTAAAAAATCAATTTAAATTTAAAATTAACTTTTTATATATCCTTGCGAAAATGATATTATATAAATGTATATTATATATATATATATATATATATATATATATATATATATATATATATATATATATTTGTATTTATATATTTTTTATATATTTCAATATAAAATAAGAAAGCTTGGTTAAAAAATTTAAACAATTTTCGATCTACTGAGATTAAACTGAATATCTAAATTTATGTGCAAAACGCCCCCTCCCTGTACAATTCCCCTTCGAAACAAAGTGTTAAGAAAATAGGTCTGCTACTCTAAAATTATTAACTAGAGAAATGTTAATATCATATATCTATTTCTATAGCATAATGAATTTTAAGAGCAAAATGTGCATAATAACAAGTATATTCTTACTTTATAATATTATTATCTTATTATAAATGCTCCATTTTAAGTTTTTATTAGTCAAAATATTTTAAGTTTTATAATCTCTTAGTTTATTGATAAAAAACGAAAAAAGTTTAATTAAATTAATTTCAGATGAAGAATAAAACCTCAGTTTCCTCTATTGTTATCCGACTTTTAAAGAAATCAAACTGTAAGTTATAAAGCAATAAATTGTTAAACAAATAAATTTCTTTTAGAATTAAGCTCTCGAAATTCTTTTATTTACATATTTATGTAATTTACTATCATAAATACATAAAACAATAAATTTCAAGCATTTTGATCATGCTGTGAAGCGACAAATATCTTTTGTTAAAGTGGAATAATTTAGTGTCATATTTCGAAATTTTCAAACTTTATTTATTTGTTTATCTAGTGATATTTCGATGACAATAGCAACAATTGCAAGATAAATATGAAATATTTTCACATTCTTCTGTTTTTTAGAATAAATTTTGTTGACATTACATAACATTTACGAAATCACAAAATTGTTTGTTACGTAGTGTGAAAGTTTTCAATTCAATACTTACCTTAAATAAGTAAAATGCGTGGTCTTTTACCACATACTCTATTTATTTCTTTAATTTGAAATAAACCTAAATTTATGACATTCCATGACTTTTATTAATGACATATTATGATTTAATTTAAAGTTCGTAGCATAAACAACAATAATTTTCATAACTTAATAATATTATTTTTAAATATAACTGTTTTGAATTTTGTTTATAAATTTGTTTTGACTTATTGTTGCTATCACAAATTTTCTAAAGCGTTATCACATACCTTATTACTTTAACCCATATTGTACCAGACCAACTAAATATTTCTGTAAGTTATTAAAACTTAATCCATATCATTAATATGGTGTAACTAAGTATATCAAACCAAAATTTTGAAAAAATATTTTTAATTTTTTATGTAATTGGCTGTCCTATAAATAGGACAACGGTCCAATACACTACTAAACAAATATCACTTACACTGCAGTTGGTCGACCATAGATGAAATTTGGGGAAACAGGCAAAACAAAGTCAAACATTACATTTTAAGCATACAGTGGTTGGTTTTCTCTTGCAGTTATTGAACTGGCAGTAAGAGAGTAAGTTTATCTCGCAATCTCCAGTTTTTCTGAATAGAATAGACATCTATTTACCCCTTGTTGTGTCCAGGTGTGTGGATAGATGTTTGAACTTTTTTTTACTTGAGATAAGAAAAGAATTGCGCTATCAATGCGATATCGAATTCGTGGAAAAATAATCGGTATTAAACCATCGTTTTAATTTTAGGGCACCTTTTTTATACTTAAAAAATACACGCGTAAAATATATTTTTTAACAAAAACTTTCAGCTACACTATTAGCTCTATTTTTAAACTAAAAGTAACGTCCACAATGAAAATAATAATAAATATAAAATAAAAGATTAAAAAATGACAATTTTGAAGTGGTTGCTGAAAATAAATTTTACAATACAATATAATTTGATTTCTCAGTTTTTTGTTACTATGCTACAGTGTGTTTATTTTAAAGGTGTTAAAATAAAATCCAATTAGAAAATATTTATAACTTTATTATTAAATGGAATTTTATTTGCTGTCCTGTTTATACGACAGCGGTCCAATATGGGTTAAAACAATAACAAATTTGTAATTTCATAATAAAATTATTAAAAAGTAATTTTTTACTAGATTTTAAATACAACGACGGCTAAACGATGGCCGTATGGTAGAGTGATGCTCTTCGGTACCGGAGTTCGTGGGTTTGAACCCCGATGGTGGCATGGATGTTCGTAGCCCTTTCAGAATATGCTTTAAACAGTAGAACGTGGTCTCATTAACACTCGTGTAGCAAAACAGTAGACCGTAGCTCTCCAAGCCAAACCAAACCAATATAACTACGATAAACTTGGTATTTGAGCATAATATTCTATCCCTAGGTTATAATTTTCCAAATTAATGTTAAATAAATATTTTTATTCGAAAAAAAATTATCGATTGACCGTATTCCGTTTTCAGGGAATTACACTTGTTTCTATATTAAATCTTTTCTTAAAAGCATATTTATGTCTTTAGTGTGAGATTTCTTGCCTGGTAAGGAAAATAACGTATAATGTGATATACATTTCATAATATCAGAAATATTTAATATCAAATATTAACATAAATTTTAATAATAGAATATTTTGTAAAATATTAAATTTAAAAACATGTTTTCAACAATCAAAGTAAAAATAATATGGCTTGAAATTTAAAAATAGCAAAAGAATTCTTTTAACATATTGTCGCTGTTTTAATATCTATTTTACTAGCTTTATGACATACACATGTTAAATTTACATAACCACATAGTATCAGTAGATTATAATATTTTTTTTTATACTTGATCAGTAAAATAAATTCGTCATTTAGAATTCATAAAATACTGTGCAAATGTAATGGTAGATTTTTCAATTGGGCGGAATTTCACTGACTGAAAATTTGATACATGTATATATATATATATATATATATATCTATATATATATATATATATATATATATATATATATATATATATATATATATATATATATATATATATATATATATATACATTTACATTTCATTGAAATATTAAATATAACAGTGGATAACAAGCAAATATTTTTTATATTAATTATCGTTATAAAGATAAAACTTGCGACAATATACAATAAAATTATTAATAACTATTTTCATCCCATGATTATCTGCAATACTGTGGTAATTATAATATTGCACGTCACTGATCTTTTATAAACATATTTTCACATAAAATTTAATAACAGTTGTGTACACCACTAATAACTACATGGATTTCACTAAAGGTTATATTTGGAATTATTATAAATAGAACTTGAAATGACTAAAAAATTAAAAAAAATTTAATACATTCTTTAAAACTGCTTTTTAATTTTATTTTGGATTCTTAACTTTAACATTTCAAAACTTTATACTATTAGAATGAAATATATTTCGTGCAAAAATATAACATAGCATGTAATTATAACTGAATTATAATTAAAATTGCATTTCAGTGCAATAACATAAATGTAATCAAGAAAGGAATGATTCATTTTTTCAATTCAAAAATCTAGGAATGAATCCTTTTAATTACTTCACCGACAACCTCCATGAAAAAATTCGTGATATTACTTTTCCGGTATTTACAAAATGTATTGTTTTGATACGGTTATAATTTCTAATATAAGTCACATAATAAAACACCATAAGCGTAGGTGGTATTATACTGTGGTAGAGATATGTCACAGGCGACTTCATTATAATGGCGTCATAAGTCTCCAAGACGGGTTTGGTACCATAAATTCAATCTCTGGAGGAAACCTCTGATGGAATTGAAATTATGACGGAGAAGTCGCCTATGTCATATCTTGACCGCAGTATGATAGCACCCTTAAATATGTATTAAGTGTTTTGATACGGTTATAATTACTGGTATCATTCACATAATAAAACACCATAAGCATAGGTGATATCATACTGTGGTAGATATATGTTACAGGCGACTTCTTCATAATTGCGTCATAAGTCTCCAAGACGGGTTTTGTACCATAAATTCCCTCTCTGGAAACCTCTGACGGAAACTGACATTATGACGAAGAAGTCGATTGTGTCATATATCGACCGCAGTAGGATAGCACCCTTAAATATGTATTAAATGTTTTGATAGCTTATAATTACTGTTATAATTCAAATAATAATATCTTGACCGCAGTAGGATAGCACCCTTAAATATGTATTAAATGTTTTGATAGCTTATAATTACTGTTATAATTCAAATAATAAAACACCATAAGCATAGGTGGTACCATATGTGGTAGAGATATGTTGCAGGCGACTTCATCATAATGACGTCAGAAGTCTCGAAGACGGGTTTGGTACCATAAATTCCCTCTGGAAACCTCTGATGGAAGTTGAAATTATGACGGAGAAGTCACCTATGTCATATCTTGACCGCAATATGTTAGTATAATTAAATAAAGTTAAAATAACATTTTTAATGCGTAAATTATGAGTTCACTTTTTTGTTTATATAAGTAATAGATAACTAGCTTTAGAGACATATTAGACTTTATACAATTGGACCCGTAAGAAGCGTTCTTGAGAAACATAGTTTATTATTATAACGGGTTATGATTTTAAATGTTTTAGTAAAATATTATTTTGGTATTTTTAATACTTACTACATGTATTCATAATTGTCATAACAAAAGGGTGGAAAATGTATAAGAGTTTTAGCTATCAACGGAGACAAACTTAATTTGGTATCCTTAAAAATCAGACCATCTGCTCTTTTGCATTACCGGACCCAACGCATACACCAATAACACAGGTATTTATAAGAGCACAGCACAGTCAAAATTAGCAAATATATTTAAAAAAATAACAGCCAAAAATGCTTGAAGATCATCGCCAAATTTCATTTCATCCATCTATTAGTTAGCTCAACAGTGTTCATCCACAGCCATACTTCCATTAACAGATTTCATTTCATGGTTGCTACCATATTGAGGTCGAGATATGTCACAGGCAATTTCCTCGTCATACTGACGTTAGATCTCGTCACTAGTAACTTTCCTTCTCTGATGTCAGTGTGACACAGATGTCGCATGTGACATATGTCGACCAAAACATGGTATCACAAGCAGTATAAGCACTAAGATACTTATTGCAACAAAACGCGAGTCTACTGGGTAGGGACGTATATCTTTTTATAAAACGAAAATTAAACCATTTTACTATATTGAATACCTTCAAAATTAAATACTATACATTTACACACACACACACACACACACACACACTATATATATATATATAATATATATATATATATATATATATATATATATATATATATATATATATATATATATATATATATATATATATATATATATATATATATATATATATATATACTGCACATACATATACAATACTGTACATATTTCATTTCACTTCTGCTACTATATTGTGGTATAGATATGTCACAGTTTACTTCCTCGTCATTCTGAAGTCAGAATTCGTCAGAGATGGGTAAATTTCTTTCTCTGATGTCATTATGACAGATGTGACCTGGGAGATATGTTGACCAAAATATGGTATCACAAGTAGTATTAGCACTAAGATACTTATCGCAACAAAATGCGAGTCTACTGGGTAAGGACGTATATCTTTTTATAAAACGAAAATTAAACTATTTCACCCAAATTTAAACCATATACAGAATAGCTTCAAAATTAAATAATATATATATATATATATATATATATATATATATATATATATATATATATATATATATATATATACAATACAATATATATTACATTTCACGTCTGCTACCACATTGCGGTCGAGATATGTCACTGGTGACTTTCTCGTCATACTGACATCAGAATTCGTCAGAGACGAGTAACTTTCCTTCTCTGATGTCATTATGACACAGATGTCGCCTGTGACATATATCGACCAAAATATGGTATCACAAACAGTATAAGCTTCGAAATTAAATATTTGTGTGGATAGGTAAAAATAATTGTCGCACACTCTAAAAAAAGCTTTTAAATTTACTATTTATCTACACCCACGAGAATAAATTTAGCACATTTTAATCATGTCATAAAACCGGAGAAAAGCTTTTGATACAGCGATATAATTTAGTATCATACTTTAAGATTTGCAAACATGATTTATTTGTTCATCCAGTAATATTTTTGAAGAGAAATATTTTAAAGCCTGTGGTTTGACGCTTTGAATATCGAATTTTCTCTCTTTCTTCTTATTTTCGCGAGTACATTCTTTTGCCATCGCATCGCATTTAAGGAATCTCAAAGCTCCTTTATCACGTAGTGATACTTGTTTCTCATTTTAACCTTCTAAATGTAGAAATCGATGGAATACGTTTGAATAACTTTATTACGCATGCAGAAGCTGCTTCATTATGCATGCGGTTTGATTTCGAAACCACCTATTTTAGTTAGAGCCTTGTGATGTGGTGTTTGAGGCGTGGAATTACATACATTGAGGTGGGTTTAGAGAGAACTACATACTTGGGAGTCTTCTAAAGTAAAGAGATAATTATAGTATAGATTTCCCACTTGCGAGAGATGTAAGGAATACATCAAGGAATCGTTATGACCTAGTAATTAGTTTATTGGGGGAATTAAAAATGGCGCGGTTACTAAGTTAACGTTTGAAAATAATTCACGTTGGGATATGACATATGATCTAAAGCATTTTTATTGATCGGCAAAGCGGTGAATAATATTTTTATTATGTAATTTCTCCTGCAGGGCATATCTATAATAAAGCATACCTATAAGCAAATATGATAGAGTATTTAATGCTTATTAAAATAATCGAAATCCTTTAAACCAGGTTGAAATCAAAACATAAAGAGAAAAAATATTCTTACTAATTTAGTGCTCTAAAAGACTTTGATTAGAAGCTCCGATAGGAATATTGTTTATATATGATTTCTATGGTAACTCATCAAGTTAACGAGGTACTCGTGATTGCCAAAGTAGTGAATAATATTTTTAATATGTAATTTCTCATTTAGGGTATATCTATAAAAAACATACCTATAAACAAATATGATAGAGTGTTTAATGCGTATAAAAGTAATCGGAATCCTTTAAACCAGATTGAAATCAAAACATAAAGAGAAAAAATATTCTTACGAATTTGGAGTTCTAAAAGACTTTAAGAGCTACGATAGGAATATTGTTTATATATGATTTCAATGATAACTAAACAACTTAACGAGGTATTCGCAATCGGCGATATTTTAGGCAACAAATTTTTGCAACCCAAATAGCCGAGTTGATGATGTTTATGCATAAATTTGTTTCATTTCTCTAATTTTTAAAGGAAAATGTTGAGATTACTATTATGAGATTTTTTCCTAAACTAAATCCCTCTTCCATCACCAATTTTTCCTCTAAAATAACCTTGTCATTTACTCAGGATTTTTAAAGTTACTTCATAATTTGCTAGCAGTACATGTTACTTATTTTTGTCATTAAACATATATTTGGAACAATTTGCTTGTATTTGATTGTAGAGATAAAAAGTTGAAAATCAGTCAATTTCTTAAGGAACTTTTCTAATTTTTTCTAGACTAAATTTCTTTTTCAGCACCATTTTTACCTCTAATAACCTTTCGTCCCATTTCCTCAGTATTTTCTAAGTTACTTAATAATCTACTAACAGAACATGTTACTTTGGTCATTAAATATATATTTGGAACAATTTGCCTACACTTTTTTTTTGATTGTGGCTAGGAAAATAAAAAAATCAGTCAATTTCTTAAGGACCTCTTCTAAGGTTTTCTCCACTAAATGCCTTTTCCAGTACCATTTTTACCTCTAACAATCTTCCTTCCCCTCAACATTTTCTAAGATAATTCATAATCTACTAACAGAACAAGTTTCTTACTTCGATCATTAAACATATATTTGAAATAATTTACCTGTATTTTTGTTTTTGATTGTGGCGAAGAAAAGCCGAAAATCAGTCAATTTCTTAAGGACCTCTTCTAAGGTTTTCTCCACTAAATGCCTTCTTCCTCACCATTTTTACCCTTCCCATTTCCTCAGTATTTTCTAACTTACTTCATAATCTACTAACAGTTGTGTTACAAAATGTTACTTACTTTAGTCATTGAACATATATTCGGAACAATTTGCCTAAATTTTTGTTTTTGACTGAATGAGCAGAAGTCGAAGATCAGTCAATTTTTTTATTAACTCTTCTAAGGTTTTCTCCACTAAATCCATTTTTCAGCACCCTCTTTTACGTCTAATAACCTTCCTTCCCATTTCCTCAGTATTTTCTAAGTTACTTCATAATCTACTAACAGAAAATGATACTTACTTCGGTCATTAAACATATATTCGGAACAATTTGCTTAAACTTTTGTTTTTGATTGTAGCGAGAAGTCGAAGATCAGTCAATTTCTAAAGGAAGTCTTCTAGTAAAAATTGAATATTTCGTACTCTATTGGCAATGTTGATAAAAATCGATAAGTGATTTAACTTTAAAATCAGCTGCAGAAAGGATATTAGTTCTGAATCTTAAAGAGTTTGAAGTAATTTCCAAAACTATAATTTCCTAAAATATAATCGTAAGAGAGACATCACCTATAGGATAATAATTATTCCAAGTCTTCCGGTTCTACATGTTAATATTAAAATATACAGTAGCCCTAATACTCATTTTTAATCAAAAATTGTTTTTAAAGATTGACAATTTTAAATCATAGGACCTTTGAAGGAAATTTGAACTCAAAATAAAGATGTTCAAATGATTTGAAATTTTAAAGATGGGTTATATAAATATAACATAAGAGAATAGCTAGCATGCGTTGTTCAATATTAATATTTTTAATATACACTCTTTTAAATAATTGTGTAATTTTTATCAAAGAAATATGCAATATCCTTGTCTTTGAGTTACCATGGTTCCACAGTTATATGCTATGGTTACAATAGTCTATTTCCTAATTCAGCGATTTTTAAACTTTTTTTGACGCGATACCGTTGTCGGGTTAAGAAAAAGTTGCAGAACCGCTACTTTTAAAGCTATTTAAATACGAAGAAAAAGCAGTAAAAATATTGAAATCCAATCAAAGTTTTAATGTAATATATTATACTGCGGGGATGAATTTTTCATTTATTTGTTGTTTATGGGTGTTTTACTTAATTTTGCTTTGAAATCACTTGATCTTGAATAATTTCACGTCACTCTTTCATATGAAAATGGCACACAATTTGATAACCACAGTGAATATAAGAATATAATTAGACAATTTTTTTTAAGATTACACAACACGGATATGAGGAATTACTGAATTTGGTTTTGTATATATATTATAATTTTGTACTTTATTTAGTAAAAAAAAATAACCAACAGTTAAAAGCTATTTATATTTATATTTTATCTAACTGTAACCTTTAAGACTAAAATTACATTAAATGTAATTGATAAAAGTATTTTATAATATCACATGTGAAGGCAGTTGGACACCGTAAGACACAAACTACCACCAATTTATCTGAATGCATTCTAAATCTACATTTATCTTTCATTTTATGCTATCTGCAAATTTTACCTATTCTTCTACTCATTTTAATTCCTTTAAAAGTTGATATTCTCTTTTTTCAGTGATAGCCATATTTATTGTATATATGTCTACAGGAATCTATAAAAAATATCTCCAAAGCAATCCTATATTACTTAATATTGCTTTGAAATTACTTGAATTTGAAGAATTTCACATCACTCTTGCATATGCAAACGGCACACAATTTGATAACTACAGCGAATAGAAGAATATATTTAAAAATATTTTTCAAGTTTACAAAACACGGATATGATGAATTATTGAATTACTTTGGTTTTGCATGTATATTAGAATTTTTTACTTTATTTAGTAAATAAAAAATAACCAATAGTTAACTGCCTTTTATATATAAAGCTTTAAAATACTAAAATTAGCTTAAATGTAATTGATAAAAGTGTTTTAAAATATCACATGTGAAGGCAGTTGGACACCATAAGACACTTACAAATTACCATCAATTTATCTGAACGCATTCTAAATCAACATTTATCTTTCATTTTATGCTATCTGCTGATTTTACCTATTCTTCTACTCGATTAAATTCCTCTAAAAGTTGGTATTTTCTTTTTTCAGTGATAACCATATTTATTTTATATATGTCTACAGGAATCTCTTAAAAATATCTCCAAAGCAATCCTATATTATATGCATGAAAGAGTTTGTAAATAGGATTTTTATATCGCTTATAGTGAAAAAAGTCACTCTTAGTATATAAAGATTGCGGCATCGGCAAAATGCCAAGTAAGTGCATCTAATCCAAGCATAAAAATGATATCAATGCATCATAAAATATCTCAATGTCCTAAATGCATAGACACTATCTGCCACATCACTCTTGGAATATTGTTTGCTTCAAAAAGATATAGGCTATAGTGATCCCTTATCCAAGCTAATGGCTCTATATTGATGTATCGAATAAAATGCATAAAAACCACAAAGATTATAAATAATTCTGCAGATTAATGCTCTAGACTAAAATGACTAAAATATTACTCAAAAAGTTAGCTGATATTATAATAATTTTATCTTTCGATTTACCATATGGAAATGCCATGAATTTGAAATTCGGAAATCATATGCCGGGTTTCTATGAAATACAAAATCTTTTTTAAAATTAAATGTTATCTACAATACATTAAATGTTATCTACAAATTTATCAAATCTGCATGAATATGTAATATTCCATTTAACTTGTAAAAGCATAAAACTAAAAACTTAAAGGTGGTTCTCATTTAGGGCAAGATTATAATTTCCCATAAAAATAAAGAAATACTGAAAATGTCAGAAAGTCTTGCCAAGTTTTTTAAAAATACAAAAGAAAATGTAGTGTTAATGCATGGTGCTTTAAAAGTTTATATATATATATATATATATATATATATATATATATATATATATATATATATATATATATATATATATATATATATATATATATATATATATATATATATATATATATATATATATATATATATATATATGTATGTATGTATGTATGTATGTATATATACACATACCTGTTACTGCACACACACACACATATATATATATATATATATATATATATATATATATATATATACAAATGTATATATATATGTCTGTGAGTTCAAATAAAGATTGATTGATATTTTTTGTTTTACTAAAGTAAAATAATAACTCCCTTAAAAATAATTGCAATGGAAATCTTTGTCATAAATGATATATTGGTTTGAAATAAGATACTAGAGTTATTTACTATATAATTTCAAAGGAAAGATATAAATTCAATGTGCAGCATGTTTCAAAATTATTATTTAAAATTAAGTTATTTGACAAAATGTAGAGACCCCTGTAATATTGTGACGTATTTATCAACTAGATCAAATTGAGCAGGTGTTTAAGGAGACCACACAGAAAACCAGTACATTTAAATTACCTTTATTGAAGGATTTTGGATAACATGGGTATGCAGAAGGAATATATATATACAAAGATCTACAGATGGAGATCCTATGCTGCCGATAACAAGTGTAGACCAGTTCTCCTTAAGTTGCTTATTGACGAGATGAAGCTGATAGCTCCCTAAATAAGCTTCTGGCAACTTGGACACAAAAAGGAAGAGAAATCTTCTCTCCTTAGTCTTTGGTAGTCTATCAATCAAGACTTGCTCACAACCCGAAATTCACAAAAAACAAAGTCGTTCAGCGATTCACCAAAAATTTCCTTTCTCTAGAGGGTGGACAAGTCGCTCTGCAAGCAATGTCCTTTCCCAAAAAACCAAAAATTCCTGAGATCTCACAGGATAAGTTAGCAATAAAAGTCGCTGGGCCAAGCCCTCTACTTCTGGTGTTGCTACTAATGGTAATGCTTAAGTCTAAGAGACTGAGTTGTCTTGACATAAGATCTGAGAGCTGGCTCGCTCCCGTTTTTAAAGCTCCCCGAAGCGTGACCTTCTCGAAGGTCACGCCTGAAGAGTTGTCGGATCACCATGACATCACTCCTTTTCCGGGGCCCTCATAGCCTGCGGGTGTTAGGAGGGTTATCGATATGTCTCGACATTAATTTGTATCGGCCAGCCATTAGGGGCTGGCAGATATTAGGCTATAGTGTTACAACCCTAGATTTCATGGCTGCACTCCATTATTCCCCCGGCTCCATCTGCCTGAGAATAAAAGACCTACCAACAGCTGGACTCGTTGCCAGTAACAAGTTGGACATTGTATTACGAGGCATAAGTCTGCCACCCCACAATATCATTGCTATAGCAGTCATCTAACTATATATTACTACTGGATTATATTTATCTTTCTCAGTATAATCCCAGAACCCTACAATACACTCCAGGAACAAATACAATTAACTGCTTCAGTTTCATTTTGTGAATTTCTATTCTGATTACGTATTTTTTGTAAATACCAATTCAAAATACAATGGAAAATATAAATTAAAACTTGTATTATATTTATCTGTATTCGTGTAATTCTAAAATTATATAATACACTCCAGGAACAAATACAATTAACTGCTTCAGTTTGATTTTGTGAATTCCTGTTCTGATTACGTATTTATTTATAAATACCAATTCAAAATACAATGGAAAATATAAAAAAAAATCTTGATTATATTTTTCTTTTTTCGTATAATCATAAAACTAGACAATACACTCCAGGAACAAATGCAATTAATCACTTCAGTTTGATTTTGTAAATTTCTGTCTTGAATTGTTTTTATTTGTAAATACCAATTCAAAATACAATGAAAAAAATAAATAAAACTAGAAAAAGAAATAAAGTTAAATGAATAAAATATATTTGCTGATGGTAAATATATATAGATATATATTTTTCAATAAATTTCTTATTTAACAGGAAAAAAACTAACATAACAAATAGAATTTTTCCTGAATTACAGAAGTAACATAAAAAGGTATAAATTCATTTGTATAAGTGAAATATAAAATGATAGTTATAAAGTTAAAAATATAAACCATATTTTAGTATTTATTAAAGAAAAATAAAAAAATATAAATATAAATAGACCTAATGCATTTAATTTTAATATTACCTTTAGAGCAGCTCTTCTTAAATTCCAAACACAATATTCAATAAATCTTAAAAAAATGTATTTTTTATTTCAAATTTCCTACAGCTGTGCCTGATATTGTTGTATCAAATTGCTGAGAGAAAGCGCAGTATTGCTTGAAAAATTCCTTGAAAATACAAGAGTATGGGGAACATAATGAAATTTCGCTTTCACGCCAGGAATCAAATCTAATATTCAGATTCTTACCATTTGATTTGTAAAATTTCCTCTCACAAAACAGCCTGCGAAATTCACTGAAATATTTGAAACTTAATTTGCTGCAATATTCAAAATCATATCAGTTTATATTTTCTACTTAAAGTGCATTTTGATCGATATGTTTTGAAAGTGAAATTTGTTTAAACGTGTTTTTGTGCAATGCAGGAGCAAAATAATTCAGAAATTGATGCAACTGAAAAATAAAAAATATCAAATATAAACATAATTTTTCAAAAGAGGGAAGCAAAAAAATAAGAGCATTCTAGACATGTGTATATTTACACATCTCTTTTCGGATCGTGCTGTTTTTTACTTTTGATATCAGTCTGTAGTCTAGACGAGTACATATTGAGTTATTTCAAGACTTCCATCGCTCATGCTTTGTTTAGAGTTAGGTAGAATTACTATATACTTTTACAGCTTTTCTTGTGTACACGTTTGAAATTTTTTTCCTATTTGTATGTTGCCTGTTTTTCCGCGGAAGATGTGGACTTAAATTGCTATTCTTGTAAAATACAAGAAAAATATTACCTTTGTTGATTAAAGTACCAAGAAATTTGTATTTGCATAGTCAAATGTTTAGCGTCTGTATAGTCTGTATGCATAGTGACCTAACCACAAACACGCACGCACAAACACATACACACATGTGCACATATGTTTCCACATATGCTGCCTGTTTTTCCGAGGAATATAGGGACTTAAATTGCTATTCTTGCAAAGTACAAGAAAAATATTTCCTCCGTTGATTAAAGTACCAAGGTATTTGTATTTGCATAGTCAAATGTTTAGCGTCTGTATAGTCTGTATGCATAGTGATATATAAATACACACACGCACGTACACGCACACACATACATATGTACACATATGTTGCCACATATGTTGCCTGTTTTCACGAGGTAGATGGGGTCTTAAATTGCTATTCTTGTAAAGTACAAGAAAAATATTGCTTCTGTTGATTAAAGTACAAAGTATTTTTATTTGCATAGTCAAATATTTAGCATCTGTATAGTCTCTATGCATAGTGACCAATAAATGCACACACACACATATGTACACATATGTTACTACATATGTTGCCTGTTTTTTCGGGGAATATAGGGACTTAAATTGCTATTCTTGCAAAGTACAAGAAAAATATTGCCTCTGTTGATTAAAGTATCAAGGTATTTGTATTTGCATAGTCAAATGTCTAGCGCCTGTATAGACTGTATGCATAGTGACCTAACCGCAAATACACACACATGTGCACATATGTTGCCACATATGTCGTCTGTTTTTTCTGGAGAAGATGTGGACTTAAATTGCTATTCTTGTAAAATACAAGAAAAATATAGTCTTTGTTGTTTAAAGTACCAAGGTATTTGTATTCGCATAGTCAAATGTTTGACGTCTGTATGGTCTGTATGCATAGTGACCTAAAACCACACATACACACATATATGTATATTAATGGGAATTATTTTACTTTTTATACCAATTCATAATTTTTAGCGAATTTGTACTAAATTCTTTATTATCAAGTTTTAAGATGTGTATTTCAGCATAGTTCACTCCATTTTATTTGAAAACTATTGCTTCACCCCTAGTCAGTGTTCTATTTTTTCCAATCTTGGGGTTCTTTTTTTATTTTCAAGCCTACAAGTAATATGAAAATGTAAAAGACGCTTTTTTTATTTATTATTATAAATGCCGTTGATAATCTTTGAGTCATAATTTAGCTAAAAATAAAGTAACTTCATTAATTATTTTATATTACTTAAATAGTGACTGTAGCATTTTCTCCATAAATAAGATATACTGCGATTAATCAGATATTGTATCTGCTGGGAAACATTCATATATTTTATTTATAATATGTACTAAATTTATTTCCCGATAAATTTTATGGATGAAAATTAGGTAAACATTTGTGTATTCTATTTATTTTATATTATAAACCATGGTAATGTTAAAATCTGTCTTTATTAATTAAGTCTAGCTGCTTTATACCTTAAAAATGCTTGATCAAAACTGCTTATAGAAAATTTAATTTAGAAATTAAAGCAGTCTTGTATATCTTTTAATTAACATTTTTGTGGCTGATGTTTTAATATATTATTTTTGTATTATATATATATATATATATATATATATATATATATATATATATATATATATATATATCCGTTCATATATAAGGCATAAAAGATATTGCATCTATAGGTCTTCAGCATCCTTAAAACTCATGCTCTACTTTATATTTCCTTTCTTTCTTTTCTTTTCTTTCTTTTGTAAACTAATAAAAGAAGTTTCCATTATAATTTTATTAGTTTTAATTTTTTCATCCACTTAAAGTTAGTCAAATAGATATGAATCATTGAGATTGCATTTATTTTCCTTTTCTAAAAAATAAAAGGCTGATTAATAATTGATAAATGCCTGCGTCTGTTTCTTATATTTTCTGAAACAGCTGCCATTTCTTTCTGGGAGAAATGAATATTACTGCAACCTGTATAACATTGTTTCCATTTTTGCTACCAGGATTGTCTTACAAGCCACAAAAAACCCACTAATTTAGTGCCAATCACCGGAAATTATTTAAGTAATTTCCCCCTTTTTAAGATCACATTTACCCAAATTATCAGCCGTCTAAAAATAAAAGGCTGATTTAATAATTGCTGCCTGTGTCTGTTTCTTATATTTCCTGAATCAGCTGCCGTTCTGGAAGAAATGAAGATCACTACAATCTGTATTACATTGTTTCCATTTTTGTCACTAGAATTGTCTTACAAGCAACAAAAACTCCCTAATTTAGTTTCTCCCACAAGAAATTATTCACTTCATTTCCCCCTTTTTAAGATCGCATTTACCCAAATTATCAGATGTACTTTATCTCTTACCTGTGTATGCCGTTCTCGTCAATTTTTGAATGTAAGCATAAAATGAAAGATATAGGCATTTTGCCTTATCCTAGATTGTGAGTAAGATGCCTTCCACGACATGATTTCAATAAAGTTGCTTTTCCAAGTAATCCGTGGTAGCTAAAAAAAATATATATCACATGCATTCCTTGAGGAATAACTTTTACTGTTTACATATAAATGCTTCCAGTGTAATTGCACCAGGTTTTCTAAAAAATGCAGATTAACAGTTGACATAAAACAGATATTTAATTTAATGGCTTATGTACTTCTGTCATTTTATAAACACGAGTAAAACATTTAAATATGACAAAGTTCCAGGATTAATGCATAATAACAGAAATTCAGCATACTTCTTGTTTTCATGGCATATAAAACAGTTTTTATAAATATAACCATGGGAATATTTAGAGCTTTTTTTGAGTCATTCATCATTTAGAAATCCAGAACAACAATGCGTCATCACTATGGTAAAATCTTAAATTTTAACTCAAATGCAGTACTTCCGATCAATTTTCAGATATCGAAGAGGACATTTTAATTTTCAACAACTTTATGGGAAGACAGAACCTTTCAAACTCAATTTATCGATTGTAGACTTTGCCGATAGTAAAACAGAAATTATGGCATTTTAAGCATTGGAAAAAGAGTAATGAGTGTAATTTTTTGGCCTTCATTTAAGGAGAGAAATGAGGTGATGATAATAATCTCTGTTTGTATAGAGTTCATTCTACATATTTTTTTGCCATACTTGGTATTGTCTTGCTCTTAAAATGAAATATGTTACCTTGTGTGTTCATTTGAGATATTTATGTCACTGAGTTAAACACAGTTATGAAACTGGGTGTTGTATCTTTTATTTCATTTCATTTGCAGTGAATTGTTTATAAAAGCAAAGCATCTGTTCCATGAGATTTGGAATGCAAATAATATGGTAGAAAATAATATGTTAGTCAAGTGTTCGTCTAAACATGATCAACATTACAAAGTCTTCCATTCTTTTTATTACTAAAATGAATGGAAGACGTCAATTATGCGTGTGGCAGTAACAAAATCAAGTAAATAAACTATTTAAAGCATTTTGGAGTACTAAATCTCTTGTAATAAAACATTTTACATTTAGAACTAAATCATGCTTAAATAGAAAAGTAATATATACTTAGACCTTAAAAAAATATTGTTTCTTCTGGTTAATTTTTTTTTTGGTCTGGATTTTATAGCATTCTATGTAAAAGGGAATGCCAGGAATTTTTGATTATTTTATGGAATGGGGCTTATAAGTCACCTGAATCTTTACCATATGGGTTGTTTTGCTCTCCCCATCTTTCACATTTGTCATTGAGCGTTGCTTGTAGATTCCTAGGCTGTTCTTAAATACGTTTGGCGATCGATTCCCGCTGATTTTTACTGAGATTCTGTTGATGTCACTGAAGAGATCACAATCATTTAAAAAAACGAATATTTTTTTTCTTTTATTTTTTTATTGTGTCATGTCAATTGTTTATGACAAAGTCAGCATGTAATGATAATAAAAAATAATATTCTTCAGTATTCAACTAATAGGACTCTTTTATTTTCGTCCATTTGCATTTTTCTGTTATAAAGTTCTGGAGCATTCATATGAAGACGTGATTGTGTCTGCCGCCATATAGTAAATAAACTTTAAAGGTTTTGCGGGCTAAAAAATGGAATATTTAAGAACTAATAATTCTACAACAAAATAATATATACTTAGATTTATTTTCATGCGGATATATGTAAACTGAAATGAAACAACTAGCTTTTTCGAGTCGTTGTTTTTAAGTGTAAAAAACTTATATAGGAAAAAGGAAAAAATAAAATAGTATTACTTTATATATTATATATATATTTATTTATATATATATATATATATATATATATATATATATATCTCCATAATTTATTATTTTTCATTTTAATTAAATTTTGCTACTTGTTTTTTTCGTATTTATTCTATTTCTTTGTAATATTGTCAAAATTGCGACGCTCAGTTTTTATAGGTAAACAACATTTTTCTCTATATTTTTATTAACAAATGTACATTTGTAAATGTCAGTGCCTATTTCATGTAATATTAGGAAAGATCGTAAAATTTTTAAAATCCTGATTAGGTTAATATAATAGCGTAGTGATTAGTAGTGTATCAAAAAACCATCAAAATGATGGCCTTGGACTATCTGATGTAAAAAAATAGATATCAATATGTGAAACTAATTTTAAATTAACACCGTCAGTGTACCTACAGGAAAAAGTTGACGTAGCAACATGTCATAATTATCAAATATCAGTAATATTATAAAATATCGAACTGACACTAAGTTGCTTCGGTGAACTTGAACTGGATGCGGGACAGTTGTCTATGTTCTGATAGTGACGATGTTAATTATATAACATCAAATTTAACTTTTCCTTTCGAATGGACTCACAATACTGATATCCATACCCAAACCTACAAAGTTTGTAATTACCAACATACAAAGTGGATTTTTTATGAACAAGAGAAGATTCTGTATAAATAGATTATGTTTGATATTCTCCCTGAACGACCTACTACTTTTTGGTTACCTTAAAGTGTAATATTTAGGGAGGGGAATTTTACATAAACAAAAAAGGATAATGATCTGAGATGGATTTTTTATGAACAAAGAAGATATCGTATGAATAGATTATGTTTGATATTCTCCCTGAACGACCAACTACTTTCTGGTTACCTTAAAGTGTAATATTTAAGGAAAGGAATTTTGTATAAACAGAAAACGATAATGATCTGAGATGGATTTTTTATGAACAAAGAAGATTCCGTATGAACAGATTCTCTGTATACGATCAATTGCTTTGTGGTTACCTTACAATTTTATATTGAAAGAAAGATTTTGTATAAAGAGAAAAGTAAAATGATCTGAAGTCTGAGATGGTCGCTGCTTTTTTTTAGACAGAAATCTTCCAAGAGATATTGCAAAGTTTGTTATGTCTTTACTCAGTATAGGTTCTAAACTGACAATTTTTTAATATTGCTTTACCAAGTTAAGAGAAAAATTTTTTTAAACATCATAAGGTTATAAAAAAATAGTGTTTTATGATTTAATGAATGATTTTTGAATTCCTTTGTGATCACGATCAAATTCTTTGGTATTTAATGGAATTATGTCATAAATTTTAATGATTTAGATTTGTATTAAAAATTTAAAAAATAAAAAAATGATTCTGGAAAAGTGATTTAGCTGTGAAGTATCCACTTGTACAGCAGTATATCGTTCTACTTTTATTTGAGAGCAATTTCCTTAAAAATATGTCTTTAGCTATCATTTATAAGTAGTTTTAAGTATTTTCATATGAGGTCTAAAAAGAACTTATCTATTTAATGTTGCTTAATAAACCAAGGTAATCCAGAGAAAAATTTAATTTATGATACCATTTTTTGAAGAGATAATGTAGAAAAAATAATGTGTTTATAAAGAAAAAATATTAACCACTTCGCTACGAAACAACTGCTCTTAAAATTAAGGCAGAGTGTGGGCCTTTCATTGTTAACGAGCATCGTTAAGATGAAAGTACGACTTAGCTCAAAAACACACGAGACAACCTTATAGGGGCAGGTAAAACACTCATTCATCCATCCGGAAGTCAGAATTTAGATCCAAACCAGAGTCCGACCTATCCCTGATTCAGTACCTACAGAGTTATAATTTGTTATGGGAACTTGGAGGACTTTTCAGTCACGACATATTTAAAGTGATCCAACTGCCATTAGCAACATGGTGGTCTTTGGCGGAGACGAGGACAGAACTCGCCACCTTTCGGTTACGAGACTGACGCTCTACCAACCAGGTTACCGCGGCCCAAAGAAATAGTGTTATTCTTTATTAACTCTTTAAGTAAAGAAAATCTTTCCATTTTATTTTAATTGTATACTGAAGGAATATTTTAAGAAAATCACATAAATATTACGTATCTCTATACAGATGAGGATAATCTCAACATAGATGACATTTCAAATAATAGCAGTACACACTTTGTTAATCCTATGTAAGTTATTTAATAATGCAAGTTTAATTACAAAGGATCATTCAATGTTTTCCTTCAAGAGCATATTTTGAACATTACTATAGAACACCGTCGGCAAAATAATATATATTAAACAAGTTACTGCCTACAAAAACTCAATCCATCTTTTTCCTTCAAAGAAAACATGTTCTTTGAGGAATACATTTAACAACATATCCGTGTAAAAATCTCTTTGATAGCATACACAGCAGAAATATTAATTTTGTACAATGAGGTTGTGTTATCTTAATCAGTTAATATTCACACATTATTGTTAATGGAATAAAACCATAACTTATTTTCACAGCAGACATACATTAGCACAAATCTTAAAACAGCCATGAAATTTTATATTATAAAGGCTTTATCAGTGAACTTTGCCATTCTACTCAACTGCGAAATTTTTATTTGTGGTACATTTCCCGCAGAGACATAAAAACTGTGGTTTTCAGAAAAGGTGATTGATGAGCAATATTTTGGCTGTTGAGATGAATAATGAATGCTCAACTTTTAAGCTGCTTTCGTATCATTCCAAAATCTGTCACAAACATACCCTAAATATAAAGGTGCCTGAATGGGTCACGCAAGTATATAGACAACAGTAAAATACTACGCATATATTAAATGAAACGAAGGATTAATATGTTCTTTTCTTGACGTTGATAAATATGAAATATTTTCATCATGGGGTGTTAGTTAATATTAATTAAAATATTAGGAAATAATACCTATATACACTCAGTGATGTGTGCTACTACACCCTAATATCTCTTTTTTTATATTCCGTATAGAAGAAAACGTTTGATTTGAATTTTAAACAAAGTTACTTTAAAAACTTATACCCGTATACAAATATGCATTGTTTTACTCCTTTAATTCATATTAAATTTCTTTCCTCGATAAGAAGTTAATTTATTAATGGTGAAATTATTGGCTACAGTTTTTTCACTTATTCCATATCATGTGACACTCAATTCCGTTAAATTCCTCGATTACACAGTTTAGATACTATGCTAAATGCAAGTAAGCATAAAAGTGACATAGTCATTACCATATACCGTATGTCAAAAAATCTATAACGATTTAAAAAATTAATTAAATCAAAACAGAATGAAATTCAAATGTATGGTTTACTGCGTTCTGCTTAGGTAACCAAGGAATTTCTTCTCACAAGTTTAAAATTCTGTTACATCATTCTTCTACAGATGGTATTAGTATTTCATACACACGAGAGGCATCCTATGCTTCACTCTATTATCTAGCATGTGATTAAAAATGATGTATTCGGTAGTAAAGAGAACATTTCTCGTTTTTCATCTGTCTCGAAGTTATATAACATGAATCACAGGTTTGTTTCTATATAGCAATTTTCAAAGAAAATTCAGTGTCAAATACAGAGTGGCAATATGTACCATAAATACTCCTTTCAATACATTTTAACATACTAGGAATGTCAATATACATTGGAAATGTCAGCTGCGTAACAGTGACAGAGGCGAATGTTGCAGTTATTTAATAAGTCATCCAACAAACACCCAGAGCTTCCGTTTACCGTATTGCTTATCATACTGAACTAAAACCAATGGCTCTGCACTTGATTATGCAGCCTCTGAGTCCAACCTCTGAGTCTGTTGACCCTGATGCATTCCTGAAGTTCACGAATATTTGTGTTGCCATAACTGGATACCTCCGAAATCGAACGTCAAAACTCTTGGTTCCCCGACGAATCTCACTTTATCTTCTGTACATTTGTCAGTAAGTAAAAGTGGCACATATGGAATACGGAAAAAACGTAGATAGCCATATCTTCATTACTGTATCTCCTAAAAGTCATGTTCTGAAACGAAGTTTTCTCCAACTGACTCTTTGGACACTTTTCCGGTTATCTAACAAATGCTACAGCAGAACATCAGCACATTCTCCATGAATTTGTGGTCATTCGGAATGATTTGGAAGGCGGTAAGAGTAACAAGTGGCTCACGGTGCTTGACGATGTCTGGCCACAGAGATAGTTTTAGTTTCTCTACGGATATATCGATCGTGTGATTAGCCTTGACTACGAAATATATTTCCAAAATGTCATGGAAAGATTTTTCAATTCACCAACTATTATATATATTTTATATAATATAGATAAATATATATATATATATATATATATATATATATATATATATATATATATATATATATATATATATATATATATATATATATATATATATGAAAAATCTTTCCATGACATTTATTAATTCAAAACAATTTCTAAAATAATACCTTGTTTAAAATTTTGGCTCTATATGTTTTCGAATACCTCTACAAAGTGCTGGGAAATGGGATAATTCATAATTATAGAGTATCCTATGCTTTAAATAAAGAGGTTTATTCTACAAACAATGCTGTAGTATTTTTTTTATAAAAAAAAGAGCTCAAACTGCAATTGTACTGCTAACAACTAATTTAAAAATAGTCTGAGGCTGAATACAATTGACTTAAACCTGAAGACTAAACTTTTGCAAAATTTCAGTTTCCATCAGAAATAGAATCTATTACACAAATCCCTAGAATTCATTTCGTATGTTGTATAAATTCCCGATTTACACTGTGAGTGCCCAATTTTAAATATAGCCTCGATCTAATTTACATCGAAATTGAATGAAAATAGGGATTATATTTTTTTGGAGTAAAACATTTTTTGGTCTGA
>CM063501.1:43487104-43497104 GCA_032207245.1 Pardosa pseudoannulata
ATTTCTGCTATTACAAACCAATTCCATGTATAACTTCTGCCATGCATTTTTATATATTTAAAAATTTTAGTCAATTCTTCACTGTGGATGCTTTTTTCATCAAAAAAAAATTATATATTTGATTTTTTTTTGTTGTTCTTGAATTCAACTTGAAAAACATGCATGTTTAAAAGTATACCATGCCACTATTATAGGGCTATTTTAAGATGTCACATCAAAATTATCCAGTACTTTTTTATACATTTTACGAAACTGGATAATCTTCCTTTTTGGCATTATGGTACCAAAACTATTAATTTGATATTGAAGAAAAAGATAAAAAAAATAATTTCTGCTATTAAAAACACCTGCATCTATAACTTCTGCCATGTATTTTTACATATTTAAAAATTTTAGTCAATTCTTCACTGTGGATGCTTATTTGATCAAAACAATTTTATATTCCCATTTTTTTTTTGTTGTTGATCTCAACTTGCCAAAAGTGCATGCATGAAAGTATAAAATATCACTTTTTATCGGGCTATCTTAAGGATGTCACATCAAAATGTCTAGTACATTTTTGTACATTTTACGCAACTGAATAATCTTTTCTATTTAGCTTCATGGTACCAAAACTATTAATTTTATATTGAAGAAAGAGATAAAAAAATAATTTCTGCTATTAAAAACACCTACATGTATAACTTCTGCCATGTATTTTTATATATTTAGAAACTTTACTCAATTCTTCACTGTGGATGTTTATTTATCAAAATAATTTTATGATCGTGTTTTTTAACTCAACTTCTGTATGTATGAAAGTAAAGTATAAACGCATCTTTTCTATCCATCTTAAGGCTGTCATACCAAAATTTCTATACACTTCTTTTATACATTTTACGAAACTGGATAATCTTTCCTATTTAACTTCATGGTACTAAAACTATTAATTTTATATTGAAGAAAATGATAAAAGAAATATTTTCTGTTATTAAAAAACAAGTCCATGTATTACTTCTGCCATGTATTTTTATATATTTAAAAATTTTAGTCAATTCTTCACTGTGGATGCTTATTTCATCAAACAATTTATATATTTGAATTTTTTTTTTTGTTGTTGTTGAACTCAACTTAAAAAAATATGCAATAAATATAGTTTAAAAGGTATAAAATACCACTTTTATCGGGCTATTTTAAGGATGTCACATGAAAATTTCCAGCATTTTTTTTTATACATTTTACGAAACTGGATAATCTGTCCTATTTAGCTTCATGGTACCAAAACTATTAATATTATATTGAAGAAAAAGATAAAAAAAATAATTTCTGCTATTAAAAACGCCTGCATGTAAAACTTCTGCCATGTATTTTTAGATATTTAAAAATTTTAGTCAATTCTTCACTGTGGATGCTTATTTTATCAAAATAATTTTATATTCCCATTTTTTTTTGTTGATCTCAACTTGCCACAAGTGCATGCATGAAAGTATAAAATATCACTTTTTATCGGGCTATCTTAAGGATGTCACATCAAAATGTCTAGTACTTTTTTATACATTTTACGCAACTGGATAATCTTTTCTATTTGGCTTCATGGTACCAAAACTATTAATTTTATATTGAAGACAAAGATGAAAAAAAATAATTTCTGTTATTAAAAACGCCTGCATGTAAAACTTCTGCCATGTATTTTTAGATATTTAAAAATTTTAGTCAATTCTTCACTGTGGATGCTTATTTTATCAAATTAATTTTATATTCACATTTTCTTTTGTTGTTAATCTCATCTAGCCATTAGTGCATGTATAAAATCATAAAATATCACTTTTATCGAGCCATCTTAAGAATGCCACGTCAAAATGTCCAGCATATGTTTATACATTTTACGCAACTGGATAATCTTTCCTATTTCGTTTCATGGTACCAAAACTATTCATTTTATATTGAAGAAAAAGGAAAAATAATTTCTGCTATAAAAAACATGTCCATGTATAACTTCTGCCATTATTATTATTATTATTATTATTTTAGAAGCTTTACTCAAATATTCACAGTGGGTGTTAATTTATCAAAATACTTTTATGTTCGCTTTTTTTAACTCAACTGTGTATGTATGAAAGTAAAGTATAAATACATACTTTCTATTGCTTCATTTTAAGGATGTCATACCGAAAATTTCTATCCACTTCTTTTATATATTTTACAAAATTTTTGATAATCTTTCCTATTTGGCTTCATTGAACCACAACTATTAATTTTATATTGATGAAAAAGGTAAAAAAAATAATGTATGCTATTATTATAGTATTTCTTAAATTAAGTCAAACACACTGTAAAACACAACTTTATTATAACTGCATTAAGCCTTAAAACAACAAGTTTCTAATTCATCATAACATCCAATCGTTGCCAATCTCTCTTTACAAATCTCTCACATAGTATGTTGCCAAAACATAATATATCAAGTGAATATATTTTAAATCCACAACAATTATTAAAACATGTCCATGTTAGTTTTCTGCCATCTATCTTTATAAATTTTGCAAATCTCTTAACTTAAGTATGCAGTGCAAATTGATTGTCGTTTGAGATTTATATAGCCAGTCTTATCAGAACTTAAGAAGTTTTCATCTCACATTTTTTATGTTTTATTGGATTGTTTAAATAACATCTTACCTGAAATGTTACTATAATTTCATTCACCAACATTTCTTATTCTAGATCAGAGGAAATGTTTACACAGAGAAGCATAGACTACATCAGGAAGCTTTATTTACAATATAAAATATATTTCCAAAATTTATCCTAATTTAGATCAAATTTGTTGGCGACTGAATTATTGTTACTAAAATAAAAGTACTTTTAAGATCTGTAACTACCTTTATGCACATTTATTTTCCTTAAAACAATTGTTTCAATTAGTTCACTAGTAGAAAAGTAATCCAATATAGTATCTTTTTTAGATGCCTCATAAAAAATGCTAGTGCCGATGCAATTCCAAGGAATTTATTTTTGTTAATTTCCGGGGGCAAATGGTTTGTGATTTCATTTTTATTACTTTTGTATCACGTATTTATTTTTTCATTAACATGGATCTCCATCTCCACATCACAAAAATAACAGTTTAAAGTAATCCAACTCTTTGAATATTGAATTATTATGGTCCAGTTAAACTTTTCCAGTACTAGTGTATAATATTGCCACAGATGTTTATTTTGGAGCTTTCAAATCTAACATATTTTCTTCCTGTTTGTCTCTTATTTCTTTCACTTTACTTGATTTTGAATTATATGCAATAATAATAAGTATCTTCCTCATACAATACTTAGTACTTTTTACTTCACTTTCATATGAAGAATTATTAATTCTCCATTTGAAAGATCAACGCTGTTTCAATCTATTTAACGATCAGAATCTCTATCCATATAATCTTCATCATCTGGTTCTGTTTTGAAGTGAAACATTTTTTTTCTTCAGATATTTATGTATACGATTATTTATTTCTATAAGGCTTTGATTTTATAAGCAACTAATAAATATTATTTAATTATACACAATTTTAAAATTTAAACAGTGCAATAGAGCAGCAAAACGTATGGGCTATAATCTAAACAAATTTATACTGCACTACCAAAAATTCCAATACCAAACAGTCAACAAACATCCTTTTACTAGTAAAAGCACAAACTCTGCTTACAGCCTACCCATTCACACATTACAACACTTGGTCATAGCAACAACAAAACACTTCCATTTTTACGCTGTTTATCTGATATTTCTTTCACTTTATTCGATTTTGAATTATATGCAATAAATAACCAAGTATCTTCCACAGAAATACTTATCACTTACTCCTTCCCTTTCAAAGGAAGAATGATTAATTCTTCAGTGGAAAGATTCTAATGAAAAATTATTAATTCTTCTTTTAAAAGATTAACGTTATTTCAGTCTTTTTCACAATCAGAATCTGTATCCATATAAACTTCATCATCTAGCTCTTTCTTGAAGTGAAACAAATATTTTATTCAGATAATTATGGATACGATTATTTATTCCTAGAACGCCTTGATAATATAAGCAACTAATAAATATTATTTAATTGTATACAATTTTAAAACTTAAACAGCTCAATGGATCAGCAAAACATATAGGCAAGCTAAACAATTAATACTGCACTACCTAAAATTTAATGAAGAAGTCAAACAGCCAACAAACCCCTTTCACCAGTAAAAGCACAAACTCTGCTTACAGCCAACCCATTCATACATTACAACATTTGTTCATGGTAACAACAAATCACTTCCATTTTTACACTGTTTATCTGATATTTCTTTCATTTTATTCGATTTTGAATTATATGCAATAAATAATTAATTATCTTCCTTAAAAAATACTTAGTACTTACTCCTTCCCTTTCAAATGAAGAATGATTAATTCTTCATTCGAAAGATTCAAATGAAGAATTATTAATTATTCCTTTAAAAGATCAACGCTATTTCAGTCTTTTTCAGAATCATAATCTGTATCCACATAAACTTCATCATCTAGCTCTTTCTTGAAATGAAACGTTTTTCTTCAGATATTTATGGATACGATTAATTAATCCTATAACGCCTTGATATTATAAGCAACTAATAAATATTATTTAATTGTATACTATTTTAAAACTTAAACAGCGCAATGGAGCAGCAAAACATATAGGCAAGCTAAACAAATTAATACTGCACTACCAAAAAATTTAATTAAGAAGTCAAACAGCCAACAAACTCCTTTTCATCAGTAAAAGAACAAACAGCCTACCCATTCATACATTATAACACTTGTTCATAGTAAAAACAAAACACTTCCATTTTTACACTTCCAAAGAGCAAGCAAATGGAATTAGGAATTTATTTTGAACGATGAATCTCTAGATTAAAGTCAAACTGGAACCTTGCTTTGGGATAAATGTTGCCACACCCATAGTTAAAGAGTTATGTTAAATCTATGTTGTTTTTTTTAATTCTCTTATCAGAAATTAATAAATTTTATGAAAAGTATAAATTATTCTTTAATTGACTTCCAATTATAAGATTAATTACCCCTACACAGTGAAGCCATAATCTATTGCTCCAAAATTAATTTTCCCAAATTTATCGTTTTGTTCGTTTAGCTTCGAATTTTGTTCCTATAGAACTAATGTTTTTTTTATTTTAATTTTTCTAAAAGTTTCATTTTCATATATTCATTGTCTAAAAATATAAGTCCTGAAACTAAATTCCTAGTATGTAAATTTAACTAACTTTATTAATACAAAATATATAAATTCAGATAACTGCTGTAATAAAAATTTCACCAATAAAAATAACATATAAAAATTTACATTGTAGTCTTCTTATAGTATGTGCCTTATTTTCAAACTATTTAAAAATATTTATGTTATCTCTACTCAATAATATTTATATTACCACTTTAATATATAAAAGATTTTATCTGTCAATGCAATAGAAATTTTTTATTTAAAAACTATTACTCTGTTTTTCAAAATACTGGGAATTATTTAAGAAAAATATGTAAATAAACTAAGATAAAAAGAGATAAAATAAATCCTTAGAAATGCCTTCCCCCTCCTTATCAAAATAAACAAGTTAAATAAAAATTTTAACAAAGACATCTACATTTCAACTAAACTCTTGAATTTATATTTCTTCTTTCTCTGAAAATATATTAAATTTAAATGCTTTTATCAATGGAATTTGTAGTTTTTATCTGTAATAAGTATTTTTCACAGATTAGTGTGATATTTCTTTCTTTATTTAAATATATAAAAAATTATGATTGAAATCCAAAGCAAGTATTTCTTTTCAACTGATAAAAACATCTTAAATTTGTTTACTGAGAAGATTTTCCTTAATTTCTAAAGACGTAGTATGTCCCGGGGTACTTAACACTATTAGTCGTGTTTACAACAATTTTCCCCATTCGAAAAACTGTCTTTGAAACAGGAATGTTCCGTTTATAATAAAATCTTATTATAAATAAAGGATAAATGACTTATAAATGCCGTAAAGTATCTCCAGCTACACTATGAAATGCAAATGTTCACAACATTTATGGATGTTTATATTTGGATGTTTTTCAAATACGATGCATTACATATAATCCTTTTTTATGTATACATCATATTAAAAGTTCTAGATTAAGCTCATTATTATAACGTAAATAACAATTAGTTAATAATCCCAAAACTAAAGTATATATTACCGCATCATTATTTATAAATGTGCTTGGTTGGAAACAGAATTGTCTTTTTCTTTAAACAGAAGTTTGATAACCAGAACCGACCGCCTAAAGGTTATTCTGATTGGTTATAAACATGCATGACAGTACTAGGATTCAAGAACACCAATTACGGTACTATAATAAGGTACTCTAGCTCTGAATTGTAGGAATAAGTTTTAGAAACATATGATAAATGTTTACATTTAGCAAAATATTTGTTGTAAATGTTATGAAAAAAACTTCGTTATGCCATTTAGTCTTTGAATCGTCATAAGAAATGCAAATTGATACATCATTTTTGTAGTATAGTTTTATCTGCTTTTAGAAACGAAAATATTGTACATAATAAGGTATTATTTAAACAATAACAAGCGTATAATGAAATTTGTATTTAGCACAAGTTAGAATAACAATGTGCTGAAGCATTATCAACTTAGTCCCTAAAATTTAGAATATATGCCCATATTTGTATATACATGGTGTTGGTTTTGTTTGGTTTAGAGCAATCTGGTCTACTGTTTCAATCACGAGATATAATGTTATCGGGGCCTACTGCTTAAAGCCGATTTCAAACGGCTAGAAACATCCATGCCAGCATCAGGATTTGAACTCCTGTACAGAAGACCAGCTATCTAATATTTGGCTCTTTAGTTGAACTGACAATATTATTTCTAAATATGTCTAAACAGGACCTATGGATCATTTAATCCTTGAATTCTTTTTTCTCCTGACGAAGAATAAAATCTGGTAAACAATTATCGGAGACTATAGAACTTGTGAAAGCTGATTCGGAAGTTTTCAATCATGCATTTCGTGTTATTTTCTCGTCTCAGAATTTCAAAAACTAATAGTCTGCTGGAAAATGATATTTTTTTCTGAGTTTACATTACCAGACCCCACATTGTACTTATCGAGGATTTTATCAAGGAATTTGATTTCTCGTACCACCCGGTAGTTGTGTAAAATGGAGAAATTAGGACGTGTAATTACGGTGAAACATCTAGGAAAACAGCATAATGGAGTTATTCTGCTTAGTGATTATACACATACTCATATCGGAAATGTCGTCATGCAGATGTTACACAGACTAAAGTGTGAGACACTCGAATGGTCGCATGACAGTTCTGATATTTCTTTCTCCACATGATTTTCACACCTTCGATATCTTGTAAAATCGTTGAATAGTAATCTGCCAAGCGTAGAGGTTCAAATGACAGTTTTAGAATTTTTTAAACAATAGAGAGAAAGGCTTTACCAAAACTGTATATCCAATCTGTCGTAGCAGTGAGAAGATCGCCTCAATGTTTAAGTCAATTTTGCATTACTAGCATCTAAACTGTATTTTTGAAAGAAAAATTTTGATCACCACTTATAAGTGTGTGTGTGCATATGTAACCAGCAAACTATTTTCCCCGATTATACAGGAATTTAGACCCCATTATTCGGATTGCCCAAGTTTACTGGGAAATTAGAAATCCTAATAGTAATACACTCACGGCTCCATATAGGAAAGCGGAGTCCAAATTTGTAGAACTTCAAATTTATTGAGGATAAAATCTGACGGTCATTCCAAGGTAAGAACTAAAATACATCTTTCGCCGATTTTTTGCACTGAAAGCGAGACTGATCTCTTGAATTTTTCCCATGAGACTTATGATTATTTAGCATATGTTGGGTTAAGAGTGAATCTGGATCGGCTGCACCAACGAGGATCATCTACCTTAAAATAAAGGTTTAAGATGTTTTGGGTGTCCCCGGGTGTACAATCCACAGCAGTTCTTTAATATACAATGCACTATAGTAAATACAGTAAAAATATCTCAAACTAACACATACAAATACAAAACAGACAAAATTACACTGGAAATACAAAAAAAAGTAATAATCATAAAATTAAAAAAAATTAAATTAAAATAAAAAATGATAATAATTACGAGATAAATGCATATAAATAAATACAAAATCGCAGTACAGTGAAAGCTATATATATTCAGAATCAGCCTTGTTAAGTGAATCTGGATCGTTTAAAGTCGCTCAAAAACCACAAAGTCAGCAGTTTAGTCATTAAATCAGTGGCCATTAATCAGTGAAAAATGTGGCCAGGTGATAGATAATTAGCATTTGTCCTAGTGTTAGTTTTTTGAGAAAAATAAAGATAATTCAGGTCGACGAAAACTCCATTAAAAATAACATTTCTAGGCTGAAAAATTAACTATTAAACAATGAGAAGTGGAAAGGGGATATTTTTAGATAGATATTTTAGGTGTAATAATTTTAGATATATTCCATATATGAAATATAGAGGTGGACACGCTATACCTCAGCTGTAGAGCCCAGTAGTCGGTACGACGCCTTCAATGTTCTTGAGTCAAGAGGTAGCGGGAAGAAATATCACAGACATAACAGAATTAGAAATCACTTTTATTTTCTGGAGTAGACACAGGGTATTTACAAAGGGATTCTAATATCCCACAACAATTCGAAATGTAAAGGATTCTTGCTTGGATAACATATCCACGATGCCGAACGATGACCGATTGGTTAGAGTGCTGGCCTTCGGTACCGGAATTCATGAGTTCGAATCCCACTGTGGGATTAATGTTCGTAGTCGTTCGGAATCGGCTTTAAACTGTAGGTACCAGTTTCTTTAGACCTCGTGTTTCAAAAAGTAGACCGTAGCACTCCAAACCAAAACAAAACATATCCACGATGATCACAATCGTAAAAAAGTATTAAATATTCTCACATGATGGGGTGGCTTTTCCAACGCAAACCCAATCTATCCCCTGTTCGATGTCCGAGACCCTTCGATGTCCGTTCCTTATATGAGTGGGCTTTACTAGTCTCCCGAACGTAATTGCTAAAAAGCTGGCTGCAAGTCAAAAGTCGCGGAAGCCTCCACGAAGTCAAAGCACCTACGTAAAAAAATGTCGAAAAGCCCCGAGTCGCAAAATTCTAGGCTTTTTATACCTGGGGGTCAGTTACGGTCCCTCCAACCGTTTTCTGGTCAGTTACTATCCCAGTTACCTGAGAACTCTAGATAAGGTTACGGCTAGTTAATTAGTCGATTTCTCATTCGCTAGCTGTCCCGTTCCGGAATTCTCGAGACAATGCTCCTGAACCTTTAGTGTGACCGATCAGGGCGTGACCGCTAATCAGTCGAACTGTTAACATACCAGACACTGCATCTGTCATGGAGGTGGGACTCAGATCAGTTGATTTCGGTCGTTAGTGTTCTGAACAAAGGGGGTCTTCACATCGGGATTGATGTTTGGATGTTTAGAGAATGACAAGAATTTTTAAAGGATAGTTAGCAAAATCTTTATTTAGTCATCTCCAACACTAAACTCTCACGAAAATTAGCCATCCTGTCTCTTACAACCTTAGGGTCACCACCAGCATGAGGAAGTAATTCTAGATGCGGCCTTAAGAATGTTGTTTTGAGAATTTCAGAAATCTTAGTTCAGCGAAAGCATGTTGTCCAGTTCTTTTCTCCAAGAGAAAGGAGATTTTATCCAGTACAAAAAGTTTAACGCCAAGAAGCTACTTGAAAAACGGGGAAATAGCGGACTTGGTGGTTTTTTAACATAGGATTTAGTATTTTTAATTCTATGATTAAAGTATTTAAATTTTTACATTACATATATGTATGTCAGGTTTAAAAATGGGGGTTAAGAATTAAGCGAGTTATAATTAAAAATATTTAGAACTCATTAACGATAACGTAATATTAGAAAGACACACCTTGAGCGGAACTATA
>CM063501.1:43502104-43509604 GCA_032207245.1 Pardosa pseudoannulata
AATAACAATGTGGTAGTTAAAATTATAAGCTATCCATTAATTTTTATAACGGTAATAATTTTTTCAAAAAGACATTTATGAAATGTGTTTCATGCAAATCATTTTTACCTAAAATAGGATTCTTTTATCTATTGGTATGGATTGGAGAGATACGGTCTACAGTTTTGCTGTACGAGGGCTAAATGAGACCGGATCCTACTGCTTATAGTCGATTCCGAACAACTACGGACATATATTCCAACAGTGTGAATCAAACCGTGAAACTCCTGTACCGAAGAGTAGCGTTTTATCATTATGCACTCTTTTGCCTTTTATTTATAGTATCCTTTATGCATATAAGACCTCAGAATAATACTTAATCCCTATATAATACTAGTCTAAATTAAATGTCCGTCTGTCCTCGAATTTATGAAGCGGTTGGACCTAGCATGGATAGAGGCATCCATATTGGATTATTCATGAGTTTGGGTTAGCAAAATTTAAAGCTAGTAAACTTAAAACTATCGATTCAATTCTAAAACAAATTTGTATACATACTTTATATCACAGAGAAAAACACTATCATATTTAATACTTTCGATATCCCCCCTTCTCCCCTTTTCGATCATTTAATACCATTATTTCAAACCCTATTTTGCCTGGTTAAGAGAAGGTGATTAAACTTATCAATTTATCTCAAAATAAATATGTAAAAATAACATTTTTTCTAGCATTATGACGTCATACATTTAACCATTTCATTTAATCCTTTCTTATTTTAAATTATCTAAATATCGTATTCATTATTTTCATACGTTTTATCACTGAACTTAGATATTACTTAAATAATTTTCTTTTATATTTGGCTTAAATAATATATTAGGTACATAAGTGATAATTTTAAATTTAATCATCGATCCTTTTTGTTGCAATTGAAATTTTATCACCGGTATTAAAAACAAATTCTATCTACTTCCGAGATGTATTTGAAATGATAGTTTCATTTCTTTACTTCCATTAATTACCGTGGCAAAAAAAAATTGAGAAGAACTTAAGGATAATTTCGACGTAGCTAAAACAATTTTGAATTATCTTTCTAAAAGAATTCAACATGATTCAAAACTGCATTCACAATGGAGGGAGACTTTAGAGGAGTATAAAGATAATGAAATTATTAAGCGTGTAACAGATAATTCTCAGCGCCAAAATAAACCATTTCTTACCTGCCTCACAGGGTATTTTACAATTCTGGAAAATAAAAAATTTTACTGATCCCATCATATGACGGGATGTATGTTAGTATTTTAAGAATTCGAAAATATTTATTTAGTTTACTCGTGTTAATTTTGAGTTATTTTCCATATTATTTGGAGCATTTTTTCTATAAAGATCGCATCTTTTTAGACCTTAATTTAAGCGTGCATCCATTCTTGAAACTTGTTTGGCGAGTGACTTATAAAAACATCTGATTTTCTATGATCTCGTTCATTTCTTCTTTGCTACCACTAAGTTCGCTTGCTTACATAATAAAAGTATTTCTTAACTACAAAACAACTACATATTAACTATCTTTCTGTTTGTAATTCAGTTACGTTGGAGGTGCCGTTATTTCTGTAAACTTACAAAATATTCTACCTTCTCTTATAATTTAGTTGCTATCATAAAAGTTTCAATAATAAATTAAGAGAAAATTAAGAAAAAATTATGCATTCAAATTTATGTTTTTTTCATATTCATATGATGAACTGAATGATTATAGAACTAATAAGAATGCATTTTTCGAAAATAGCAAAGTTTTCCTCAATGACATCTTTCCATTTTCGTTAACCTCTGGGAAACGGAGTAATCTTATACATTTTTATTTTCCTTTTGATGGCTAGAATTTCTCTTTTGAACGAGCAGTTAAGAATAAAGTGACTTTTTTTAAACGGTTTATTGCTATGTATTTTTTAGAAAGGTTCAAGAAAATATTAAATACTCTTTTGTGAAATCTTATTACAATTTAACGAAATGTGTAATCTCATGCGGATTATAAATGCTTAAAAGTGCTAAAGATATATTAGATAAAATCCGAAAAAGATCACAGAAAAAATATTTTCGGATTATTTAAAGAATATTGATTAATTCTTTAAAACAGCATACATTTTAGGATAACATAATGAATAATACTTAGTTATTTGTTACTCGGTACATTGGAATATTATCGACATATTCTGATATTTATAAAAAATTTTATGACTATATTGAAGTTATTCAGAAATGATTTTGTAAAAAAATTTTTTATTTTTTTTCCATTATTCAACAAAGTTATACATGCTTATAAAACTTAATTCTAAAACAACTTTTTCAAACTAAACCTTCCAGTATAAGTAAAAAAAAATATGTTAACATTGAAGTTATTCAGAAATGATTTTGTAAAAAAAAATCTTTGTTTTTTTTCCATTATTCAACAAAGTTATACATGCTTATAAAACTTAAATCTAAAGCAACTTTTTCAAACTAAACCTTCCAGTATAAGTAAAAAATTTTACGATAACATTGAAGTTATTCAGAAATGATTTTGTAAAAAAAAAATCTTTGTTTTTTTCAATTATTCAACAAAGTTATACATGCTTATAAAACTTAACTCTAAAACAACTTTTTCAAACTAAAACTTCCAGTGTAAGTGTTTTTATTCTTAGAACGAGCAAACGGGTACTGTTTTACGTCAAAAACTTCTTCATTTCTGCTGTTAAAAATGTAAGACATTTTTATGGTAGGTATAAAAAGAATTTAATAAAAACAAGGTTACATATCGGTAGTAAAATCTGAGTGACCGTATAACGTATGGTCACTGAGATTTACTGTCTAAGTGTTAGTGACTGTTTGATTTGACTATCTCTAACTGTTAGTTAGCGATTTTTTGATTACAGTGTTCTTATTGCACCCTACATAGCGCACATGATTTTAATATAGTAGCCTATATATTTTTCTCCATTTCAAGAGTCGGAGTTCTCCTAGGAATGAGAAATATGACACTTCTATGTTAGTTATAGAAAGCATGGCATAAAAGTAAGGATACATATCGTTAGTAAAATATTAGTGACCGTTATATTTGGTTTGGATTGGTTTGGAGCGCTACGGTCTACTGTTTTGCACACGAGGGCTAATGAGACCGGGACCTACTGCTTAAAGCTGATTACGAACGGCTACGAACATCCATGCCATAGTGGGAATCGAACCCACGAACTCTGGTATCGACGATCAGCGCCCTAACCGATCGGCAGCGTTCGGCAAGTGACCGTATAAGGTGTGGCCACTAAGATTTACTAATAGTGAGTGAGTGTTTGATTTGACTATCTCTAACTGTTAGTGACTGATTCATTACAGTGTTCCCATTGTACCCTACATTGCGGGCATGATTTTAACAGAATATCCTATAATTTTTTCCCTTTCATGAGGTGATGTTCTCTTTAGAATGAGCAGTTATGAATACAATGCCTTATTTATATAATTTTTTGATTATTTATTATTTTTATATTTACATTATTTTTATAATAGAAATATGGAAATTTTATATTTTTTTATTATTTTTTAGAGAGGTTCATGTAAATATTATAACACTTTTCTTTGAAATTTTATATTTATTTTACACAAAGCTTATAGTACAATTAAAATTATAGATACAATTAAAAATTTTGTTTCCCGACTCAGTTAAGCAAGTTAATTAGTCAACTTTGTCACTAATTTTCCTAATGTAGGTATGCATAGAAATAACCTATTCATTGATATTATTCATGTTTCTATGCTTAGACAAATTGTAGATACTCAACACAAAAATTGTGCTGAACTCAAATCTGGAAAGGGATTTTTCCATTAATTTGAAGGTGTGCTGAGAAAAATATCTTAACTCTAATAAGAATTTACATATTCAAGTAAGAAAGATGTAAAAGTATTAGCTTATAAAATTCAGAATACCCGCAGAGAACTGGTGTAGAATATTTTTATCGTAAAAATCATAAAAGATAGTAGAAGTGTCATTTTTTGCAACCCTATTCAGAAGAGGTGCAAAACTAAATCATGTTTCATTCATATTCATATGAAGAATTGGATGATTCTAGAACTAATGAGCATACATTTTCCGAAAACACAAAATTTTATTTACTCGTAGCGCAAATTTCCCCTCTGCGACATCTTTCCGTTTTCGTTAACCTCTAGAAAACGGTGCAGGATAAATATATTTTCATTTTCATGACTAGAATTTCTCCCTGCAACGAGCAGTTATGAATGAAAAGGCTTATTTACATGTTTTATTGCTGCGTATTTTCGAGAAAGGTTCACGAAAATATTAAAGTACTTTTCTTCGAAATCTTATTATAGTTTAACGAAATGCATATATCTAAAGAGGAATATGTCTAAAGATGTATTGGATAAAATATTAAAAAAAAGACAGAAATGATGTTTTCAGATTACTATCAATGTACTGTACACTATATAATATGCAGCATACAATATCATAAAGTATTATAATATGTTAACCCATGAGCGTTGGAAGAGTAACGGATTCAGTTTAAGATTCTATTTCTCGATAACGATTGCACAGCCACGCCCTATTAAAGATTAAACAAAAACTTTATAAAAACTTGTCTTCTTAGTTAATCCATCATCTTTCATCAAGATATCTTCATTTCCCTACTAGGTTGTATTTGGTTTGGAGATTTACGGGATCTACTACATAAGGCCGATACCGAATTGCTACTAACCCAAATCTGCTGTAGCATGCGATCACACGAACTCTAGAGTCGAAAATCTGCTAAACCATTAATTTTTTGGCCATTTAACATCTATATTAAGGACTAAAAGTAGATAACTTGACAATTTTTTTAACATCACAATTTATCATGGATTACAATTGTTCATTTCTACTAAATATTTCTTTTATTTTTATTTTATAGAGTAATGCACACTTGAATAGTTACCATCAGACATATGTACAATACTTTAAAAATATTAAACTAGGAATAAAATTAAGTAAATATCTAATATTCTACATGTGGTTGATATTACTAGAAAACTTATAAAAATATGTAGGCAAAAAAGTATTTAAGTTCACTCTTGTTTCAAAAGTACATACTTTAAATTTTTCTGTTATCATAATTAATAGTACTTACGAATTTGGCCTTACTTTTTATCAATTTTCTTATTTTTTTTATATTAATGCTTAGCTGAATATTTAGAAGCAGATATAATTAGCATCAGACATACGTACAATACTTTAAAAATATTTAACTAGGAATAAATTTTAGTAAATATCTAATATTCTACATGTCGTTGATATTACTAGAAAAATTATAAAAATATGTAGGCAAAAAAGTATTTAAGTTCACTGTTGTTTCAAAAGTACATATTTTAAATTTTTCTGTTATCATAATTAATAGTACTTACGAATTTGGCCTTACTTTTTATCAATTTTCTTATTTTTTTTTATATTAATGCTTAGCTGAATATTTAGAAGCAGATATAATTAGCATCAGACATACGTACAATACTTTAAAAATATTTAACTAGGAATAAATTTTAGTAAATATCTAATATTCTACATGTAGTTGATATTACTAGAAAAATTATAAAAATATGCAGCCAAAAAAAGTATTTATGTTTACTCTTGTTTCAAAAGTACATACTTTAATTTTTTCAGTTATCATAATTAATAGTACTTACGAATTTGGCTATACTTTTTATCAATTTTCTTATATTTTTTTGTATATTAATATCTAGCTGAATATTTAGAAGCAGATATATGCATAACAGATCGAAGTTAATTGATGACTGACAAAAATTGTTTATGGGGTGTGAAAAAAATTATGATTTATGGTAATAAATTTTATAGAGAATTTACATGCGGAATAATAATTAAACTTCTTATTATTTAACGCCAATTGGACAGTTGTTTTTTTATTTTCAACCATCAGAATGAGTGAAATAACTTTGTTTAGACTTTCTGTCTATCATTTTACCTTTATTTTCCGATTATAGCATATATGAATATTTGGAAACATAAAAGCTAATATTAGGTAGCTTTATTAGATTTTTTAAAAACAATAAAAATAATCTTTGTTAACTTAACTATTTGTAAAAGGCTTCTTATCGAAATTAAAAAAGATTTTAATGTGAAAACATAAATTCTTTAAAATATTGCGTGTACTTAAAATTATTATACCCTTTTCTTTAATAGACTGATTTAATATAAGATTATTCAAATTTATTTTAAAGTATTATGGTTTATAATGAAATATCCTTCCAAAAATATTTAATTTGGTAAATTTTGATAAATTTCGAAACAATATTTAAAACAAGATGAGACAGGTATTTATTATAAAATATCTGGTTTAAAATACTTAAAAATTACAATTTTTTCAGAAAGCTATGAGAGTATCCTAATTTTAAGCATCGATTAATACATTAAAATGTATTATTTATACATAAAGCAGTTTTACCTCTTCATGTCCATAAAAGCTTTAGAAAAGAACTTTAGAGGCTTCAGAAACGCTACATAGAATATAGGTAATCGAGTCTAAAACTTTGATATTAAGCTGCTTAGATATTTTTGTTATTATGTTATCAACAGATAGGGTATGATTTACCACTGTAAAAATAGTTTCTCAGCTATTTTTAGTCGATTTTCACCATGCAGATTTAGAAAATACTTTTTCATTTTGTTGCCATATGGAAAGTTTTAGTGGTTCATAAGTAAATAATAATTTATTATCAGAAAAGGGAAAATTTTGAAATAGTTACGGTAATGTAGTTATCAGAACAGGATTAATTGTGTTAGGGTCGAGAATATTTTTTAAAAAATATTTTGTGTTGTCAGTAGGATGAACGTATTTATGTTTTTATGTTTTAAACTCTCTCGCTGCGTATTTATTTTATCAAAATAGGTTCAAAAATTGCGTAAGTTTTTATTACATATTTCAAATCAATATACATTTTAGAGTTCAAATATATAAAATTCAAAGCCAAAATTTTTTTCTAAAAGACTTTTCGTTTAATATAAAATTAAGTCCTAAAAAAAGGAAAAATAGTTCAGAAAAATAAAATTGTAGAATAATGATATAAAAGCTTAATTTTGAAAATTAATCTTGGTTAAATTATCATTTATTTTATAAAATACAAAAGCAAAACGTATATACTAATTAAAAAATGCAAAAGACTTACAAAACATTTATTAGAAATGAAGTCTTGTATGATAAATTTCGAAACAAGGCTCGATGCAAAGTACTACCTTGCAATCCTTGCACCAAATTCGCGTTTATTTAATTTCGAAATTTTTTGTTCCACCTTCAGTTTATTTTTAAAAACAGACAGCACACTATCTACGAGGCTCTTTCTTGATGCGATTTGGGTGTATATGGCTAGCAAAGTGTCGAGCAGTTAGTCTCCTGGGTCTATTACTCTCATGTACTGTTGGTCTCTTTTACTATTATTTGCAACATAACCTCGTCAAAATAAAGTTCAAAATAGTCCAAAACAGTTGCATTT
>CM063501.1:43512104-43529604 GCA_032207245.1 Pardosa pseudoannulata
ATTAATTGTGACTTTATCTGCAATAGATTTGCAAATCACAAACCGAAGATAAAATAAAAATATTCCTTTGTACTGTGCTATTCTTTTGTTTAGGTATAAATATAATTTATCTCATCAATTTCATCAAATATATGGAATGAAATGAATGGAGACATTGATAATTAATAGTGATACATTGATAATTAATGGTGGTATATGCACCGAAGACCCTAAAGAAACTAGTTCACCTGCCTAATGTCATGTAGGGCCTCCGCGAGCAAGCAGAAGTGCCCTAACACGATGCAGCATGGACTAAAAGTCTGAATTAGTGCTGGAGGTAAATGAAACCATGAATATGGTAGAGTTCTAAATAAAGCTCTAACAGTACGAGGTGGTGGAGATCTCATCTGATACGAACGTGGCAAGACATACCAGAGATGCTCAATAATGTTTATTCATGTCTCTAGAATTATGGTAGCGAGCGGAAGCTTTTAAAGTCAGAAAACTGTTTCGGGATCCATTGTCTAACAATTCTGAAAGTGTATGGTGTCGCATTGTCCTTCTGGAATTTGCCAAATCCATTGGAATGCACAATGGACATGAATGGGGACAGGTGATCAGCCAGGAGTCTTACTTGTCACCTGTCAGAGTCATATTTAAAAGTATGAAGGGTCCCATATCATTCCAAATGCACACATCTCATGACATCACAGAGAATCCACCAGCTTTAACAATCCCCTGTTGAACATGCAGTGTCCATGGATGACATTTTCTCCATATCCTTACATGTCCATCAACAAGATACAATTTGAAACGAGACTCGTCAGACCTATCAAGATGTTTCCGATTATAAATTGTCCAATGTCGGTGTTGCGGGCCCAGAAGAGGAGTAAATCTTTGTGTCGTGCTTTTATCAAGGGTATACGAGTGGGCCTTGAAAACCCCATATCAATGATATTTCGTTGAATGGTTTGCAAGTTGACACTCATTTATGGCCCAGCATTGAAATTTGCTGCAATTTGAGGAATTGTAGCACTTCTGCCATATTTTAAGATTCTCCCCAGTCTTCGTTAGTCCTGTTCTTGCAAGATCTTTTTCCAGCACCAGCGATATCTGAGATTTGATGTTTTACCGGGTTCTCGATATTCGCGGTACACTCGTGAAATTTTTTCGCGGGAAAATTCTAATTTCTTCCCTACCCTGTAGATGCTGTATCCTTTCTTGATCACTAATTAAAATATCCCGTTCAAACTCACTTAAATCTTGATAACCTGCTATTGTAGGAGCAGTAACCGATCTAATAACAGTGCTAGACACTTGTTGTCTTATATAGCCGTTGTCAACAGCAGGGTAGCATACTGATTGGTTTCTCACCTCTTTATTTTTATATGCATTCCTATACAATTTTTTTTGGCTTTTTAGTGCATGTACATATGCATATTTACACATAATAAAACTTTATTTACACTTATATTACGACCTACCTGCATTTTTCAATGTGTTACTTTTATTGCGTAAAATATACCGAGAGTTAGGAAACTAGTTGATTGCTGCAAAGCAAATTTCCTGTATTTTCCCTTCTATTTTATTATCTGATTGATTTCTGCACGTAATAACAGCATCTACCGTCGATGTATCCCTACAGGGTATGCAAATTATGTCTGAACTCCAAGTGTTTTCCCCGTCGCTGTACACTTATGTTACAACGTTGTTCGAGGAATTCTCTAGATAATAAATCTATTGAACAATAAACCTTTCTGCATCGTGACTCACTGGAGGATTAACAAGGAAATATTTAATACTTTTGCAGACGTGGAAACGATGTTCGGAGAATACTGGTCTAAGTTGTTTTCTGTGTTTATTTCAGTGCGTAGTACCAAATGATTATAAAAGGTATGGTCGTACGTTATGTGAAGTTTGAGTAAATATTGTAATAAAAGATTTCTGGGAACCCAGTCAGTAATGCAAACTAAGTAAAACAATGAAAATAATATAATTGAATTTTAAATATGGATTAAACTTTTAGTAAAGGATGTATTCCAATCACATCTTCTAACTACATTATTAGGATTAAGAGGGGTCTTATAGATTAAAAGGGAAATAATAGTTTGATTTGGTTTGCTTTGGAGTGTTACGGTATGCTGTTTTTTAAAACGAGGGCTAATGAGACCATTGCCTACTGGTTAAAATCGATTCCTAATGTCTATGAACATCTATGACTGCAGTGGCATATGAACCCGCTAACTCCAGTATCGAAGGACAGCACCCTACCATTCTGCCAGAGGCTTAATGCATTCTAAATTTGTGTCTGTTTGGTATAACATAAATTTAAAAAATAATAGATTCATAAAGTATTTTTGATAGTTTTATTATCTGTTACAAGTATTATGAAATCTTGAAATTTTCGGTCGCGTGTCTGTTTGGTATAACATAAATTTAAAAAATAATAGATTCATAAAGTATTTTTGATAGTTTTATTATCTGTTATAGGTCTAATGAATTCAAGAAACTTTCAGCCTTAATGGAATAGAATAGAAATTATGAAACAATTAATAAGGCGAAATTAAAAAAATATATATATTATAGTCTCCAATAAAACATTATTTAAAATATAGGTATGGAACAATGGAACGTGAAGTGATCTTAAAACTGCATTATGTAGACAGAATTTATAATCCAAACTTTTTTGACATGTAAAGTTCAAAAACTCAAATTTGAACAACGGTATCAGTAGAATAAATGTACAATGAAGTATCTATTAAAAACAATCTTAATAAGGTGAAAATTAAAAAAATATTATTTATAGTCTCCAAGATAACAACAATAATTAAAATATAAAGGAAACAATGGAACGTGAAGTGATCTTAAAACTGCATTATGTAGACAATTTAAAATCCCAAAATATTAATTATTAAAACTCAAATTTGAACAACTAATCAAAAATAAATAAAAAATATCCAATCAACAAAACAGTGAACACACATAATAACAAATATACAAAAGAAAAAATTATGGTAAATAAAATAACTTTTTTAAATAAATTAAACTATTTTAATAATTTCTTTATTAATTGTAAACTATAATTTTATTGTAATAAAAATTGGTATGATAAAAAAGATCGAAAGAGGTTTTTACCAAACCATCTTAAACCGTAAAATAATATGGAATGAAAAAATTTTTAAATGTATACAACACTTGAGCAACATAAGACTTCTAAAATAAGGCGCCTTTGGAATTGTCTTCACCTTTACAGATTAGAATTGGTTTTCTAATCTTTATTCCGGCCAGCAGTAAAATCAAAAAAGATATTAGTAATGATATTTTACTCTATAACTAACTAACGTAATTTTAAGTGCATGTTAAAATAATTTTCAACGATTATAATCTTTAATAGAAAAATATGGCAAATATATATCGTTCTTCCTTTAGTGTTGGAGAATACGAAAACACCAAAAATTAACTCTTGCGGACTCCAACTTCTTTCTTACATGTTTTAAGTTTCTATTTTTTGTGGCGCTTAAACCACATACACTTGTGTACTCCATCACCTGATTTTCTCATAATAATAAAACATCTTTTCCACCCAGAAGCCTTTCACCCCTCTTTTTTAAATAAATCACGATTTTATTTTTTTATGTGATTTTTTCTCTTTTCTTATAAGGATTGCACTCTGGACCTTTGCGATTGGGTAAACTTGCCCATTAAACAACAATACTCAAACTCAAACTACTCACACACACACACACACGATATATAAATGTAAGGCCAAAAACTAACCGGGCCAAATGTTTTACACTTGAAAACTTCTTTTCGAATGCCCTATTATTTCATCAGCCAAGCGTCTGTCAAGAAACACATCAGTCGTTGTGGCCGAAAGAAAAAACTTTTATTTCATCCATCAAAAATAAACCAGAGGTATCTGAATCTGATGCGTCAGAACGCTCTCTCCCAACCTTTTGCGAGAGACCCCTATGTGGAAGCTGTGAAACAAAATACCAATGTATTAGTATCCTATATTTAAAAAATAACCAAACATAAAAACGGTGAGATTATTGATTTATTAAAATTATCCAATAAAAAATCATTTGCTTTGAGAATCAAAGAAAGAATCTATTGCTAAAATCAATATAAAACATCCTCATTTAAATTTAGATTAATATGAATATAAAAATTAAATAATTTATATGTATATATAATATTATATATATATATATATATATATATATATAATATATTATTTAATATATATATTAGTATAAAATATATATATATATAAATTTATAATATATATTACATATATAATAAATTATATAAAACCTATATAAATAAACAAATATATCTATATAACTATATTATATATATATATATAAAATATAATCAATATTATTTATTTATAATATATATATATATATATATAATAATATATATGTATAGTATATATAAATAAATATATTATATATATATATATATATATTTATATATATAGTATATATATATATATATTCACTATTAGCATAATATAATTGCCCAAGGGCAATGCTTAGACCTTTATTGGGAAATTATTAAAACAACAGAGATATCTTCAAACTCAACATACTCACCACAATCTTTACCACAAAAAACAGAGATATATAAATGTAAGGCCAAGGAACCAACCGTCAAATGTTTTACACAAAATTCATCGAATTGCCCCTATTATTTTCCTCAGCCCACTAACACGTCTGGCAAAAACAACATCAGTCGTTGTGCCGAAGATAACTTTTTATTTAAATATCCGAACAAAATAGCAACAAAATCCAGAGGTTATCTGAACCGATGACAGTGTCAGAGACTTTATATTCAATGAGAGACACCAAAAGGACCTTTTGCGATATCGAGACAAAATGAAAAGCTGGGCAACAGTTAAATGCTTAGCGAGAGTAGCCTTTGATTAGAGACATCTGCCAAAAGTGTGACGTTGAAGATGACTATTATTGCTTTTCAAACAGATTTTCCTGGGAGTTATTACATCCTCATTAAAATAACAATATCATTTTTTAGAAGAATAAAGAAAGAATTTCGGAGTTACATGCTGAAGGAAAAAGAAAACACATCCTCGTATTACAAAATATACTAATATATTTAATTATGAAGAGGAAAAATAAAATATAGAATAATAATACAAATATGTATATATATATATATATATATATATATATATAGTATATATTTATATATATATATATATATATATATTATATATATTATATATATATATATATATATATATATATATATATATATATATATATATATATATATATATATATATATATTATATATATATATATATATATATATATATATATATATATCACAATATATATATATATATATAACAGAATATATAATACATATATATATACATATAATATATATATATATATATAATACTATATATATACATATATATATATATAATATATATATAATATATATATATATATATATATATATATATATATATATATATATATATATATATATATATATATATATATATAATATTATGCGTTCATATATATATAATATATATGATAAAAAATATAGGAAATAAAATACCAATATATAATTTTATGTAATATATCAATATACAGTATAATGTATATAGTTAATTAAAAAATATGTAACATGAAAAAATAACATGGAATCATAAATAGGACAAATAAATATAATATATAATATATTTATATAATATATATATATATATATATATATATATAATATTATATATATATATATTGATATATATTTATATATATATATATATACAAAAAGTAAAATAAATATATATATATATATATATATATATATATAATATACAATATATAAATGAAACCCATAAATTAATAAATAATAAGCTAATATAAATTCTAAAAAAAAAAAAAATATTGTTATAAACTCACTATATGATTTATTGACTAATCTTTGATGTAAAGTGTTGCAATATATTTCTTAGATATTTTGAACACACTGTATTTTGTCAATTGTAGTTTATTTATAAAATTCTTTAAAAGCAAAAATCTTCTTTGAAATCTGAACTTAAATTTAAGTTTTTTTCTTCTTAATGGTACGAAATTTTCAATATTACAGTTTGTTTCCCAAAATATTAAAATACAGGCCTTAGAGAGATTTCCATTAGAAGCTCAAGGGAAACAAATATTAAATTTCCTATTTCTAAGGAGAACGTTATTAAGTTAGCTATTGTGTTTATCAGAATAGTTTGAAAGTAAAAAAACTTTTTATCGCATGCAAGTTGCGGAAGGAAAATGAAAATGTATTTGGCCCATATGCTGAAATATGAAATTTCCCTGAAATTCCTGGAAAGGTTCGAGGGTAATTTGCGTGAGTTTCGGACCCGCCTCACAATCAATGCGCTTAAAAATTAATTTAAAGGAATATTCCTCGCGTGCTTTAGCTATTTTCCCAATTTGTACGTAAAAGAATCAGAAAACTCCCGCTGTATAGTTCTTAATGTCTTTTAAAAATGAAAGCATTAATTGAACGTATCGTAATGATAACACTTACGATCTAGCTACATAAAACTAGTAATAGTTTTGAATACTATTAGAACATTTAACGTAACCATTATAATAGCTTTTCCTAATTCAAATTATTTCCCTCCTGTAATACTCATTTTATACTATGATTGAAACACAAAGGTATATATGCATATTACGATGTCCCAAGGTAATTTTTTTCGTAACAGAATACGCATATCCACTATTTTTTATTTTATCCCAGTAACATAAATTAAAGGCATTATTGCAATAAGGTAATTGAAACCCGTGTACTGACTTAGGATTAAATTTGAATGTGAATATATGTGACTGGAATACTATAAAATATTTTTTAATTATTTTCCTTTGGTACATAAGTTTTATACCCTTTCGTGGTAGAGGTTAATACAATAATAAAAATGTATTCACACAACACAGGACATGCGAAGTTATTAACCAGGAATAATGTTTTGAAAAAGTTAAGTAAAACAGATAGAAAAAGACGTAAATGAGAGAAAACTTACCTTTCATAACAACTCATTTTAAAATTTAATTTAAAGCTTAAACATCATAACATATCATTGATTATATTTGCAATATTTTGTAAATTAGGTCCATCTACGTCATGTTCGTTCTTAATTAGATATTGCAAGGATAGTGTGAGTCAGGAATATGGCGTAGAGGTGCCACTAAAAAGGGTGCTTTCCTTTGCTGAAGCTGATTCCTTGTTCATGTTTATGCTTTGCCATGATCAACACTCCGGCTATTTCACTACCTCACACATTCATGGAGATGGTGTGAGTCAGGAAGATGGTGTCGAGTTGCCACTGATAAAAGCTGATTTCCTTTGCTGATAATTCCTTGTTCATGTTTATTCTTTGCCATGATCAACAATCCGGCTATTTCGCTACCTCATACATTTATGGAGATGGTGTAAGTCAGAAACATGGCCTCGAGGTGATACTGAAAAAGGGGTGCTTTCCTTTGCTGAAGCTGATTCTTTGTTCAAGTTTATGCTTTGTCATGATCAACAATCCGACTATTTTGCTACCTCACACATTCATGGAGATGGTGTGAGTCAGGAAGATGGTGTCGAGGTTCACAAAAATGCCTTTTCTTTACTCAAGCTGATTTCTTTCCTTAATTCATGCTATGTTCATATTGTATTTTCGTGAACAACAGTCCTTCCTGCTATTTCACTACACACACACTGGAAATTTAACCAGACCATCCAGGCAACATGAAGGACACGAATCAAAAACCCTTTCAGTCAACTATAAAACGGCTACTTTATAACTGATAATATATTAAAAATATTAATACTATAATTTGAAAACTTATACACAGTTAATCAATTTCTATTTGTATTTACAATCAGATAGATCTTCATAATGTACTTTTACACAAGTAATAAAACTAGTTTTCATCCTCATATAACCGTGCTGTAGGGTTTTTCGCAGCTCTTACAGCTGTACTTTTGCTACTAAAAGAGTATAGATAAAAAATGGGGATTAGGATATAAATATTATAGTAATTTAATAAATGCAAATTAATATATTAAATTCTGCACATTTCAAAAAAGATCTTCTGCAATTGTATTTTTTTCATATAACAAGAAACTCTGTCTAAACTGTCCACCAAGTATTAATTATTTTATAAATTTTGAAACGCAAAGAATGACAAAACTCTTTACAGTACAACAATAACTCCAATATGACGGAAAAAATATCTTTTAGTTTTTCTTATATTACAACAAATAAAAAAACAGCAATACATTTTTCAAACAATACAAAAACCAAACTGAAAAATTAAACATTGAAAACAACCAAACCATAAAACACACAACAAATGACCCCCGGGCATAACAAAACATAAACCCCAAAAGTGTTTTTAATAGAATTAAACATTAACGAAATAAACGCACTTGCTTAACAAATACAAACTCATTGTTAACATGTACAGATTTCAGTTTACTCCAACATAAATAAAATAAATTTTTAGTATCTATTTTTATAAATTATATATATAAACAAAAAAAAAACGTTATATTGAAAAAGTTTTCTATTTAATTGGAAAAAAGATTAATACGAAAATAATTTTTTCTTGATTCTCTTATGTATTTCAATATTTTCATAGAACATAAATATTTATTTTAATTATCAATATTAATACAGAAATTCTCACATATATAATAGTACTGCAATTCACGTGAGAGCTATAAACATTACATCTTCCACCCTTTGCTTAGCCACTGGATCTAAGCATTGTCATCATCTTTTTCATGTCTAGAAATGAAGCGTTCTTTAATTTTGAAGGAGGCATTTAGCTGGAAAAACTATAGTCAATTTTGAGTCTAGAAAACAATGACTAGCTTTCGACGGATATGAAATATCTGATTTATTTCTGTACAACAATAAAAAAAGAGGTAAAGGTAAAGCGATATAAATATATAACTAATTAAACAACTGCAAAATTGATATATTAAATTCTATACATCCCAAACCATAAAGATCTTCTTTCGTTGATTGTATTTTTTTTCATGTATCAAGAAATTTTCTCTGTCTAAACTGTCCACAAATTTTAATTTTATAATTATTTTATAATTGAAATTTACGCACTTGCTTACAAATGATCTCAGTCATTGTTCACTTTGTACCCGATTTTATATTCTCTAATATGATTAACATGCATATTGAATCCTTTTTTGTACCGATTTTTATACTACATACAGTTTATATAAACTTTTATGTAAGTTTGCACAATAAGATTTTTATTTCTTCAAAACTTTCCCCAGTATGCATCTGAACAATGAACTAAATGTTTTGAAAGAGTACCCAGTTGCATAATGATAACTTTCTAATTTATTTGAAGAATGTTTGATGAAATATTGCATACTGACACTTTTTATATCAATAGTTTGTTAAGAAACATAAAACCCCAATTTGTTTTTTGTTTTTGTAATAGAAAAAACACACTTAAAAGGGAATAAATTAAGAATTCAGCTGAAATACATGTCATGACTGCGTAAGTGTGGATTTTTCCTGACTTATTCAAGACAAAATAACATTTAATTATTTTCAACAAGTATAACATGGATTTTGTAACTCAAAAATTCAACTGAAGCACTATAAACTTGGTCTCTAATGAAGGAATTTCAAAGAGAACTTTATATATATATTTAATAATCTCTATATCTAAGTCGTGTGTAAAGTAATGATGTTTGGTTAAACTTTCGGTTTAATCAAGAATCTCATTCTTCCTTCACTTGACTGAGATTTAGTCACTTCTTGCTCACTTGGCATTATCACGCTGTTAAGGATATATCGTTAATGTCTCGTAAGTTATACGAGGCAATCGAGCACTATCCGAATAAATTAGTGGTCTATTGTCATAAGATCGGTTTCCTGAATAGTATGATCAACCATAACAGCAGCGCTTCAAATTGCTATCATGATATGGGGCTAATAGTCCATTACCTTCTACACGTAACGTACTACTTCTCTCGATGATATGATATCTAGAATCTGAATTTCGAATGTAACTTGATTTCGTTGATAGAAAGCTATTTTACTAAATGTTATTTCGACTGAAATTCTCTATGTGTGACATGTCTTCATAAAAATTTTAGATTTTTATATACAAATAAAGCAGGTACTTTCCATTTGCTCTCACTTAAAATCTCATACGACTAAACATCTTTATAAATAAGAAATACTAAAATATATGTATTTAAATGTATTCACTTGTAATAAATGTTCATACATGATATCGTGTTTTCAAATGTATAGTAATACTGTATTTATCTAAAATTCAACTACAATTCATTATACAATTGATCAGTTTATCAGGATATATATTTTCCAATTCCTCTATATATTCAACATTTTTTCTTTGGTACTATCTAGTCGGTGATAATAGCAATACAGATTTTTGAAAAAGAAATTTTGTCCTGATAATGTTTTATTTGTTGCCAATGCATTATACTTTTAAAAGGATAAAAATTAACAATGATGTTTAATTACAAATAGTTATAATTAATTTAATTGTCCTAAATAATATTCCCACAAAATTTTGACAAAATGGTTTGCTAGAGTCATGTGCACTATTCCAGCAACAGATTTAAGTATAATTTTATATCTTTGTTGAACAATTAATTTATTCGGTACAATTTTCATCGTAGAATAGTTTTTTCTATTTATCATTCATACTAGCATTTCCAATTATAATGTCTAGAGAAATGTCATATGATGCCATAAGTTATAGAAATGTACAGAGCGGTCCATTAAGTCATAACGGCTATAACTATCCTTCTCCTTCTCAACACCACTATGCTCTCTCTTCGAATTCTCTCCATCCAGCAGCTTCCTACAACAATCCTCCTCCTTTTTCTCCTTACAATGAACAGCATTTGCCTTTGTAATCCTACAACCCACAAAGAAGTTCTAGTACGTCTTGGAGACAAGCAACTTCTCAATTTCACACAGAATGGGACGCCAAAGCAAAAAAGCCTGAATCTTGGCAAAGTGGTTCTTATCCCCCTCATCCAATCCAAATCCAGTGCCCTCCTCCAGTACATCCTCCATCACAGGATAATGGCCCATCTGAGAAGACAGGATATCGGTTAGCAGCACCTTACAAGCCAGAATATCCATCAAAACCAAGTTAGAGTAGTTCAACTTCAACGTCTGAATACAGTTCTTACAAGCCACATTATTCTTCATCTAGTTATTGCCCTTCATCGAAAACGCCATCGAAAGAAGGTTCAGTAAGTTAGCCACAACTCTTGCCCAATGGGGTTGAAGGGAGGGGGTCACTGACATTGCCTTCGTCCCTCAGTCAGTCTCCCGCGCTGGCGTTGCCCAGCAGTGTAACTCATTGCTACAAAATGATTCTACCACACTGTTTTTAGGACTAAAAATCTTTTATTGTAAATTTATACCATATGTGTATTAAACTAATATAAGATACCAGTAATAGTTACATAATACAACTATCTTTCAAACATTTTACATATATTACAAAAGGGATTAATTAACTAACAGTTGAAAGAGCTATTGGTGTATAGAGTGTAACCCAGAGAAATGAATTCCAATCATAAAGACATGCATATTTCAATTTTTAAGCATAATTACATAAATTATGATTTGATAACACTTAGTAATTCATTGTTTGAAGTTTTTTAGGTACCATATAACAATAAAATTATTTGGTAAATAAAGTTTATCAATCAAGTGTCATGGAAGAAACTTAAAATTACTGTGTTCTTTTTCTACCAATGTTATTCCCCATAAGAAATCAAAAATTAATAATTTAAATCTTTCACAAATTTGAACTTGCATAACAAAATCATGTTTTCAATAATACTTGAAAATAAAATCATTATTTTCTATGAACCAAAAAAGAGTTTTATGTATGCAACGTAACTTATTTTACATTAATTAACACAATTTAAAATATTTATTTATTAAATTTAACCGCCGAACCATACGTCTGAGAACAAGTTTTAAAGAGGAAATCAAAAACAACAAATTGTTTTACAGGATTAATAGAATTGTTATCATATAGCTTTACGGGTGTGACACTGCATATGTCTAATTAACATATTAAAATATATCTATTTATGAAATATAGCTATTATATATGCATGAGAAAATGTTTTATAAAGTGAATCCAAAAGATAAAATTGCTAGATTCAATACATTTTTCTTAAAATAAACTTATTTGTCTTTTTTATGTTACGGGTGTGACATCAAATTGACAAATTAAAACCATTTAACAAAAAATAATAATCTTACCTTCGTGTATATTTTCTTCAACGCCTCAAAAAACAATATTTGTATGAATCTGAAATGACAATCAATAAAAATGTGCACCTAAAAATATGGCTGCAATTAGTATTGGAAAATCATCATCTGGAAGTGTGTATTATTCAATAAAATTTCAATCTTATTTAGTATAAATTTTTATTTATTTTAGTCATAAGGAAATAGAAATTATTGCATATTTGTAACCAGTGAACTTTAAGCAATACTTTGATATATGACACATGTGATTGAATCTAGTTTTCAAATTTGGTCATTGAGTAACTGTTGATATGGAACGGCTGGCTAGTTTAGCATTTTCAAAGGTTTTAAGGAGATGGCACAAATGAATATTATATGTGTGAATTCTGTATGATATACACTGTAAAGATATAGTAATGTTAATTATATTTATAAAATAATTTCTATTGTGAATGTAAAATATTATTTAGTTTTTCTGTACAACACGTTCATTTAATTCATTATTCTAATGAAGAGCATAAATAATTCATTACAAAATTATATCTAAAAATACATAAGACAACTAGATACTTCAATGTAGATAATTATCAAAAATACATAAAATATTTTTTTTAAATTGCTAAAAGGTTAATTTATGTTCCTTTTACATTATGGATATTTCCTAGACTGGTTAAGGCACTTCGTTAAAACCTACCAGTTCTTTTAACAGTTGCTTTCCACAAGTCATTTCAACATGTAATGACTACCACGGCATACCATTATTTACTATTAATTTCACCATCACGCAATTTCTGACACATTAGTGAATATGTGAAAAGAATTCTTAATATGTTCTTTAAAGTATAATTAATTAAACAGACTTACCTAATCTGTAGATCTTTTAAGTTGACACCTTTGACAGAATGGTTTTCATTTGTGTTTTTACAACGTGCATCAATTTGCCCAAACATGCAAATATACTCATTTATTTTTAATGTACTTACGTACTGCATGACGATTGCTAAGGAGTATCTCGTTTTTAAAACGTAGCTTTCATGACAGCCGATCAATCGTCCCCAAATTAAATGTAAAGGGCGTAGTAGAGCAAGTCATTTTGTCTGTAAATAAAGCAGAAAGCTTCATGAAAACTTTTTTAATTCGAAAGATGATGTAGTTTTAAAAATGGATTAATTTAGAATGGTATTTTGAACAAGTTCTTTAACATACCATGTGGTACGACTGTAATTAACTGCGAGGTGTCTGTAAGACATTATTTAAGGGCAAGGGATTGTAGACAAGCAATTGATGTCTCGAAAGAGGTCAATATATCACTACTCTAACTAAATCAATGTCAGTATACAAAAGAATCGGCTTTCGATTTAATAAACCAAAATGGTAGAAATATTTTACAAAAGTGTGCTGAATGTCATTGAAGCAAAATCAACTTACAAGAGGATCGATATGTATACCTAGTTGTGAATAGGAATAAGAATTTCACATGTTATGGAATAGCTTCACACATTGGAACTGCTGCCACTATACATGTTTTCTACCTGGACCAATTTTTATTACTGTTTATATTTATTTAAGCCTGTTCAATTCACTTTACTTAAATCATGCTATGTTCAAGAAAAACTCAGTCGTTGTAAGGAATATGTTGGTTGGGGTAGGCAACAGCAGTAAATAATGATGTTCTACTATAGATTCCACTTCATTGTAACAAGCTATTATGGTCACTAGCTACAGTGGAAAGAAACTGAACACGTTACATACTATAGAGTTTGTATGAAAGTAATAGTTATGCATAAGGCATGATGGTGAGGGCAGATATTATTCCAATAATGCCACAAATCTTTTAGCCACTTTCAGTTATACCGCAGCAATTTTTCATACAATATTCTGTATAATATTTATATTTTAGGATTGTGGTTTGTCCAAAATTCTATTAATAAACGACAATGTGCCCATGACCACTGAAGTACTGAATGGTCAAGAAAGGAAAAAATTAAATTATGGAATGGTCTGCTCGCTACCCAGGTTTGAAACTTATAGATCATGTCTGGGAAGCTCTTGGCAGACGTTCTTCCTTTTTGAAAGCACAATAAGTAATAATTTTATTTTTGCACATTTATTTCACATCTTTTAATGTGTAGAAAATTATTAAGATACTCTGCATTTATCTGTAAAAAAACAAATAAATATATATACATTTACAAAATACAAATAAATATGTATATACATTTTCAAACTGTTAAATAAATGTTAGGTATGGAAATAATTTCAGACAGCACCATGTTATTAAAGTTTAACATTTTTATATTTATTTATCATTTTTACTTTATATTATTTTGATAAAAAATGCATCCTACACATCCTATTACTTCAAAATATACAGAACTTTATAGAATTTTTATAGAATTTTATAGAATTTAAATTAATAGCTAAAATATTTTGTAATTAGTGTAGAAAAATTTACCTTATATTGTATGCTACCTTCCATACTAAAGTGTTTATGTATAATAATACGTAAACTTTTTTTAGTTTTTAGGGTAAAAGCAATTCTGAAACACTCAAGCTGTCAATAAACATCCTCTAGTAGTTCAGTGAACCAGTTCTTTTTAACTGGTAGTTGAAAATCTTGAATGTTCTGTTTGTATGATAATAAATTGTAATTGCTGTCATCAGCTACAAATGCATTCTTAGGCAGCTATACATCATATTATTAAAAGGGTATAGAGGAAGTGAGTGTCAATACTGACCTCTGACAAGAGTAATATTAAATATTCGTAGACGTACTTCATTTTTGTAAACAAAATATATAGTAATTTTATAATTGCACATTTATTTCACATTGCATAATAGGTAGAAAATAATTAAGATACTTTGTCTCTATCTGTAAAAATGCAAATAAATATGTATATATACATTTTGAAAACCTTAAATAAATGTTAGGTATTTAAATAATTTTGTTTTTATTTATTTTTGTTTTTAATTTTTGGTTTTTATTTATCATTTTTTCTTTACAATATTTTCATATAAAAAAGCCTACGTTTCCCATTAATTCAAAGTATATAACAGAATTATTTGAAAATACATTCACTCTATACTTAAAACAATCCATTTAGTGTCAGTTTTATAGACTGTAAATTAATAGTTAAAAATATTTTGCAATTAGTGATGAAAAATTTACCTTATATTGTACGTTACTTTTCATACGTAAAATGTTTATGTATAATAATACGCAATTTTTTGTTAGCTTAGGGTAAAAGCGATTCTGAAACACTTAAGCTGTCAAAAAAATCCCTGAGTCATTAAACCAGTTCTTTTTATCTGGTAGTTAATAATCTTACATGTTCCGTTTGTACGATAATAAATTGTAATTCCTGTCATTGCCTACTAATGCACTCTTAGGCAGCTATACATCACTTTAGTCAATATTACTCAAAGGGTAAAAGTAGAGGAAATAAGTGCGTGCAATTCTGACCTCTGATAAGAGTAATATTATATATTCATGTGAGGGATAATATCATTTTTCATATTTTAAAATTATTTTAATAAATTTATTGCATATGTTTTAAAATAAATGATGACATATATACCCTGATTTTTTTAGTCAAATTTAAAGTTGGGTTATTTAGAGCGTACTGCACATATAAAACAAAATACCATTATATTGTTTTAAAAAAGTAAATATTTTCACTGTTATTATATGATTATTTTTACATTTAATATGTATAAAAGTGAAATAATTCTTAAGGAAAATAGCTTCTGTGTCTAGTTTCCCAAATGTATTATATATTTCATAATTATATTAAATTCTATAGTTATCATTTTTTCCTAAACTGCACCCAAAATCATACGAAGGATTCACTAAAAGAACTGTAGCTTATCTTTTCAGTTTTATTTAATGGACAACACTTCAACTATGTTTTACACATCATAAAATTCACTACATTAGTCATTATTCCTACACAAATATGATAGTATATCTCTTTTAAAATTCATTTTCATTTTGTGAAATAACTGTAACCAAGAATCTGTACCTAAGTCAATTGTAATTAGAAATTTGAAACGTTCATAAAAATCCTCTTTACGAATTTCTCACAGTTGTGTATATCAAAGTACTATTACAGTAAAAAATGAACACAAATGTTTTATTGAATGCTCAACAATATAATTATCCTTAATTATATAGTATGTTGTGTTAGTAATTGAATGCTTTACACAACAATGCTATTTTTTCAACTTCTTATTAATCACACATTAAAATTCGATGAGTAAGAAATATCGAATTTTCAACCCTGTTTTACACAGCATAAAAGTCATTACATTAGTCATAATTCCTTCAAAAATATGACAGTATATTTCTCTTAAAATTCAGTTTAATTTTGCAAAACTGTAACTAAAAACTGTAGGTATGTAAATTGAAAATAGAGATTTGAAATGCTTATAAAATTCTACTTTAAGAATTTCTCGCAATTGTGCTAATTAAAGTACTATTACAGTAAGATATGAAAACAAATTTATTTATTTACTGTTTAACATTATAATAATTATTAATAATATGGTATGCTATGTTAGTAATTGTATGCATTACAGAACGATGCTACTCATTTAACTTCTTATTATTAGTTAAGCATTAAAATTCGATGTCTAAAAAATATCGAATTTTCAACGATGTTTTACACAGCTCAAAATTCATATTATTATTAATTATACCTATACAAATCCCCTATATAATAATAACCTAAGTTGTCTGTCCGCAAATTTATGAAGCGGTTGTACCTGGAATGGACACAGGCATCCATATTGGATTTTTTATGAGTTAGGGTTAGCAAAATTCAAAGCGAGTTCGAAATCCACCCCATCCCCGCTTTTAGAGCGTTTAATGCTATTATTTCAAGCCTTACTCTCCCTCTTATTCTATACTACATTCAATCTTGATAGGATGACGAGGGCGGAGCTTCATATTTAAATTTCTGGACTGTTTTTACTTGACACCCTCATATATTCTAATTAGTTCCTCCACCACGTGTAGTCACGGAATGTTTGGTAGAGTGTCTCCTTACTTGGTTGTCGTACTTCTCGGGTTGACGGTTTTGCCCCTGATGATTGTCAAATTTCTAAATATCAAACTAATCTAGCATTTTCCACTTTTTTTCTTTTAAATTCTTATTCTTAAAGTTGTTTTATCATTTTTAAAATAAATTTTTATTATTT
>CM063501.1:43537104-43547104 GCA_032207245.1 Pardosa pseudoannulata
CAATAAATGTCTTCACATGTTGCATATAATACATACTAGCCTTTTTAGCAAAACTGTGGAGGGTCACCATGTTTTTAAAGGCACCAGTAAAAGACATTATTTTATACAAAACTCAATAAAAGATATTGCTATAATTTTCAATATTAACAAAAAGCAATAATATTTAACTCGGTTAAAATACAAGAAAAGAATTTTATTAAAATTCGAAGCCGATGTCATTGATAATTTTTTTTTACATTTCCCATATCCTGTTTCTATAGGTATTCCCCAATACCATTCATTCGAGAAATGATCAGCTTGTTGTGTGCAGTAAATTGCAAATCCTCTTAACTATTACATAAATTGACACACTTGGAATGTCTTTTTACAAGACATTAAATCCTCCAGGGCAATAAATGCCTTCACATGTTGCATATAATACATACCAGCCTATTTAGCAAAGCTGTGAAGGATCACCATGTTTTTAAAAGCACCAGTAAAAGGTATTACTTTATACAAAACTGAACAAAAACTATTGCTATAGTTTTCAATATAGATAGAAAATAAAAATATTTAACTCGAGTAAAATACAAGAAAATATTTTTATTAAAATTCTAAGCTGATGTTATTGATAAATTTTTTTCTCAGCTTCCAGATCCTGTTTCTGCAGGTATTCCACAATACTATTCATTCGAGAAATGATCAGTTTGTTGTGAGCAGTAAATTGCAAATCCTCTTAACTATTACATAAATTGACACTTTTGGAATGTATTTTTACAAGACATTAATTCCTCCAAAGCAAAAAATGCCCTCACGTGTTGCATATAATACATACCAGCCTTTTTAGCAAAGCTGTGAAGGGTCACCATGTTTTTAAGGGGACCAGTAAAAGACATTACTTTACACAAAACTCAACAAAAGATATTGCTATAGTTTTCAATATGGACTGAAAATAAAAATATTTGACTCAGGTAAAATACAAGAAAATTTTTTTATTAAAATTCTAAGCTGATGTCATTGATACATTTTTTTCTTAGCTTCCAGATCCTGTTTCTATAGGCAATCCATAATAAAATATCATTTGAGACACCATCAGTTTGTTGTGAGCAGTAAATTGCAAATCATCTTAACTATTACACAAATTGGCACTTTTGGAATCTCTTCTTACAAGACATTAATTCCTCCAGGGCAATAAATGTCCTCACATGTTACATTAAAATTCTAAGCTGATGTTATTGATAATTTTTTTTCTCAGCATCCAGATCATGTTTCTATAGGTATTCCACAATACTATTTATTCGAGAAATGACCAGTTTGTTGTGAGCAGTAAATTCCAAATCACATTAACTATTACACAAATTGACACTTTTGGAATGTCTTTTTACAAGACATGAATTCCTCCAGAGCAATAAATGCCCTCACATGTTACATAATAAATATCAGACTATTTAGCAAACCTGTGAAAGGTCACCATGTTTTTTAAAAGCACCAGTAAAAGACATTATTTTATACAAAACTCAACGAAAGATATTGCTATATTTTTCAATATTAACAGAAAATAATAATATTTAACTCAGGTAAAATACAAGAAAAGAATTTTATTAAAATTCTAAACCGATGTCATTGATAAATTTTTTTCTCAGGTTCCAGATCCTATATATTATGTACATGAAAGTTCCCAGTCAAACTGCAGAAAGCCCACTTATTTATCAAATATATTGTACAGTGATATCAATACTTCATTGCTAGAAAGGCAGTTTTGTATCTTGACGCGTTTTTCATTTACAAGATGTATTTTGCGACTGACAGATTTTTTTTTTGGTCCTAACTTAATGCGGTAGAGAACAATAAAAGAAATATACGACATATTGCACATGGAACATCGATCACGTTTCAAATAAAATAAAATATTGCTCTAGGGAGCTGTTATTTTGTTTTTTAGGAGAGTTTTTAGTAGACATGAAACATAATGTATTGTCAACATTCCCTTGAGTTCCGGTTATTCGTCAAAGAGCGTGTTCAAAATTGTAAGGAAAGAAATGCCTACAAAAGAGGTTTTTTTTTGCGTATTGTCAAAACCCTGTTTAATCTGTTGTTCTCAAGATGTATTAGGTGGAGCCCTTTTTTAGAGGGTAATATGTCGTTTAAACAGAATGTTATTTTGAAAGAAAGGAGTGTTTTACAGAATTCTAGATTAAAAATTGCATGCTTTTGCTATAAAAATGATCAATTAAATGGCTAATTTAAGTTGTTTGATTAATTGCTCAGTGAAGAAAATTTGAACCATCTATGCATATTTTTAATTCATTTTTTTCTTTGCAGTAAAGGATACAATACTTAAATTTGCTTTACTTGACTTTACTTAAATACTTGAAACAAGGAATTTTTAATTTCATATTCATAATTTTTGAATACTATAGCATAAAAAATGTACATGCAAGTAAATAATTAAGCACACTTTCTTTCAAGAACATATCAAATTTGAATTTTATATTCATAATTTTTGAATACTATAGCATAAAAAATGTACCTTCAAGTAAATAATTAAGAAAATCCTGCTATAGAATATTTAAAAATATTTTGTATCAAATATAAAGGAACTAAAACAGTTTGTTGAAAATTAATTTAATTAAAATATAAAACAGATAAATAAAGTATTATTTTTTATTTAATTCATTTTTAAGTAATATGAGTGTTGTTTAAAATATTATGTATAAACTCTTTCACGGCGTCATTTAATATTACGTTTAATAGCACATTATTCATATTCTACAATTAATCACCAATTTAGTATTATCATTCCTGATTAACTACTTTGCATTTTCAATTTATTTCATTATGAAATTTCTATGTTAAGGAAGTGTAACAAATTGCATTCATTCACAACCCGTTAACGTACCCCATCTTTAAAAGATATGTCTAAGAAAAGTAGTGAGTTGATGTGCACTATTTTTTATATTAAATTACTTTCGTTTGAAATTTTAAAAAAAATTCATTGATTTATTTTTTTCTTTTTAATTCAATTTTATGCAATTTTTAGTATTTTTGAATTTTAGAAACTTTTTTCTCAGATATTTCTTATAAAACAGTAGTTGTTGAATATAATTCTTATAATATTTCATTGTGCAATTTCTAAATTAAGGAAGTGTAGCAAACTTCATTCATTCTCAACCCGTTAACGTATCCCAACCTTAAAAGATATGTACAAAAAAATAGTTAGTAGTTGTATACTATTTTTTATCATAAATTACTTTTGTTTGAAATTAAAAAAAATTTCATTTGTTTAAATTTTTTTCTTTTTAATTCAATATAATGCAATTTTTATTATTTTTGAACTTTAGAAATTTTTTTCTCAGATATTTCTTATAAAACAGCAGTTATTCAATATAACTTTTATAATTTTTTCATTGTGCAATTTCTAAGTAAAGGAACTGTAAGAAATTTCATTTATTCCCAAAGCTTTAACTTATCCCATTTTTAAAATATATGTCTAAGAAATGTATTGAGTAGTTCTGTACTATTTTTTATCCTAAATTACTTTTGTTTGAAATTAAAAAAAATTTTCATTGGCTTAAATTTGCTTCTTTTTAATTCAATTTAATGCAGTTTTAATTATTTTTGAAATTTAGAAATTTTCTTCTGGGATATTTCTTATTAAACAGTAGTTATTTAATATAATTTTTATACGTAATTATAAGTCTCGTAAAATAACTAACTGCCCTATGGTCAAACTAAGAATTAACTTTAATAGATATAAGTCTTATAAAAATTGTTTTATTTAATTGGTTAGGTTACTAAATATGTACTAGTATTTTAATATATAACATTGAACTATCTTTTAAAAAATAACATATCCTCTTTTCTAATAATTTAGCTACAGTTTTTCTGATAGAGACTTGAATTTTTCTTCCTCCAGCGTCCAATTATAGAAATGTGAATGATTATGCATACACACACACTCATACACACACCACACACACCACACACACCACGCACACGCACACACACACACACACACACACACACACACACACACACACACACACACACATATATATATATATATATATATATATATATATATATATATATATATATATATTTAGACTCTTCTACTAGACAGTTATAGAAGTTTGTAAATATAATAGCTGGAATGTACATTTTTTTTATTTATGATTAAGGAATGTAAGGAGACATGTTTGTTTTATTTATATCCTTTAAAAATTAGCCAAAATTCTTTAAATACCTAACTTATATACCAAATTTTTTGAAGAAATATTTATTCTCCAATCTTCTAACATTTTTAAAGAATAATCATGCTATTCCATTGTCATTATAAGTAAATTTTTTTAAATATTGTTAATTTTGATTGTTTTGTATATAAAAGTTTTTCCTAAGAGATATAGCTTGAAGATGTTTAATAAACGAGAAAAATAGTCATGTGATATTGATAATAAAAAGCACATATAATTTCATATTTGTCGTGAGCATTCAGAATTTTTAAACTGAACATTTAAATAAATATTTCCAATTGTTAGTTTTTATCATTAGTGATAGAGTAAAAAATATTTGAAACTGTAATGGTCATTATAAACTTTCAGATTTTGTTAAGTTAGCATATATATTCTAACATTTAAATATCCGGATTGCTTTTATAGATAACTAATTTATAATATTTCCATCCAAAAACTCAGAAACTAAGAAACGTAAATAAATATAACATATTTAATAAATAAGAATTATTTGTTAAAATTAGATGTTTGATTCTTTATACAGGAAATGAATTAGCCAAAATTCTTTAAATGTGTAACATATATACACAATTTTTTAGAGAAATATTTATTTCTACAATCTTGTAACATTTTTAAGGAATGATTATGCTATTCCATTGTCATTATAAAAAGCGTTTTTTAAATATTGCTATTTTTGATTATTTTATATATAAAACTTCTTGCTAACAGATATAGCTAGCAGATGTTTAATAAATGAGAAAAATAGTCATGTAATATTGAAGATAATATAATTTCATATTTGTCGTGAGCATTGAAAATTTTTAAACTGAACATTTAAATAAATATTTCCAATTGTTAGATTTTTATAATTAGTGATGGAGCAAAAAATATTTGAAACTATAATGGCCAGTTTTTAAACTTTCAGATTTCGATAGGTTAACGTATATATTCTAACATTTTAATTTCCGGATTGCTTGTATAGACAACTAATTTATAATATTGCCACCCAAAAACTCAGAAACTAAGATACGTAAATAAATATATAACATATTTAATAAATATGAACTATTAGTTAAAATTAGATGTTTTGATTTTTTATACAGGAAATGAATTAGCCAGAATTCTTTAAATGTGTAAATTATATACCCAATTTTTAAAGAAATATTTATTTTTGCAATCTTCTAACATTTTTAAGGAATGATTATGCTATTCCATTCTCATTATAAATAGCGTTTTTTAAATATTGTTAATTTTGATTATTTTATACATAAAACTTTTTGCTAACAGATATAGCTAGCAGATGTTTAATAAACGGGAAAGATAGTCATGTACCATTGAAAATAAAAAGCACATTTAGTTTTATATTGGTAAGGAGTATTCAAAACGTTGCAAACTTAACATATAAATATATATGTTCCCAATTGTTAGGTTTTTATCATTAGTGATGAAGCAAAAAACATTTCAAAGTGTTACAAATTTTTAGATTTGGTTAAGTTAACCATATATTCTAACATTTCAGTTTCCGAATTGCTTTTATAGGAAACAATCCGGAATCGCATTGTATAATATTGCCACCCCAAAACTCAGAAACCTAAGAAGAGTAAATAAATACATAACATATTTAATAAATAAGTACTATTTATTAAAATTAGATGTTTTGATTCTTTATACAGGAAATGAAAGATTTTAAATAAGTACTGAGCGAAGAAAATTTACATTATAATTACACAGCTTGAGCATTGGAGATGAGATGAGGAATTAATGATCCAATTTTGAGACCAGAAAGATTCTTATCCTTTGACGAGTGGTATCCCTGCAGCAAAGGTAAGTGACTATCACAGAGTAAGGAACTTGGATCACCTTAGTACTTGGTGATGAGGGTGTTAGCGTAGGAGACGTAGGCATCCTTGGCGGCATCCTGGTTCAATCCCTTCTTGCCATTCCAAGCGCTCCACTTGGCCTTTCCCTTGGGGTCAGCGGCAGCAGGTTCACCACCGCAGTCGCCCACGGTGGCCTGCTTGTACAGAGCGTACAATTCCAAAAGCTCGTCATCGCTGGGACGATTTTTCATGTTCCTGACGGAGGTGGCGGCGGCATCGAATTTCTCGGCGAGAGACATGTTGGTGCGGTGGAGTTGAGTAAGTAAATCCAAGAGAGCAAGAGGAGGCAAGTGCGTTTGATTTGTTACCAAACGATTGAATGTGCCTTCGAAAGGTGGCGGACGATATTTTGTAGTCGCCCACCGAGGAAGTGATGCCCGCTGGACTTCGCTCTAATTACCGCGGAGCTGGCTTTGCTTCCCCTTGCCACAGTTCAAGTGTGTGACTCAAATTCTGTTACTCTTCCTTTTTCCTCCTGACACAAATGTCTTCGCAACGAACCAGGGAAACAGCTAAGTCTGCGAGGGGATTAAGATTTTACGCACGAAAGTGTTTCGAACTCAGATAGACTATCGCCGTTTCCGCCACTTGTTCTGGAAGATTTAGAGGTTATTAGCTGTTCCAATGCTTTCGTGAATTTTGAGAAAAGTTATCGTTTGTCTTGATTTACAGTTAATTTAATGCTACTTCTTTTGCAGCACAATTGCTTTAACACCATTGGAAACTTGTACAATTGGAAACTTAGCACAGTTGGAAACTTATAAAACAGTTTAATAAGTAAGTTAAGTGAGAATAGTACCTTCGAGATCAAACGTTTTAGTCAAAACAGCATCTATTTAATTCAGCACAAAAGAAAATGCTCTTTTCTATTTATAGTGAATTATTTTACATAAATCATTAATAATTGTCTCCCTTTAAAAAAAAAACTTTTTTTTGTCCCTTTTGTAAAATTGCTATTTTACAAAAAGTATAACATAAAAAAGCATAAAATGGCTTTATACCAAAAATTTTTATACAATATACAATCTAAATATCATTTTCATTCTGCAAGATTCAGTATTCTTAGTTTCCTGAGAAATGTATTTTGTAACATAAAAAAAAATTATTTTTAAATTTAAAAGTTTTTAATTTTAAAATTCTTAGATATCTATAGTAATAAGTTTTAGTTTACAGATTAAAATTTATATTTACTAAAATTAAATATTAAAATTTATTTTCTACTATAAATATTTTTACAAAATGTATTATAAATAAAAAAAATTTTATCTTTTTCACAGGTGTGTATTTTTGTTATTATAAAAAATATTCTCCCTGAAATGACAAATCTAAACATTTTTTAACAGGGAATAACTTTTTGTTTTAAAAAAAAGTCATTATAATGAATATTTAAAGTTTTAAAACGAACTTTTTTTCCTTCAAAATATCTTAAAATACAAAGTAGAAAAAAGATTTTTAATAATATTTGTTTGTTATATCAACTAAAGTTTGACTGGAGAAATGCAATGTTTTAAAATAAAAAATTTGCTTAGCTTTTGAAAACTTTCATATAATAAGCAAAAAATTAATGAATTAATTTCATATAATACGCAAAAAATATAGTGAAAACCAGATACCACCCTAATATAATTTTCACTATGTATTTAGTTCATATTTAGAATATGTATTTACACCCATGATTACAACTTTATTTTATAATATAAATATCAACTATAACGTATTTTATTAAAGTCGGATGGAAAAAAATATATATCTGATACGATAGGAAAATTATGAGATATCCATTCCAGAACGGTTTTAATGCAATATTATCTGTTGCGACATAATTTGATATAATTGTAACTTTACAAACCACATATAACAAAAATTTACTGTATCTAAATTTAAAAACTACCTCTAATTTTCCTGAATTTTAAATTTGGAATATCTTTTAATTTTCATATTTATATTTTCCGATTTTTAAGGAAATTTTCTTTTGTTTGAAAAAAATCATATAGTTAAATAATAAATACATTTGAACACATACACACATATATACGTATATAAATTAACAAATAAATAATATATATATATATATATATATATATATATATATATATATATATATATATATATATATACATATATACATCTCTCTAACCCTGTAATAATGAGAACATCTGAGATATTTCCTGCCCAGTGATATTAAAATCCTTATTATGTGAAGTTTGAACTCTATTAATAATATTTGTCAAGATGATAACAGTATTAAAATAATTATATATTTAATGAAAAATAAATCCTTGCTGCACGAGATGAAAATATTTTACTTGTCCTTATAAATAAATTAAATACAAATTAACGTTCTTTATGCACGCATGTATGAGAGTATGCACAGTACACTACTAATCTTTGGAAGCTTTGGACAAGCTAACTTATCCATGCCACGTACAGTAATAACTCTGTCAGGTGGCTCCAAAGTAAGATGAAAATTTATTTTCATATATGGCTCCGAACATATCATGATTTTTAATGACTTCATTAGGGTGACCGTGACTCTGAAAATTGACTTTTAGTGTTTTTGATTCATTTACTTGAAAATGCTTTAGCAATATATTTTTGCCAAAATTGCTAAATATGAGGGGTAAAACATTAAGTAGTTTTGAAGTTATTAACTCCTTATTGTTTCAAATTTAGTTTTTGTAATTTTTTACAATATGGTCATTTTTTATGTATACGTAACTTTTATATCTAAAAACTAAAGACAGTTGATGTGATAAACATACTTATATAGTAAATGCTAAGAAGAAAAAATGATAGTAAAATTATGTATTTACGATTCCCAACAAGTCTAAAAATCCATTTTGCACAGGAAAAAAAAGTTGTTTATACATTTTATTTTAAAGGCTTAATGAGCATCTGTTACAGGCAATATGATTTATATACATATATTATAATTTAGACTTATGAAGTCTGAATTTACGACTACATAAAAACTTCACCTCGTAAAATAATAAGATTCTGCATAACTAATTTTCTTTCACGTGCATTTTACTAAGTCAAAATTTCCTCTGCCTATTTCCATGTATGTCTGTCCCACTGGATTTTTGAAGCCTCGTTCAACATTTACAGTTTATTTGTAATATGATTAAATATACTTATGTTATAATTTAGACTTATGAAGTCTGAATTTACGACTACATAAAGATTTCACCTAGTAAAATAATAAGATACTGCATAACTCATTTAATTTTACATGCATTTTACTAAGTCAAAATTTCTTCTGCCTATTTCCATGTATGTCTGTCCCACTGGATTTTTGAAGCCTCGTTCAACATTTACAGGTTATGAGTAATATGATTTATATACTTATGTTATAATTTAGACTTATGAAGTCTGAATTTACTACGACATAAAGACCTCATAAAATAATAATATACTGCATAATTCATTTAATTTCACATGCATTTTACTAAGTCAAAATTTATTCTGCCTATTTCCACGTATACCAGTCCGACCGGATTTTATAAACCTCCTTCAACATTTCTTTCATTTCACTTCAAGAGCAGACACAGGTTCGCTCTCTATCAATACATAATTTATGCTACATCGAAAACTCTAGAACAAACCACACTTCTATCCTGTCTACATAAATAAGTTTTAAGTGGATTCAACCTGTAATTCACTGATATTTTTATTTAACACAAACCATAAAATTAACCTTTTTTTAATAATAAAATACATTTTCTTTTACAAATAATTTATGGTAAATCTTGATTACTCCTGCCTTATTTGTGTTTTCATCTTCGAATGGCTTTTCTAAGGCTCGTTTCGTTTTCTCTTCATTCACTTCGAGAATCGACGCAAGCTGCCTCTTGATACATGCATAATAAATGCCTCAGAAAATACCAGAGTAAATAAACCAAATTTATT
>CM063501.1:43554604-43559604 GCA_032207245.1 Pardosa pseudoannulata
GCACTTATAATTACGTTGGTTAGTTTTTTAGGTTAAATATATCGTTACACATCACACACCTGCATACACTCAGACGCACACACACACACACACAAACACAAACATATATATGCTTTTATACATATCACAATGCATTTTTATCCCTTTACGACATAGGGATATTAATAATAATTAAGGTATAAATTGAAAATCTTTATGTCAGTAGTTCCTATTATTTACCTGTCCGGCACTGTTAGAAAAATGAACTCTTAGAAGAATATCAGTCATGACATTAGAGAAACGATGTCCAAATCGTGGAACTTTATATTTATTGAGAATCAAAAACGCATAGGTCTACATGGTCTTTACAATGAAACAGCTCTACATAGAGAACTGAAATACGCATTTGTGGCCCATATGCGGTCCATAAAAACCGATTCACGTAATTTTGGTTCGCATGAAACTAAATACAGATCATGAATTTTTGAGACAAATGTGATTCTTGATAATTTAACTCAGCTCTAAAATACGCAAACGGAAGCTTAATAATTATTAATTATTGCATTTATTTCATTATTGCAGAAATTATGCTATTTATTAGGAATCTGAACATATCCTCTAAAAAATGTGATAGAAAATTAGTAATTATTTCACCGTTAGTTTTGAGAGAAGGGTAAAAAGACTTTAAAACGAAGAACAGTCCTTTGTTTGAAAATTTAATGCTGGGACATTATATTGTAAAAATATGTAAAGGGGAAAGAAGGAAAATTTTGGGTAGCTATATTATAAGAATTAGTTTTGATATATTACTTGCACACATACACACATACTTATGTATATTTAATCAATTTATTTGCAATGCTAATTTTACCACCAGTTTTATTATATACTTTATAGACGTATTTCACACTTAAATCTTTAATACGGATAATCTTTACCATTTTCAGTGAATGGAATTAAATTCAAGAAAATGTGATTTAAAATTTTTATTTGTTAAATATATTCTATAATTTTAATTATATACTTAAATAACTTACTGAATATTAGACATTCAGATTTATAAATTTATATGCATACAAATAATGGTTAGAACAATAAACTAAATTCGATATTTTTGTTTACTTTAACAAATATTTTGTGTGCATATTCTTGTGAAAAAAGATATTTTGTTATACATAAATTAACTGAAGTTCTAATTCACATATAAAATATAATTTTAACTTAAAAGTATGAAAAATTAGTAATATTCGGAATTAAATGCATTAAATGCGACATGATCAACTATTTATATAACAGCCATTAAAAAGAAAATCATGTAATGCAGTTTATACTTTCGTATATATTAAAAATATTTTAAGTATTTACTACATTAATTTATAATACAGATAAAAATCATATATTATACTGTATATTACTGAAAACAATTTTAATTATAGATTTTTTAAACTTTCGAAAATCAAAGGGAAAATGACAATTTTGAAAACAATATTGTAAAGCAAACAGTCATGTCACATATACTTTATACATTATTCACATATGCGGTATACATTATCTAAGCAGAACGGGAGATCGGTTAAAACTTCATGCATTGAAATTTATAATTTCGTATATATTAAAAATATTTTAAGTATTTACTACATTAATTTATAATATAGATAAAAATCATATATTAAACTGTAGATTATTTCAAATCATTTTATTTATAGATTTTTAAAACCTTCGGAAATCAAATAGAAAAATGACAATTGTGAAAAAAATCTTGTAAAGCAAACAGTCACGTCACATATACTTTATACATTATTCACATATACTGTATACATTATCTAAGCAGAACGGGAGATTGGCTAAAAATTCATGTATTGCAAAATATACTTTCGTATATATTAAAAATATTTTAAGTATTTACTACATTAATTTATAATATAGATAAAAATCATATATTAAACTGTAGATTATTTCAAATCATTTTATTTATAGATTTTTTAAACCTTCGGAAATCAGGTGGAAAATGTAACAACTCTGAAAAAAATCTTGTACAGCAATCAGTCACGTCACAAATGCTTTACACATTATTCACATATATTAAAAATGTTTCAACATAGTTTTTAACATATTGTAAATTAATTGGAGAAGAATAACTTTTTAAACGTTTAAAACACGTGAGATCTCTTAAAAGATGTTTATGTAAGGAATTTCTCTGTGGAAACACAAATGTCTTACATTCCTTCAACCTAGAGGAAAGGGAAATTGGCATGATGTTTTCGGACGGAGTAAAGCAAGAGGGAAAGCTACGTCATGGATTAGCAGTTGCGGGTTGAATTTGATTATTGTAACGTAAGTGAACCTTAACTTTCCGGGCAGCATTTGCTGGTAATGAACTTATTGTCCAACCAAGCGTGCCATTTTCAAATAAGTGATCAGAAACCTACCTTCGCTTGTATCGCTTAGATACAGATAGAACTTATTTGGTCAAAGGGTATGCATTTCAAGTGTCATATGTAATGCGGTTTTCGTCTTAGTATTTTCAAAATAATTTACTCATATATGAGTGATATAATTAGTATTAGCAATTAAATTATTAGTTTTAAAGTAAGGTAACAAGGTTAATGGTAAAATAACTGTGGTTTTATGTGTTGATTACTGTGTTTAATACTTCTCATCGTAATAAATTTTTACTGTAGTTACTCTATATTTTAAAGGTGAGATGAATACATAAACCTATTTAGTTTTTAAAATTTTAATTATTTTCTTCTTAATTGGATGATAATTGCATAATTAAATATCATGCTATTTACTTTGAGTTGAATCCCTTTATGATACTTAAATAAAATTAACATGAAAATAAATTATATTTGTTTTTTAAAGCTAGTACTAAATATTAGTTTTAAATAATAACTATATTTTATACTTTATATAACGTATGAAATTATTTTAAAATATTTTTTATTAAAAGGATAATGTACTCTTAAACAAGCTTTTATTTATTTTTAGTTGATTTACCAGAAATAGCATATGCCTTAAAATGTAATTATGTAACAGTAGTTTAACTTTCAAGGTGAAATATTATTAAACAATATTTATTATTAACTTCAGTAATTATTATTTATTTAATTTTCTTTCAAAGTTAGCTTTATTGAAATTTCTCCATGTTCTTTTCTTTTATACATGAAATAACCATTTTACTTATAAAATAACTAATAAACCTTCTTGAAATTTAGCTCCTTTTTATGTTTTTGTAAAAAAAAAATGTAAAGAAAAAAGGAGTAAAAAATACAAAATTTCCCCCAAAAATGTTCATAACAGCTTTATTGTGCAGAACTAACAGATTATGAGCTTTATTATAAGAAAATTTACATCTGAAAATGGTGTTTAGAACATATTATTATATGGGGTACATGCTAGAAATTCAATTAGTGAAAACATGTTTCTGCTTAACTAATTATCCGGTTATGTATATATGTGTGTGTGTAGGCGTATATGTTTGTTTCAATGCTAACATTTTAGCATTAAACGTGTTTTCATTCCTTTAATTATCACCTTTAGTTTGCCTTTATTATTTCAGTTAAAAACAATAGTTTTCTAGATACAACACTAAAAAAATCCAAACCTTTTACTAGAGTAATTAAAAAAATATGTAAGCAATATTTTTACAAATCCCGAATATAAATCTATTTAGCTTTTCTCTACTTAAAAGTGAAAAATATATAAAAGGATATTCATCGATTTCTGTATCAAAATTAATATGTTTTCAACATTTAAAATTTATTAAAAAATATGTTTTAAATTTTAGGAATATCCACAATTGTTTATGTATAAAAATGCCCTTAAAAGCATATATCTGAAGAAAGAATTTCAATAAAGAGATCCTAATTTTGAAAACTATGATTTTTGTTTTGCCCAGAATAAAACTGATAATATATAAGAAATTGCATTCTATTTGACACATGCTAAAATTTGAAAAATGGCGAAAGGACTTTTCTGAGTAACAGGTTATCCTCTGGAGTTACTCATTAGATATATTTTATTAAAGATTATAAATGTAAATGCATAATCCAGTTTTGTGTAGTGTTCGAATTCAGCTGCTTCCTCTTTAACTGGATGTATAACTGTCCTTTAATAAGTCCCTCCATAGTTGTTGTGGTGGTAAAATCCTCAATTTAAATCAATCCCGAATATTTAATATTTGTTGTGATGTAGTGTATGTGGATGTATTGAAATTTTAAAAAAATGAATACGCCATTACAAAATATTATATATTATAACACAATTAAATATATAATTTAGTAAATTTGAATAACTATTCTGAAGCAGGAATATAAATTTCTACTCATGTGTGATTAAGAATTCATAGTAAGTAGTGATGCAATGTAGTGTATGTGGATGTAAAATATTAATTAAAAAACGGATTATTAAGGGATCCTCCTTCAGGTTACACAAAAAAATAGATTTTCTAACACAATTAACATTTACAATTGTAAACCAAATAATGCAATATATTATTGTAAATGCAGGAAAATAAATGCATCAACATGATGCAGGTTGTGGCTTATATAAGTTTTTATGTAGGTTGTGATTGACAGCGACATATGGTCTCTTGTTGCCATGTGGTTCTGTGAATTCAACGTATTATCTCCATTTAGTAACGATTCCGTGAGGGAATTATACTAACTACAACAGTATAGTCCATTTAATGCGAATAATTATTGTCATGATAAATAAATGCATCAACATGATGCAGGTTGTGGTTTATGTATGTTTATATGTTAGTTGTGATTGACAGCTCCGTGCGGTCTCTTGTTGCCGTGTGGTTCTGTGAATTCAACGTATTATCTCCATTTATTAACGATTCTGGGAGGGAAATACATTAACTACAAAAGTATAATCCATTTAATGCGAATCATTATTGTCAAGATAATTAAATACATCAACATGATGCAGGTTGTGGCTTATGTAAGTTTTTATGTAAGTTGTGATTGACAGCGCCATATGGTCTTTTGTTGCCATGTGGTTCTGTAAATTCA
>CM063501.1:43562104-43594604 GCA_032207245.1 Pardosa pseudoannulata
AAGATTAACTCCTGCTCGCTGAATTGAAATTATTTCTCGTCACGTGACATGTAAGAATGAAAATATCTTTCCAAGTACACTTACAAATTCCATTTCAAGCTTCGCCTGACTACTTATTAATGATGCAACTAGATTTTAGTAGGCATAGCATGAGAGTAATCTAATATTTGAAAACTTTATGCATGTTGTGCTATTAAAATAACACATATTAAATTTGTTATTTTATGATTAAAATGTTATACTTGTTTAACTTGATTTCTTAATAAATTTGCAGTTGAAGTGTATTGTAGATTTAAATTTTAAAGGTTATTTTAAAGTGTTTTTTACTTCTTCGTACAAAGTAAAGAAAGTGTTGTATTCCCGAAAATTTCAGTTTCAAGATACAAAGAAAATATATGCCTGAATGCATTTTGCCAAGTTTTAGTGTTACGGATATATGTCAGTTCAACAAAAATCATTCTTTAACTAGTTCTGACTAGTTCCCTTTCACTGTAGGTCACACACTTATATAATAAAATTAATTAGCCATAGAAGGACGAAATTCTATATTTAAGGCTGTTACAACGACTTCTGCATCTATAGTTTTTCTTGCAACATACACTCTATATAACGAAAAATTGTCATATAAAATGCATTCATATTGTGCCAAAATTAAAAATGATTGGCCGGAAAATATTAAAAATTTAATTTACGATTATTGCATCTAGTTGAGCTTTTCGTCTTTTAATTGTAATAAGCATACCATATTACAAAAATAAAATCATTAAAATTTAGGTTGAGACGTAAACGAGTAGTTGAAAATTTTCATATTATTATACCATCTAGTAATGCACTTACAATTTTAATTGCAATATACACTGTATCAAACAAAAAACGTATTAGCCATAAAATGTTGAAATATTGATTATAAGATATCAGTTGGGCTTATCCAATTTTAATTACAATATACACTCTATAAAACAAAAAAATCGATTAGTTGAGAAATGCTGAAATTTTGATTCTAAGATAAGTATATCTAGTTGGGCTTTTCCAAATTTAATTGCAATGAGCTCAACATATAAAGAGAAATTTCATCAAAACTTAGATTAAGACAAAACGAGAAACCAAAATTTCTGAAATTTTGTCTTTATTACAATTATTACATCTTGTACATCTTCACTTTTGATTCCAATATACTCAACTGAAAAAGAAAAATTTCTTTACGATGGGTATTGACGTTACATGGCAAAGAAAAATTATCAGCCAAAAATTTTTGTATTTTTTTAGCATTGCTACACCTAGTGATGCTTTTCCTCTTGTGATTGTAACTAGGACATTCTATAAAGGAAAATTTCGTTCAAGCTTAGATTAAAACGAAATCGAGTAACCTAAAATGTTGAAATTATCTCTTTGTAACATCTAGTTGTGCATCACCAGTGTTGTATGCTATCTGTTTCTATATAAAAATAAACACCAATATAACAGTCATTGTTTTACTGATCTGAAAAAATGATATCAACTTACTATTCCGACGCATTCATATTAGATTTTAAATATTTAAAATAATGCATTTAAAATCCCTTTTTTAGGAAACAAAAATAAAAATCTATTATCTGTGAGAATAATTTTTTAATTTTTAGTATTTATGACTTCAATTTAAATAGCAAAATAAGTATTTTATTCGTGATAAATTTTGGTTTTAAATGAAATATCTGTATAACAAAATGTCACAATACAACAGATATAAAGTCTTTGTTAGACTTTATATCCGTTGTCTTAGCCCTACTCATAGAACGTAGTAAATTTAAGACATCAAATCTACTTTAAAGTTAAAATATTGCTAAGGAATTAAAAAAATATTTATCCCTTACATTAGTAGAGCTTTCCTTTTATTGAATAGTCAAATTTATTTTTTATTTGCACACAATTTTAGAACTATGATAATTGAAATTATGCCTAACTTAAATTCATAGTTACTAAATATTATATGGATTTGATTCCACTTTTTTCATTTTTATAATATCTTATTTTAATTTTTCCATGGATTAAAGGCAGTATTATGTTACAATTAGTAAATTGAAAAGCAAATATCTTGATATCATATGTGTGTAGGATTGTGAAAATTAACATGATTTGTTTTATTGACTCTCTTTTTCATCTTTGCTATTTTGAATTTTTACATTTACTTATTGTTTTTAATAAATCCAGCAGCTTTATTCAGAATTTTTATTTGTAATAAAAACAATTTTTCAAAATGTTTCAACACCTTGAGTCCCGCATCACTAAAATTGAAAGCACAATGCATTTATTCATCGCAGTGTATGAGTCATACATGCGAGCAGATTTCTTAAACATACAAAATTCATCTAAGTTGATTATTCGGTATAATGTTTGTGTTTACAGTAAAATTTAAATCCAAAAATAAGTTTGATAGAGATGGTTTTGTATTGGGTTACGCATGTTAGAGAACATGTTAAGAAAATAAAACGTATACTGTTAGAATGTCCAACTGCTTTATGAAATAAAAAATAATTTTCTAGAATTTAAAATTAAGAAGGAATTTTTTGGGGAAAACTTAAGTTTCTTTAAAAAGTTTTAAATATTTTTAATGTTTAGAAATAATTCTAATCTTTTTACTCATAACATGAGCAAGCATAAAAAATGTATGGTGTATAAATAGAGCTATATTTTAAGTGTAACATCTTCATTTATCATTTCTATCGATTGAATATTTTTTTAATGCTCTGCTAATTTCTGCCTGTTACATATAGATGCATATCTTAAATTTAAGTATATTATAATAGACTGCACAGGATAAAATAAATATTAAGTTTAATTACATCACGTCACATTTCTGATTAACTTTCGTCTTATATATTATATGTTATATATTATCTTATATATTATATTATGTCATTAATGAAAATCGAATACCTTTGAGAATATTGGTTTTATATGTAAAATAAGTACCGTAAAAAGGAGTTTATAATAGATAAAGGAATTTTTCATAATCTTAGTCTTGTGTAATTTTAGTCTAATACTCTACTAAATTTTTTTAACATATTGTTAGGTTTAAGTAAAATGTGGACTATCGTATAATGTTACCGAGATCTTCAGATATGTGAGTTTGTATAGTAGACAGATATATTAGGAAAGTTTAATTTTTATTCCAAAACTTATTTATTTAGGAAAGGAATTTTAAGATAAATAAATTAAGATTGTATTCATTTCAAATTTTAAATTGATTTTTACACTATATTGTATAAAAAAAAGAAACAGCTTCAGTGGCCATCAGAAGCTTAATAAATGTAAACTAAAGAAAGCAAAGCAGACTATTTGGTAAAAATTGACAATTAATATGAGCACTTTACTTACACCTTATTTTTAAAAAGTAACTACCTTTTTGGAAAGGTTATTTACAGAGAAGCGATGTAGTTATCAAAAGAATGAAAATATTCCTTCAAATATAAATTTTAAATATTTTTAACTTTGCATCGATGACTTCGTTATCCCTGACAACAGATAACATTGAAATGGGGAAAAATGGGAAGTGATATAAAAAATACACTTAATTATAGTAGTAAAAATAAATGACTAAATTGTTCCAGCTATAAAAAACATCTATAATTTACATTCTATAAAAGAGCATTTTACATACTATTACATGAAATAAATTACTTTAATTTTTTTAATTAATATTTAATTAAAAAAACCGTATACAATATATGGCCAACATTTACAAGAGAAAAAAATGTTTATCTCATAAAGCAATTAACCAAAAAACAATTGGGACCTGCCAAAAACATTTCAAAGGTCAACCTGAATCATCATGCAATATGTATATATATATATATATATGTATGTATATATATATATATGTATATATATATATATGTATATATATATATATGTATGTATGTATGTATGTATGTATATATATATATACACATATATACATATATATATACATATGTATATATATATATACATATATATATATATATATATATATATATATATATATATATATATATGTATGTATGTATGTATGTATGTATATATATATATACACATATATACATATATATACATATATATATATATATATATATATATATATATATATATATATATATATATACATACATATATATACATATGTATATATTTATATATACATATATATATATATATATATATATATATATATATATATATATATATATATATATATATATATATATATATATATATATATATATATATATATATATATATATATATATATATATATATATATATATATATATATATATATATATATATATATATATATATATATATATATATATATATATATATATATATATATATATATATATATATATATATATATATATATATATATATATATATATATATATATATATATATATATATATATATATATATATATATATATATGTGTGTGTGTGTGTGTGTGTGTGTGTATATCAAAATTATTTAACTTTAATATTTCATTAAAAACTTCCTCCTCTTTCTCATTCTAATTCCTTAAAATCTTTTTCCTAGGCTCTAACTGTCTTAATCAAAGAACCATCCTCGACACAAAATTTTTTCGATACATTTCAAAAAGCTTTCTGTCCTATAGATGTAAATTTTTTGTCAGTTCAACACGTTTTCCATCTGTCGCCGGCAAATGCCTCCCCGGTGTTCCTGATCTTAACACTTACATTCGTTGAGTAAGTTTCTTGTCCCTTGGGAAAATTCTTTCTGTCTTCGCTCTTGGGTGCAACTCTGTTCTAGCAGAGTGATTTTTGCTTCTTTCTCTTTTATGTCGTTGACTAGTAAAGATGCCCGTTTTATCAGCTCTAAAATAAAGTTTTAATTAAACTTGTGCCGGTCTCTTTCAAAGGCCCGACTGCTTCGTTATTACTTTTAGCTGATCAGGCTTTCGTCTTGCCCAGTAACCCGGGCAACTAAAAACAATAGGGACTATATAATTATTGTGACTAGAGGAAATAATTATTATACACACACACATATATATATATATATATATATATATATATATATATATATATATATATTAATGAATTTGCTATTTCCCTATATAAAAAACAAACCAATCTTTACAAAATATTATTAAATTAAAGTTGCCTAAAATGAATCTCACTAATCAAAAAGCAATATTAAATGACTAAGCAAAGATAATTTCCAAATTCCCACTGCTTACAAATTTGTCAGTGATCAATTAATATTACTAACTTTTCAATTAACATTTAATATAAGATCAAATTCCGTGTTTTGCGATTTTTTAAACAGCGTTCTCTGTAGTTAATAAAATCAAGTATCATACTCTTTAGTTAATAATGATCTGAACAAATACTGCTATACACCATTTGCCCTCATATGATTTCCATTCGAATAATCTAATTTACGTCTGAATAACTCCAGCTATCCATTCTGTTATCTCAATACATATGCGTTTACCTCAGATAAAAATTTCTTTCCCCTTAATGATATATTTAAAGAAAGAAGATAATGAAAAGCATAGGCTGAAAATGGATGGAATTTTCATGAAACTTTCCATGTTAATAGCTTTAGAATTAAAGAACAGAATGGAAAGTGCAAAAAGGAACTGATTGAAGCCATTTTCTGCAGATTTCCGCTTTTAGTTCGCCTCTGGCTTTTTGCTCGTTAGTATGAAGTTACTGGAGCAGAAAAGCTAGATTTGTGATGTAAACAAACATGGAATTTGAATCCTGATAAGTGAAAGGAAGTGACTTTAAAAGTTTCTACTGTATTTCACTTCAAGTGGACTGTAAACAGGTTGAAAATTCATACAATAAGTTTTCTAGATATGAATGTGGGAGGGGAAATAGTTTTCTCAATTTTGATTATTGATATATTAATTTGACTCTGATAGTAAAGTTAGTTTTGGAATATTATTTTTATGTAGCTGAAATATTTAAAACTTAAACTCTCTGGTACCTCTCTAATAATCATATGACCTCTCATTTATATTCTGTCATAACTTCAAAGTTTGTTATTTGGTAAACTTGAATGCCAAGCTATCTTTTCTTATTCCATTTGTTGTTTCAAAATTCTCAATGATTTCAACTGTAACCCTTTTAGGTTTACTATGATTGTCTTCACATCCATACTTGCAAAAATAATAATTAAAAGTAGAGAAACATATTTTCAAAATGATTTACTGTGAAATCAATATTTTATATTCTCCACAGAAATTAAAAAGTTAAATAAATAATAAGAAGTAGTGTAAGAAAGACGTATAAGAAGAGAATAGAAATATAAAAGAGAAACCCTTATGCTTATCAAAAAAATTATCAATTTTAAGGTGATAAACAATCAGAAAAGTGAGAGCATTTTTTCATTTTATTAAACCTAAACTAAGATGCATTATTCCATTAAAGAAATTATATAAGTAAGAGAAGAGAAGTATAACTTATGCTTATTTATCAATTTAAAGTGATAAACTATCAGATAAGTGTAACTAAATAAGTTAATAAATAAAAGAGAGAGCATTTTATTTTCATTTTTTTAAATCTAAACTAAGATGCATTATTCCATTAAAGAAATTATATAAGTAAGATTAACACTTACATTCGTTGAGTAAGTTTCTTGTCCCTTGGGAAAATTCTTTCTGTCTTCGCTCTTGGGTGCAACTCTGTTCTAGCAGAGTGATTTTTGCTTCTTTCTCTTATCTGTCGTTGACTAGTGAAGATGCCCATTTTATCAGCTCTAAAATAAAGTTTTAATTAGACTTGTGCCGGTCTCTATCAAAGGCCCGACTGTTCGTTATTACTTTCAGCTGATCAGGCTTTCTTCTTGCCCAGTAGCCCGGGCAAGTAAAAACAATAGGGACTATATAATTATTGTGACTAGAGGAAATAATTATTATATATACATTTATATATATATATATATATATATATATATATATATATATATATATATATATATAGAGAGAGAGAGAGAGAGAGAGAGAGAGAGAGAGAGATATAGCTTTTGGATGTTAATGAATTTGTCATTTCCTATATAAAAAACAAACCAATCTTTACAAAATATTATTAAATTAAAGTTGTAAAAAATGAATCTCACTAATCAAAAAGCAATATTAAATGACTAAGCAAAGATAATTTCCAAATTCCCACTGCTTACAAATTTGTCAGTGATCAATTAATATTACTAACTTTTCAATTACCATTTAATATAAGATCAAATTCCGTGTTTTGCGATTTTTTAAACAGCGTTCTCTGTAGTTAATAAAATCAAGTATCATACTCTTTAGTTAATAATGATCTGAACAAATACTGCTATACACCAGTTGCCCTCATATGATTTCCATTCGAATAATCTAATTTACGTCTGAATAACTCCAGCTATCCATTCTGTTATCTTAATACATATGCGTTTACCTCAGATAAAAATTTCTTTCCCCTTAATGATATATTTAAAGAAAGAAGATAATGAAAAGCATAGGCTGAAAATGGATGGAATTTTCAAGAAACTTTCCATGTTAATAGTTTTAGAATTAAAGAACAGAATGGAAAGTGCAAAAAGGAACTGATTGAAGCCATTTTCTGCAGATTTCCGCTTTTAGTTCGCCTCTGGCTTTTTGCTCGTTAGTATGAAGTTACTGGAGCAGAAAAGCTAGATTTGTGATGTAAACAAATATGGAATTTGAATCCTGATAAGTGAAAGGAAGTGACTTTAAAAGTTTCTGCTGTATTTCACTTCAAGTGGACTGTAAACAGGTTGAAAATTCATACAATAAGTTTTCTAGATATGGATGTGGGAGGGAAAATAGTTTTCTCAATTTTGATTATTGATATATTAATTTGACTTTAATAAGAACGTTAGCTTTGAAATTTTATTTTCATGCAGCTGAAATATTTCAAACTCAAACTCTCTTGTACCTCTCAACCATATGACCTCTCATTTACATTCTGTCATAACTTCAAAGTTTGTTATTTGGTAAACTTGAATGCCAAGCTATCTTTTCTTATTCCATTTGTTCTTTCAAAATTCTCAATGATTTCAACTGTAACCCTTTTATGTTTACTATGATTGTCTACACATCCGTATTTGTAAAAAAATATTTAAAAGTAAAGAAACATATTTTCAAAATGATTTACTATGAAATCAATATTTTATATTCTCCACAGAAATTAAAAAGTTAAGGAAAAGAATAAGAAGTAGTATAAGGGAGACGTATAAGAAGAGAATAGAAGTATAAGAGAGAAACCCTTATGCTTATCTGAAAATTTATCAATTTTAAAGTGATAAACAATCAGAAAAGTGAGAGCATTTTTTCATTTTATTAAACCTAAACTAAGATGCATTATTCCATTAAAGAAATTATGTAAGTAAGAGAAGAGAAGTATATGAGAGAAACTGTTATGCTTATCTGAAAATTTATCAATTTTAAAGTGATAAACTATCAGATAAGTGTAACTAAATAAGTTAATAAATAAAACTGAGAGCATTTTTTCATTTTTTTATATTTAAACTAAGATGCATTATACCATTAAAGAAATTATATAAGTGAGACAAGTATAAGAGCGATACTCTTATGCTTATTTGAAAATTTATCATTTTTAAAGTGATAAACTATCAGAAAAGTGTAACTAAAAAAGTTATTAAATAAAAGTGAGAGCACTTTTTCATTTTTTTAAATCTAAAATACGATGTATTATTTCGTTAAGGAAATTATAAATTTTTTTTACTGAATCAAAAGTTATAAAAAGGAAACCAAAAATTGAATTTTTAATTTTATTATTAAATAGACTCAATTTCCTGCTTCATAATACGAGAAGAATGCTAGCTTTTAATAAAGCAAAAAAAAATTTCTGACTACACAATTTTAATTTACAGAACGTTAGATAAATGGCTGATATTATACTACTTCAAAAGCATTAAATCCTTTGTATTTTTAGCCAATTCGTTTGCAAATTGTCATTGTGGTGTTTAACATTTTAGGCTAACATAACATTTGTATTTCATTCATTTTTTTTGTATATGTACTACATTCCAATTTATTGTATATTTATTCAAAATTTTTGTAATTGGTATTTATATTATCTCATTTTATAGAAATATAGTGGTATAATTGTATTTATGTTAAACAAACCTTGCACTGTAAGTAGTCATAACCAACGGAAATGAATTTAATAAGCAATATAATCAATAATCTTTCCTAGCGACGGCCAGAGTTTTCGGGCTCTGTCATTTTTAGTTGAGATCGGGGTTCGAATTCTGTGCATTGAGAATATCATCCCTAGAACAGATTTCAAACCTAATCGTAGTATAAATACATGACGTACATAAGGAATTGATGAAATAAATACATATATGTGTGTGTAATTACGAAATGCAAACGATTTCGATGGACTGAAGACGTCAGCTGATTTACGATTTAGACGGAGTTCCATTTGCATGCAAAAGCCTGACTTCGTCCCAAGGAGACCCGGTAAGGCTTTCGATTCGAATTCTTATGTAATTATGGTTTTTAACCGTCCCACAAAATGAGCTTTAAGGTCTCGAATATCTTAATTTCAATCTAGCTTTCGTGATGAAACAGAACTGGTGAAGAAAAACATTTCTTCAAGAACATAAAGTAAAATACTTGATCCTAAAAAAATATTTCGTACAGTTTTCTAGTTTTTTTAGACAGCTTCGTTAATTTTTAAAGATTTATCTTATTTGCATTAAAACGAATTTCTACCACAACAAATTTTTATGACATATGTATTAATAATCTGAATTAAAATGTGAAGATTGTCCACATTATTTTTATGTTTTGAGTCGGAAAGGCTATACCTTTCAATATACAACAGTAATAAGCAATCGTTTTTGGCAGCCCGGTACTCATGTTACATTCTTTGTGTTCTTTTGCATACCTGAGAGCTGAGATACTTCAGTAAAAAAGTTCCCTATCTTTCGTCATTCACGGCACCAAGATCATCAGATGAAATCCCAGGGAAGAGTTAAAGAAATGTATCTTGAGACATAAATTATACATATTATTATTATTTGTATAACTCTAGCAGTTGATTTTTAATTTCACGAGAATTTGATGCTTCCTCATATATTGCCTAAAATAAATTAACCAAGACTTTTCAACAAAATCTAGGATTTTTTTTCAGTTTGCTTCAACAGATCTTCAACTTTTGCTTTACAAATCGTCGATTATTTAAGGGAACCTACAAAATATCTTTCTTTATTTTAGCATCGCTGACATCGGAAATTATTTTCTTCCAGTTAAGAAATCAAGCACAATTTTTATCCCTTCCCTAATTAATAATTATGAAAAATTCATATTTGCTGCGAAGTGGGTGTAGAATATTATAATTAGAACTGACTAATAAAGATTGTAATAACATTTATCTCTCCAGGCATAAATGGATCGTACTTTGTCTATTCTGTATACATATAATTATTTTTGTTGCACTTTCTATGCCAGTTGCACTCACACAAGCACAAGAAAATCTATATACAATATAGCTATGCAGGAAACCTAGTAATAATACGGACTTTTGAATCGAAGCATATGAACGGACAATATAAATAATTCTTCATTTTGTTTTATCTAAATGTACATAATTTTTCTTGCTATTAGTTGCATACTCTACTGGAATAGAACAAAATGTATAGTCACTGTGCAATAGAACAGTTTTCAAACTAGTTCTAGAGGATAATATGTACAGTCTCCACTCTTGACCTAGAGCACCTCTAGAACCACAAATGCTGTTAGAATACACTATATCCTTTAATTGGGAATGCAAAACTTAAATATCTCTGTAGCGGTTACGGAATAATCCTAATTAATGCATTTTCAAAGCTGATTTAAACAATTAACCCTAGAACAAAAAGTTCACATTTTATTTATTAATTTTGATACTTAACAAGGTAATTTAATTCACGTATTGTTTATTGATGAAGTTCATTGGAAGATTTATTTATTTCAAAGGTTCTTCTGATTTTTAAATTTGATAGGAGCTTCTTCTTCGGATTTTCTTCTACAACTAGATATGCTATAGTATGCGGTACTGGTAACTGTGAGAGAATAATCATAATTTAGTGATTTCCCAAAGCGGATTTAAAAATTTAACTCTAGAACAAGAAGTTCATATTTCTGTTATTAATTCTGATCCTTAACAAGGTAATTTAATTCACGTATTATTTATTGATGAAGTTCACTGGAACATATATTTATTTCAAAGGTTCTCCTGATTTTTAACTCTAATAGGAGCTTCTTCTTCTGATTAATTTTCTTCTATCACTAGATATGTTATAGTATGCAGTACTGGTAACTATGAGAGAGACAGACCTTACTGCAAATAAAAAAATAATTAGGTATTTACCCTCATTTTGGTTTTACCATTACTTCATGGGGGACAACGCCTTCCTGGGGGATCTCGCGCTTGCTGCCACTAACTCAAGCCGTACGTATCCTCTGGGTAGTGCTAAATGAGAGACAACCTCAGGGGTATACCTCCTTTAGGTATACCCCTGAGGTTTCCACATGTATACTAGTGTTATACACGGGTTTCATTCACCTGCAGTATACGTGAGTGATCCGGGTCTTTAGTCATTCCTAGTATTCTAGAGCTTAGTTCTAAAGTATTTGCTCCTCACCGGGTTTGACAAAATTAAAATCGGACCATAACAGAGCTCTCGTAGGTTAACAGTAGCTCAACTGCTATTGTGGTTGCTGACGTGACCTCTGGTCTTCAGTATATATGCTGCTGTGCGTCTTCGAGATGGGTCAGCGTAAGAAATGTATTACTATTAATTCCTTTTGTTTCTAAAACACAAAAATTGCCGTCCTTTGAATGATCTAAAAGGTTTTGAGAGGGCAAAAAATTATAGAGAACCTTATCTCATTCTATTAGACGTTTAATACAGAACACACAAAAGAATGTGAGACATCTAGTTCTTATCCTAGTCTCTCATTTTACAACCACGATATAGCTCATAACATTTTGTATTTTTTACAAAAAAAATTCCACTTTTGATAGTTAAATGTTACATTTCCACTCGTATAACAGTAATTATCCGAAATATTAAGACACTACATTCACATGTCGGTTCACTAAATAGCTATTCACTCAATGCAATTAGTTAATGGAAATCACTTACTTGATTTATATAATTAGAAAAACTATAATAAAATTTCACTATATACTTTCCAGAATAATAATGGTATGTTTCTGAAAAATCACATCCATTAGACACAAAGATTTGTTTAACGTAAAAAATATGGGATTATGAAACAACCATTGATGATAAAAAAATCTCGCTTACATACTTAATTTCAGCAATAAAAAGTTACATTAAAAACACGTAAATTTTTTTGTACCAAAAATTGTATTTACTATTGTAATTGACTTATATGTAAAAAATTTTTAAGTCATAATGTAAAGTTTATTGTAATTCATAAATCATATAAATTTCAGATTCATTCATGATAACTACGTCGAACGGTTAGGCCATTTCTATTAGGTACCAAAGTTCGTAGTTTGTATTGCACGTCTGGAATAGTTTTTTGTATCTATTTCGGAATCGGCTTTAAGCAGTAGGTCCCTGATCATTAGCTTTCTTGCAGTAATATAATACACCGTAGTGTTCTCAACCAATTAACCATAATAGGTTTGAAAAGAAAAGTATATGTAACAAAATAATAAAAATCAGAAAATGTAAGCATTTATTTTTTTGAGTTGCTTTTAACGATATTTTTTCTAACGGCGTCTAAAAGTTTACAATATATACATGAAAACCATTATGAAAATATATTTCATTAGAAGTAGCTTACAGTAGTTCTAGAAATGTTGTGTAATACTTACTTACGGATATTTCGTTTCAGATAATCCATTTTCCCTCAATCAGTCATATATAGTGTTTATTCATATTCATAAAGTCATCTGGCTACCAAAGCTGATATCCCCTTAGGATTCTTGATATGCTACTAAGTGCATTATTGAGTTGGTGGGAGACGTATCTAAAGATAACTGAGGCACGAAAAGTCTGCAGAATTTCTTCAGATGTATTTGTTACCTTATTTGTTTTTTCAATACAACTTATATACTTTCTAATTTTTAATAGAGCCTAATTATTTAGTAATTTTATATGTAATAACCGGAATGCAATTTTGATAAACACTGACACATTTTCAATTAATATTCCTCCGACTAACAATAAAAATGTATTGAATCATATAATTATTTTGAAAGATATCATTCAATTTTTACAATAAAAGAAGAAGCGATCATTAAAAGAAAATTGTGCTACTACATCCTTCGTCTTGTAATATTATTTTTAATACAAAATACTATTATCTTTGTAAAACATAAAAATTCAAACATTCATTAAATATTCCACCAGAAAGGGTTCAGACTGCAATCGAACAGAAAGTGAATACTTTTATATCAGTCCTTAATTTAAAGATATGACATTTCGCAGATAATTGATTTAAAGCTATGCCCGACAATACTAATATGCGTAGAATTTTTTTGCATAAAATCGCAGATTTCATTCAAAAGAAAAGGTTGAAAACGAAATATTATAATAGTGTAAATATTATAACTAAATATTATAAAAATTAAAAAATTGGACTTCTAAATCAAATTGTTTTTGGTTTCTAAGAGTTTTGTATGTACATACAAACGTAATACTAAAACGTGTCAAAGTTAATTCAGTAAATATCAAAAGGAGTTCTTCAGCTAAAATCTGATCACTGACATTTTATGTATACATATTATACATGAAAATAACAGTCAACATAAAACATTAAATGGATTTAAATCTATGCATGACAGCACTAATATGCGTTGAGATTTTCTGGCATAAAAAATGTAGATTCCAATATATTATAATAGTATAAATATAATAGAATATTTATACTATTATAACTAAATATTATAATAGTATAAATATTATAAAAAAATCGACCTTCTAAAGCAAATTGTTTTTGGTTTCTGCAGGGAATGTAATCATCATTTGCACAAGCATAACCAAGAAATATACTTAAGGTTTAAAATTTGAAGTGTTTTGTATGTACATACAAATGTTATACTAAAACATACAAACGTACATACAAACGTAATACTAAATGTTAAAATGTACTCAGTAAAGGTCAAAAGGTGTTTTTCCACTGAAATCTAATCACTGACATTTTATGCATAAAAATAAAAGGCAACATAAAACATTAAATTGATTTTAAACTATGCATGATAACACTGATATTTGTTGAGATTTTCTGGCATAAAAATTCAGATTACATTCAAAAGAGAAGGTGGGAAACGAAATATTATAATAGTATAAATATCATAACTAAATGTTATAAAAATTCAAAAATTCGACTTCTAAGGCAAATTGTTTTTGGTTTCTGCAGGGAATGTAATCATCATTTACACAAGCATAGCCAAGAAGAATACTTAAGGTTTAGAAATTGAAGATTTTTGTATGTACATACAAACATAATACTAAAACGTGTGAAAGTTAAATCAGAAAATGTCAAAAGTAGTTCTTCAGCTAAAATCTGTTCACTGATATTTTATGTAGACATATTATGCATAAAAATAAAAGTCAACATAAAACATTAAATGGAATTTGACCTATGCATGACAACACTAATATGCTTTGAGATTTTCCGGCACAAAAAGGCAGATTCCAATAAAAAGAGAAGGCGGAAAACGAAACATTATAATAGTATAAATATTATAAAAATTCAAAAATTCGACCTTCTAAGGCAAATTGTTTTTGGTTTCTGCAGGGAATGTAATCATCATTTGCACAAGCATAGCCAAGAAAAATACTTAAAGTTAAAAATTTGACGTGTTTTGTATGTACATATAAACGTAATACTAAAACGTGTCAAAGTTTCTTCCGTAAATGTCAAAATGAGTTCTTCAGCTGAAATCGGATCACTGACATTTTATGTAGACATATTATGCATAAAAATAAAAGTCAACATAAAACATTAAATTTATTTTAAGCTATGCATGACAACACTAATATGTGTTGAGACTTTCCGGCATAAAAATGCAGATTCCGATCGAAAGAGAAGGTGGAAAACGAAGTATTATAATAGTAAAAATATTGTAAAAATTAAAACATTCGACCTTCTAAGGCAAATTGTTTTTGGTTTCTGCAGGGAATGTAATCATCATTTGCACAAGCATAGCCAAGAAAAATACTTAAAGTTAAAAATTTGACGTGTTTTGTATGTACATATAAACGTAATACTAAAACGTGTCAAAGTTTCTTCAGTAAATGTCAAAATGAATTCTTCAGCTGAAATCAGATCACTGACATTTTATGTAGTCATGTTATAGATAAAAATAAAAGTCTACATAAAATATTAAATTTGTAAGATTTTTGGTTTTTTTTGCTTATTTATTTATTAAATTTTTCAATCTTTAAAACAACTTGATGGAATTTATAGATTTCTTTTATAATCATTCACCATGTTATACTGTTATATACTTGGCAGCATATATGTATGCATAATTCATAGTAAATCAATATAATTTACCAAGAATTTCCCGGCCCTAGGAAATCCTGCCCTTTTGCTATAATGATCAATTTGTATAAAATAAAGAAAATTGTCCAGTTTATAATGCGGAAAAATCAACAAGTAAATTTCAGAAGCTAATATATAAGAAAAATATTAGAGTAGAAATATGAAATACATATTAAATAATGGTATACATATTATATACATATAATATACATATGTAGATTGTATATCATATGATATGCATATTATATACATATAATATACATATGTAGATTGTATATCATATGATATGCAATTTATATACATATGATATACATATTAAATTTGAAGTATTGTATTGTAAATTTGAAGTTTTGTATGTATATAGAGACGTAATACTAAACATGTCAAATTTTACACAGCAAATGTCAAAATGAGTTGTTCAGCTGAAATCTGATCACTGACATTTTATGTAGACATATTATGCATAAAAATAAAAGTTAACATAAAACATTAAATTTGTGAGCTTTATGGGTTTTTTGTTTATTTATTTATTAAATTTTCCATTTTTAAAAAACACCCTGGTGAAATCCATAGTTTATATTTTCAAAAGCATTCACCACATTATAATGTTATATAATTGGCAGCATATATGCATGCGCAATTGATAGCAAAGTAGTTTAATTTACGAAGACTTCCCCTGTTCCAGGAAATCATGCCCCTTTGCTTTAAAGAACAATTTGTATAAAATAAAGAAAATTGTCCTGTTTATAATGCGGGAAAATCAACAAGAAATTTTCAGAAGCAAATAAATAGGAAATATTAATGTAGAAATATGAAATACATATTGAATAAGTAAATTGGATCAAATATAATAAACTGTTTGGAAAATATAAGGAATTATTATCATTTAGAAGTGTAAAATTATTAAATACTTAATATATAAATATGATAGACACTTTTAAATACATTATATATATATATATATATATATATATATATATATATATATATTTATTTATATATATATATATATATATATATATATATATATATATATATATATATATATATATATATATATATATATATATATATATATATATATATATATATATATATACATATATATATATATATATATATATATATATAAATTGGTATAAATTTAATGTGAGGAATCTTTGACATCTGAGGGAATCTTTATTATTTAAAAGTGTGAAATTATGAAAGAGTTCATAAATAAATATTAAATGTACGGTTAAATTCTAGAATTAGAATCTATATAATAAATTATAATAAATATATATATATATATATATATATATATATATATATATATATATATATATATATATATATAATATATATATATATATATATATATTATATATATATATATATATATATATATATATATATTTGAAATATAAGGCATTATTAGTAACTCAGTATTTTGATATGCAAAGATTTCAGTATGTAAATATTAAAAGAATCTAACATTCAAGTAAGAATAAATAGTTCCAGGTATTGCAATAAAATATTTATTCTATATTTTATAATTATCATGTTGAAACCCAAAAGTATCTACAAAATCAAAGACATTTCGTTACTGATAATTATATTTAAAAGTATTTATATTGTGACTTCAAATAAAGCGTAATAATTTACACACTCTGGAACGTAATAACCGGAACGAAATATTTATAAACAAAAGTCCTTGTGGAATAACTATTTCTATGAAATACGAGTAAATACATGTGTTTTAATGGATGGTGTAATTACACTGAAACATTCTTTCCTTTGTTCTAACGAAAGAAAAACCGGTAGAAAACGTTGAGTTGCATTACTAAGCCTCTTGTCTTTTTCTATTTAAAAAATATCCTTGGTGAAATACATTATTCTCTGTGGAGCAAGAAAAAAAACTCTGTTTACCCAAAAGCAGAAGAAAAGATGAAACAGATGAAAGCCATTTTCTATTATTTGTGATGGATAGTATAATGCTGATAATATTCGTCGTACTAACATTATGTTTCATAAATTTTCATTGTGTTTTTTTACGCTATCAATCACGATTTATGAGAAATAGCTTGGTTATATTTTCTTTAAGGAAAAAAAATCTTAAAAATGTATTTTAATATCAGACCACAAAGACCCAAAGAATAATAAAAAGGAATTATATTTTTTTTCGGCGGAAGAATACTTCCTTTGGGAACGTTATACGATAAATATTTTCCCTACGCCATCTGGAAATAAACATCCGCAGTTTTTTCTCCCTTGGTAAATCTTTCAACAGTTATGTGTTTTGATTAAAAAAAAGGGGGGGAGTGTATTCCTAATTTTCGTGTACCGTGTGTTAAAAAATAAGCAGCTTCTCATTTTCATTTTACGATGCCTCATCTATTATAATGAGTAAATATTTATTTCGTGTTATTTATATTTCTATCGAAAAATAAGAAATAAATTTATTGCCCTTTTCGTCGGGAATAAATGCGGATGCCTTAAACTGAAAGAGATTTTGTGGTATAGGATAATGCCTCGAAACCTTTTATTGACTTTCTTTTTAATCTAATTTTTGTAAGAGCTTAATATTTGAAGGTTTATATAAAAAAGTACAAAACATAAAGCTAAATTATTTAGTTTTTTTAACATTTTTTAAGTTTGCTTGCTTTGTCGATTTAAATAAGTTTAATTATTTAAAGGGATATATACATTCTGTTTAAATAAAAATTTTTTAAAATTATTTATGTTGTTTAAAATAATGCATGGTTATATTAAGTACCAATGACTAATACCAGGCCTGTTGAGGTAACACAAAGAATTAAGACACCAGATACAAATGAGCGAAGACTTACTCTTTTGAAGACATTTTTATTTACAAATCTATTTTTGAACAATCTGGTGACGCAAATAAAATATATTCAATCTCAATATGGAGACTCCGTAAACTGCTGGAATGTTAGATCAACTCCCGCTGATGATGCTATATTCAGATGAACAAAATGGTTGAACATTCCCAGTCTGTGCTGAAGTTCTCCGTTCGCTTCGTCTTGGCCTACTTTTCCTCTGAAGAGGTCTTCAAATCTGCCGAGCAAAATCCAAATACTGCTGTTGTCAGGGCCAAAAACGACTGACCCGTGTTAGCAATCCCTCCTGTCCAATGGGGTCGAAGGGGGGGTACTGACATCGCCCTCGCCCCTAGGTCAGTATCCTGGCTTTGTCCAGCGGTGTAATTCACTGTTACAGGTTAGTATCTTAAAATCCAGATATCTAAAAATAATTTAAATTAAAATTTAATAATTTAAATTAAAGGTCTTTATCTTGAGATTTTAGGATTGTTACGGGCTTTCATAGAATGACAAAACTTTTCTTATAATATTATTATATTTTAATAAATTTTATGTATTTTTCTAAGGTCAACTGTGACTTAGGTGATTTAGTTACTAATTTTAAAAACGGAATTGTGTTTCACTACACCATGATTAGAATCCCGACTGCATAGAACGGACATGATGCTGGGGATTTGCCCAATATCATCCATGTTTAACAGAAGTGTGTGCTAGGCACCTATAGGACACTTGCAGGAAAGCAGTTCTATCCTCAAAATTGTTGATTTTTGGATTCATCCACTGTAGTACACATGGGATAATGGTAATCCCAGTGAAGTCATCCACAATCTTGACTTTCCAATGTGAGTTTATGTATTTTCTCAGGCCACTTATGACTTAGGTGACTTAGTTGTTAATTTTAAAACCGGAAGAATGTTTCACTACACCATGATTAGAATCCTTGTTGAATGGAAAGGACATGATGCTATTGGTATGCCTAATATTATTCAAGTTTAACACAAGTGTAGGCTGGCACTATAGAACACTTGCAAGAAAACAGTTCTACGCTGAAAATGGGTGCTGTTTGGATTCGTGCTCTGTAGTAGACATGGGATACAGGTAATCCCAGTGAAGTCATCCCCAATCTTGACTTTTCTATGCAAAATATAGCTTGTTATTTATATTATGCTATTGTACAAATATATTTTGTCCAAAAATAATGTTTAATATTATCGTTATACAGTTATATACAGTCATTACCGTTATATTTTAAATGGTATAATATTATTAATTGCAATGTCTTTTTATTATATATCATTATAAATATTTACTTTATGAAAGATTTGTTTTAGTAAAACACTTTTTCAGTACTATTTTTATTGTATTAAAATATATATTTACTGTTTTTCTGATGTGTTAACGCTAACGTTGTCAAACGAAATTATAGCAATCTAGCAGCATGTTCTATCAAGTCATTCATTCTCACTTATATACTGATAATGGGCTTATCGTGTTGATGTGATATCACTAAAAGCATAGTTGGTATATGCCAAGTTAATACTCTTTGTGAGATTACCCTATCTCAAAAACCATTCAATTTTAACAGGTAAAAAACTTGAAGAATATCTTTAAACAGGAGTTTGAAATTACTATTTTCTCTGTTCTTCTGTCATCTCGATTTAAAATTTGCTTTCCATTATTGTTCTTTACACTTTTCCTAACTTCAGTGTTTTTCAAGAACATCCTTCTATAAAATGTAGTTATTACTCTTTTGCTACTCACTTCCATTCTGTTCTTTTATGTTGAAGTACTTTTTATATTGGATATCTCATAAATATTGATTGCTAATACTATTAACTGTCAACCTGAAAAATAACCATTAATTTGACATTTTTAGAAATATATTTACACAGTTTTAAAAAATTCATTTTATCAAGTACAGTGTCATTTGCTTAGCAAAAATCCATTCCGAAACCCTCACAAAACATTATTGGTCTACGAACATGCATCATTTAAGTATAAATAATCCACTTATTGTGATAATGATATCTTGACAAAAGCTATTTCTAAGGCAGCACATTTTTTTCCTGTGTTCATTTTAATGCTTTTTTTCAGTACACATCGTTTTCCTTTTATTGCATTTAAATTATGTATTTTTATTGTAAATGCTTTAAAATAAAACTTTAACTGCTATAAAACGAAATGATATTCTTCTAATGGTTCCCCATAATGGCTATTCAAATAATAAAGAGCAAAATCGTCAGTCTCCTATAAACAGAAAAATAAAATTTATAGGATGATCATTGAATAATTTTTCTATTGGGTATTCAATAAATATTGAAACTTTAATAATTAACTAATAAATTGATGAGAACACATTTGCTTTCTATTTCGAGAAATGTATTTACACTTTTTACAATTAGTTTTATCATGCAAAATATTATCATTTTATAATGTCATCAGCAAAACATTATTCCTAAATATGTACAAATTATATTTGCCTACGAACATACATTGTATTTATAAAAAGTAATTAATAAATTGAAATTATAATACTTTGACAAAAGTCATTTTAAGATAATTATACTTCTTCCCATTTATTTATATAATGTTTTTATAAACATTAGAATGGTTTTCTTATTACTATTTACGTGTTTTCCATTTTACACTTTATACTAGATTATAGCCCGTCATATGACGAGAACAGTAAAATTTTTAATTTTCCAGAATCGTAAAATACCCTATGAGGCAGGTAAAAAATGTTTTTTTTTTTGGCTAAGAATTATCTTGCAACAAAAAATAATCGATGATTAAATTTAAATTTATCCCATATGTACCTAATCTATTATTTAAGCCAAATATAAAAGAAAATTATTTACGTAATATCTAAGTTCAGTGATAAAACGTATGAAAATAATGTATAAGATATTTAAATAATTTATAAAAAGAAATGATTAAACGAGAGGGTTAAAGAAATAATAATGAGCAAAATTGTCAGTTTCCTATAAATAGAAAAATAAAATTTATAGGATGATTATTGAATACTTTTTCTATTGGGTATTCAATAAATATTGAAACTTTAATAATTAACTAATAAACTGATGAAAACACATTTGATATTTAAAGAAATGTATTTACACTTTTCTCAATTAATTTTACCATGTACACTATTATCATTTTATAATGTCATCAGCAAAAAAACCATTCCTAAATATGTTCAAATTATATTTGCCTACGAACATACATTGTATGTATAAAAAGTAATTGATAAATTGAAATTATAATACTTTGACATTACTTGAGGGTTAAAGAAGTAATAATGAGCAAAAACGTAAGTCTCCTATAAATAGAAAAATAAAATTTATAGGATGATTATTGAATACTTTTTTCTATTGAGTATTCAATAAATATTGAAACTTTAATAATTAACTAATAAATTGATGAGAACACATTTGCTTTCTATTTCAAGAAATGTATTTACACATTTTACAATTAGTTTTATCATGCACAATATTATCATTTTATAATGTCATCAGCAAAATATTATTCCTAAATATGTACAAATTATATTTGCCCACGAACATACATTGTATGTATAAAAAGTAATTAATAAATTGAAATCATAATACTTTGACAAAAGTCATTTTAAGATAATTATACTTCTCCCCATTTATTTATATAATACTTTTATAAACATTAGAATGGTTTTCATATTATTATTTACTAGTTTTCCATTTTCCTCTTCATACTAGCTTATAGCCCGTCATATGACGGGATCAGTAAAATTTTTAATTTTCCAGAATCGCAAAGTACCCTCTGAGGCAGGTAAAAAAAATGGTTTATTTTGTTTGGCTGAGAATTATCTTGCAGCAAAAAATAATCGATGATTAAATTTTAAATTATCCCATATGTATCTAATCTATTATTTAAGCCAAATATAAAAGAAAATTAATTATGTAATATCTAACTTCAGTGGTAAAAAGTATGAAAATGATGCAGAAGATATTTAAATAGTTTAAAATAAGAAATAATTAAATGCGATGGTTAACCCACTGAACGGACACGTGGACGGGGGTTCGACAGCGAATTCCTGTTCGAATACGGACCTGTCGACCCCTTCTCGTTCGCACTCGTATAACACACTTTTGAGGGAAAAAATATTGCAAAGCGATAATAAATGAAAGAAACTAATTTTGCGTAACGGAACTCCTTTACCTTGCAGGGAAAATAACTTAAAATAGCCTGACAACTTTTAACCTGGCAACTCTAGTATGGTACGGTAAGTTCCGTCTGGAATGTACGAAAAGGGTGACTGTTTTGAAAGGGGAAAAGGTGGGGAGGATGGTCGGTGGATGAGTTAAAGGAATGACGTCATAATGCTAGAAAAAAATGTTATTTTTACCTATTTATTAGTGATAAATTGATAGATTTAATCGCCTGTTCTTAACCTGGGAAAATAGTGCTTCAAATAACAGTATTAAATGCTAGAAAATGGGGCAAGGTGGGGTTTCAAAAGTTGATAACCCTAACTCATCAAGTTTCAAATATGGATGCCTCTATCCATTCCAGGTACCAGGTTCATTAATTCGAGAACAGATGGACAGATAATTTAGGCAAATTATATAGATGATTGCCATACACTACAACCACATTGCATCAAACTTACATAAAACTACGAATTCTTAATCATACGGGAGTAGAAATTTATGTTTCTGATTTACAATAATTATTCACATTAACTATATTATACTTTTTTATATATTTATTTGTGCTAAAATATATAATTTTTTGCAATGGTGTATTCATTTTTCTTAAATTTTACTACATCCATATACATTAAATTGCAACAAATATTAAACATTCGGGATTAATTTAAATTGTGGATTTTACCCCTCACAACAAATATGGAGGGACTTATTAAACGACAGTTATACATCCAGTTAAAGAGGAATTTCAAACCGAGTGGTTACACACAAACGAAGACACTTATTAATTTTTATTAAGTTATATAACTTAAACGCTCGATATTTATTAGTCCTTGAAATAAACTGCTAGGCTTTATGAAAAGAAATTAATGTTAATTAAATTTTCATTGCAACGAAAAATAATCGATGATTAAAATTATCACGTATGCACCTAACCTATTATTTAAACCAAATATAAAAGAAAATTATTTACATAATATTGAAGTTCAGTGATAAAACGTATGGAAATAATGCACACGATATTTAAATAATTTAAAATAAGAAATGATTAAATGAGATAAAATGACGTCATAATGCTAAAAATAAATGTTATTTTTACCTATTTATTATGTGATAAATTGATAAATTTAATCGCCTGTTCTTAACCTGGGAAAATGGATCTTGAAATAACGGCATTAAATGCTCGAAAAGGGGGAAGGGGTGGATTTCGAACGTTTTAAAGACGACAGTGTTTTCTGTGATTTGAAGCATATTTATACCAATTTATTTTAGAATCGGATCAATAGTTTAGGAGAAAATAAAATTTACTTGCTTTAAATTTTGCTAAACCTAACTCATCAAGAATCCAGTATGGGTGCCTCTATTCAATGTCCAACCGCTTCATAAATTCCAGGAAAGACCGACAGAGTACTTAGGCTATTATTATATAGGGTATGTTTTCCATTTTACTCTTTAAATTACGTATCGTGCAATTCAAGTGATTTGAAATAAACCTTGAAATGTTTTAATACAAAATGCAATACTTTAAATGAAGAACATAATAGAATATATAAATCATTAGTTATAATAAGGAGAATAAATAGTGTAATTTATTGATATTAAATTATATATTCAAAACCGTAGAAAAGAGTTGAATATTTAGAAACAGTTAGAGAAATATGAATCATAAAATGAAGATTATTTTTACTCTTAAAAGAAAACTACATTCTTATTTCTCTTTAACTTTTATCTACAAGACCATCTAAAAACACATTAAATGTGATAGACATGTGTCCTTTCTTAATTACTTTATATATATATATAGTATCATATTACTTTTCCATCAACATTCTTGAACTAAATGCTTGCTATATTTAGCACATATTTTTAACCTTAAACGACTGAATTTTGACTTTGCCTCATTTTGTTTATAGCTGTTTAAAGTTTTAAAACTTAATTTTCTCGATAATAACACATCACACGGATCTTTAATGAACTTTCCAATACTGTCGAAAGTTGTTTAAAATAAGGAATCCCTACAGGGGCAGCTGAGTTGTGTTTTTCCTGCTTAAAGAGCTCTTTGCGAAGTTATTGAGAAACAAGCGATAATTTATGCTAAATACTAAAAAGGGCTAAATCGTTCGATGATACATATTTTGGAAGATTCTGGGCGTATGTGCGTGGCTATTTTTAAAGATAAAGCAAGTGAATTTCGTTGCTATTAATTCTATATTTGATGAAAAGTATTTCACTCTAGTAGTTGATGATGTATACAGTGTTTCAATTGAACTAACTGTTTTAAATGGTTACTATATTATATAAATAATGAGAATATACAAAATTTTTAAATGAATATTTACATTAGTTATTTTGTTAGACTTGCTATTATTCGAAATTACTGACATTTATATAAATTATAATCTAAAACCTAATTTGAATCTCGAAATAAATTTAATATATTTATTAGGAAACTTGTATTACTACATCTAAGATTGGATGTTAACAGGTTATCATACAGTAGAATAAGGCTACAATAATTAAATAAAAAATAAATTATTTTTTTATTATATATAATTTTTCCGGAAGCCCGATGACGTTGGGTTATCGCTTTGCCCTCCCACGACACAGGTCCGAGGTTCGATACCCGGGCTGGACAATGTTGACTCAGCCTTTCATCCATTCAGTGGGTAGATGAACTAAGGACCAATCGTGCTTGGAAGCTAAACACTGGGGGTTCCGAATAAGATTGACCACCTAACCGGAACATATGCTTCGCACCCCAGGGCCCTTGATCACTTAAACGGAGATTGGCACTGTAGGCCCTGGCCCACTAGGAGCTGTTGCACCAAGGCGTTTGGTTTTAGAGTAATTTATTATCTGTGTAAACCTATGGTTCTTTTTTATGGTTCTTTTTTGAGTTTATGAAAAATACAATATGGAATTTAAATATTTTAAGAATGATGTATAGTATTAGAGAAAATAGATCGAAGAGCTATAAATAACCATCCAAACACCGAAAGATTGTTCAAAAACTTATTTAATATTTTTTATTTAAGGCGAAGTTTTAAGGATTTCAAGGATATTACTTTAATTATTTATTTGTTGGGTATTTTTCAGACCTATGAGTTTGGTTCACTATCGTGTTTTTTATTAATTTAAAATTTGCAGATAACTTTGTAATTGCTTGTATTTTAGTTCGGAAAATTAAATGTATTTAGTTTGGAAAATAAAATTTATTTGAACAATCCCTTTATTTAAATTTAATAATCTTTCTGTTTTGAAAAATCTTTTTACAATTTTCAAACATTAATATTTTCATCTCAAGATTTATGAAAGCTTTCTACATTTTAAATAATATGTAAGCTCAAAATGTACTGTTTGAGAAATGATGGGAAATGTAAGAGTTTCTCATTTGTATTACAAGAAACTGTTTTGAATCCTTAATAAAGGTAAATGAAGTATAATTACCTTAATAGTGGTAAAGGAACATAAAACTTATTTGAACAATCCATTTATTTAAATGTAATAATCATTAAGTTTTTAAAATTCATTTTACAATTTTGAAACATTCATATTTTTACCTCAAGATTTATGAAAGCTTTTCGCATTTTAAATAATATGTAAGCTCAAAATGTACTGTTTGAGAAATGATAGAAAATGTTGGAGTTTCTCATTTTTATTACAAGAAATTGTTTTGAATCCTTAATAAAGGCAAATGAAGTGTAATTACCTTAATAAGGGTAAAGGAAAATAAAATTTATTTGAACAATACATTTATTTAAATGTAATAATCTTTACGTTTTTAAAATTCATTTTACAATTTTGAAACATTCATATTTTCACCTCAAGATTTAGGAAAGCTTTCTACATTTTAAATAATATGTAAGCTCAAAATGTCCTGTTTGACAAATGACGGAAAATGTAGGATTTTCTCTTTTTTGTTACAAGGAAATTGTTTTTAATCCTTAATAAAGGTAAATGAAGTGTAATTACCTTAATAATGGTAAAGGAAAATAAAATTTATTTGAACAATCCATTTATTTAAATTTAATAATCTTTCTGTTTTGAAAATTCATTTTGCAATTTTCAAACATTCATATTTTCACCTCAAGATTTATGAAAGCTTTCTACATTTTAAATAATATGTAAGCTCTAGATGTCCTCTTTGAGAAATGATGTTAAAAGTAGGAGTTTCTCATTTTTGTTACAAAGAAATTGTTTTGAATCCTTAATAAAGGTAAATGAAAATGAACAATCCGTTTATTTAAATGTAACAATCTTTACGTTTTGATAATTCATTTTACAATTTTGAAACTTTCATATTTTCACATCTAGTTTTATGAAAGCTTAATAAAGGTAAATAATGTGTATCGCACAAATATTTCCAAAAATTACTAATATTGCACATTTAATAAAATTAAAAGAAAGACAGAGGACTCCGCTTAATGTGGTCGCTGTTCATGTTATCAATCGTTTATTGTTATCGAAATTACTTGGTCCCGTTTTTCTCTATTCATTTTTATGTTTAAGTTATCGTTTTATGGGATCATTACATCGGATAATATTATCAGTTTTCGAACCTCATTTTAACAGGCAAAGGCATATTCACAATGTATTCAGAAGGAACCCATCCTTTCTTCTCCTTCGCTGTTGTTTGAATTTTTTTTAAATTATCCGTTTTGCACCTGGGGAAATGGTGAATGAACAAAGGAGTGGGATTTTCACGTTCCTGAAATTTTTTCAGAAATACTCACACCCTCTGGTGGTCAGTAGTTGTCAGATAAGCAGAAGGTAACACATTCTTATCAGAACTGAGAAGGAACGTATTCAGATTTTATACCTTGCTCGCTTACATGCTGCTTGTCGATATGGAAGCCAGAAAGCGAAATGTTTAGCGTTAAAAACTAAATATTGAAATTTTAAATCGTTATGACAGCGCAGTTAAACGTTTCTCAGCTTCTGAATTGCATTGAAAGTGTTGAAACGTGGAGTACAACACCGCTCCGGTGACTTTAAAAACATTATGATTACGAACGCTTTATCAATGAGCTTCTCAGATAGAATTGTAGACAGTCAATAATTGATCAATTAATTTTATTATGTAAGCAATTCTTATGTCTTAACCCTTTATATCCTGAATTAATTTACCCTCAACTTTCTTACTGCATTTTTGCATCATTAGATAAGTTTTAATGGAGAATAATCATAGAAAAAAAGAAATTAATTTTTACTGTATTTTAGTAGTAAATTTTGCAGCTCGTGCTTTCTAGTACCAGCATACATTTTTGACTCTATGATAGAAAATAAAGCATTAAATTATTAATAAAACAAATGAAATGCTTAGCTGCTAAGTATAGAAGTTATATAGTACCAAATAACTGGTAATAAACAGCTAAATTTACTCATTTGAATAACACGTGTATCAACTCTACTACAAAATGACCTTCGAATGCTACAAGCCAAATATAAAATCCTTACTATGTGAATAAAAAGGATTCCTGATCGGTGCTGTCATTTCTTTTCTACCGTAGGAATTGCATCGTTCATGTCCTTGTGATTACACTTAGGAAACACGGCTTTATTAGGAATATATAGGTGTTTGATTGATGAAGTACTTATAAGTACCGTCAGAATAAAAAGGGTTAAAGGATAATATACAGTACATAACTATAAGGTGAGTTTTTCCATTTTAATTTGAAATATATTATGAGTGAATTAAAGGGAGTGGTGTGTTATTTGATCTAATATTTTATATCGTTTAATGTTATCAATCGGTTATCGTCATCAAAATCGTGGTGTTCAAACTGATCAAACTGAGGCCACTATATTTTCACCTCCACATTTATGAAAGCTTTCTACATTTTAAATAATGTGTAAGCTGAAAATGACCTGATTGAGAAATGGTAGTAAATGTAGGAGTTTCTCATTTTTTTTTACAAGGAAATTGTTTTGAATCCTTAATAAAAGTATATGAAGTATATCTTTCAAATATTTCCAAAAACTAATAATATTTCAAATTTAATTAAAGGAAAAGAAATATAATTTAAAAATAACATGTTTAAAAACCAGCGAGAAATACTGATTAATTCATTTTGGTGACAGTTTCTATCAAAAGGTAAAATTATATTCTTAAGAAAGTTTATTATATTTTTAAATTACAGACTATAGTTCATCATTATATTTCATTAATTAACTGAGTGAAAACATTTAATAAATAATCTACTTTCCCTTTCAGCCTTTTTTTTATGGTATACTATTAAAGGATTTTCCAGGATATGGCAAAAACTAATTAACGGTTTGAAATACATTGAGTTTAAATAAATTGTAATAACGATTCACTAATGAGCTTTAAAATACACTAGAATCAATGAGTTAATGTGCTTAGATTCCGCTTTACTTTGAATGAAAAATATGTAAACTGTTATACATATTTCAGTGTAAACAACTTCTCAACTTCTGCTCTCGCGTTATTCAAAAATGCATATTCTACTACTTCATCAGATATTAGCGCTAAATCTCGTTAGGTATTTAATTTAAGTAATTCTTCGAAGATAATTGCACGTGACGCTAAGGAATTTTTAATTACTTCGAAACGGAAACAACGTCGTAAGAAAACCTGAGACGAATTTAAATGAATTTCATCTTTTTTGTTCATTTTTAAACTAATAGCAGTCATAACTCATAATGTTGCATTGATGGGAATCAAATTCTAATGTGATGGAATAAATATAATATAATGAAAACTCTTAATTTGAAGCTAAAAAATTTAACCAATAATGGTTTGCCATTCTGTGAATATTTATGAAAAAGAAGATTTAGATTCTTTATTCAACAACAGGAAGGCATTGACTTCACTTTATAACATTCAACAACTCACTATGAATATTTAATTTTGTTTGTTTGTGTAGTAAAGATTAGAAATAAAAATATTTCCTTTCAAAAAGGATATCATATAATATTTAGATGTTATCAGTAGGAGTAAATTATTTGTCGTATTTGAAATGCAGCAAATGTTTTAAGGCCATGAATTATCGCCATTTACGGAAGATACAAACAAAATGCCCTTTTAAAGTTAGCAATTTTGGCATACTTGTTATTTTTTAACCAGAAGTAAGCATTTAAGAACTCTGAAAAGTTAGTAATATATAATGAGTTAAATTTATATTTTTATTTTTAAATGTGTATGCATTAGCAAATATATTGTATAATTGTATTTTCAAAGAATGTTAGACGTTAGTAAGCGTTTTATAAAATATTAATTCAGAGGCTTGTACATTTAAAGTACTTAAAGTAATAACATTAAAATATATTCTACCAGTCAAATTAAAAGAAATCTTATTTATATATGTTTTTAAATTTTCAAATTCTCCTTGCTATTGCAATTCCTATATATCACACTTCTAAAATATATTCAACTCCTTTTGGATCAGTGTAGCCTGACATGCGTTTTTGGTGGTACACACTAAGGTGAAAACACTGCATTATTTTAAATAAAATTGTTGCAACTTACATCGTAAGTTGAATTCTTTTAATACTTTTTTAACATTTGCTAAAATAATAAGAAAAAGATGTGAGGTAATGTTTTAAGCAATGTAACTTTAAACTTTGTAACTTTCAACTACACTCTCTTCCAAAAGTTAAGCATGAAGATGAAAAAGCTAATTTCCGGAAGCCAAACAGAATTCAAGAGGATTCAATCCGCTGCAGAGGTAGATAGTAGTATGCAAATATGTTAGTGTAACAATAAGTTTCATAAGGTTCAGCTTCCCGTGGGGGACATACGGGGCAGGACCGGTTTGATTGCAGAGAAACTTCGGACTTCTCCCAGCCAATAGAGGTGTCCATTCGTTTGGGGAATTTTGACTCCCCCCCCCGCCGATCTGGAGTGGACTCTTTTTTGTCTCCGCGGACAGTCGAAAATTTTTTGGAGAGGACAAGGTTGTTACGAGAAGAATGAGAGGTGAAAGGCTGGCATCCTCGTTTTGTGGGAGAACCCTTGGAAAAGAAATTTTCGCCATTTTTCTTAAGGTCGAAGCCGACTCGAGAGCAGTCTTCGATCTACAAATGATAAGTTGATTCAACTATTTGTATTCCTTAGGCATTTAACTAAATTTATTAAATAATTTAATCAAGACCTATTTTACATGTTTTTCTTAATGAGTTTTAATTTCTTTCTCTAACACTAAGCCAACGCATTATTTTTCTTTACAGTTAGTTAACAGGCAATCGCACTTTCATGTCAAGAAATATGCAAAGAGGTTGATAGATGAGAGATGTTAGTCTTATAAAATCCCAGCTTTAGGAAGGATTATATAAGTTGATTTTAAGTGCTGATAGAAGGTGTTTAAAACTTTCGTACAATTTGTTTTCAAGACATACTTGTCTCTATGACTTCCAGAAGAATAATGGAAGATTCTGAGGACTGGCGTGCTGTGGGGCCCATTGAAGTAGGACAGCAGATCGCAGATGTTGCTCTTTTCTTCAGCATCATTCTGTAATTTCACGTTTATGGAAACAATTCCAAACTACACAGACAGTTGCCGTAGACGGTCGCCAAAGTGTTAAAACCTCCGCGGAAGATCGATATTTGCTGTTTTAGTCCAGCGGAATGACAAAGCGACCTCCACAAGTGTGACATCTATGGTTACAGCGTAAATTGGTAAGGTGATATCTGCAACTACTCTAAGCCAAAGATTACATATGAGTAGAATGTATGCCCGGGTACCTCAAGTTTGTGTTTTTCTATCTGCCTAATCAAGAGGGCCACGATTAAAATGGTTCCGGGAACATGTCAGTTGGACTGTGGCTGAGTGGGGCAATGTCATGTTTACTGATGAGTCAAGATTTGCTCTGGAGCCAGATGACAAGCGTATAAGAATATGGGGTGAACAAGGAACACGCAATCAGCCCCAAAACATCAACCGAACATCACGCATTTAGAGGCGGAAGCATTATGGTGTGGGCAGGGATTTCATTAGGATACCTCACCGACGTGCACATCTTTAAACGGGGTTCTGTGACTGCTGTCCTGTATCGAGATGAAGTCCTAGAATCCATTGTGAGATTTTACGCTGCAGCAGTTGTCCCTAAATGCTTTTGGCCAGCATATTCACCCGACTTTAATCAAATTGAAAATTTTTTGGATGCTTTCGGCCGTTCTGTATCTTCACGTTTCCCACCTCCAGCCACTCTTATTAAGCTGGAAACTGCTCTACAAGAAAAATGGAGATTGCTTAATTCTGCGGTGGTTGACCAATTGAAAGCATGGTCACAAGGTGTAAACTTTGTATACAGATGAGGGGGATCACATACCCTAATAATGTCCTTTTATTCATTTTATGCTATTTATTTTCACTTTATACATAATTCTGTTTAAGCTTCCAGTATGTCATTATCCGATAACTTACAGAAACATAATATTGTTTTCATTTCTGTATCTAATTATTGATTTTGTTTTATGCATAAATATATATGCTAATTTCCTGCCGATTTTTGTGTCAATCAAAGTATTTGTTGATTTTTTGCATTTTACATCTTCGAGCTTAACTTTTGGAAGTGAATGTATTTTGAAGTTTCAAGGAATTGTAGGAATTTAAATTTTATTGTGCTTCAGCATAACCTTGATTTAGTTCAACATTTTGAAGTCACGAACAATTTAGTAAAATTCATAAAAACAAGAAAGATATCTTATAGACCATATAACATTTCCATACGTTGAATATCCATAAACTCACGTTATATATAAAAGTCATATCTTTCAAGAAACCACTTTTCGAAAAAAATGATGCATTTTACGCAAATTGCTTCAAAAATAAAGAGGTTTTGACATTTCAGTGCAGAAACTTTCATTTGTTTTTAACACTCCTTTGGAAATATAGTGAATTTGAATCAAGATTTCAAGGCATACTCGAGCGTGAGATCAAGCTGTAATCTATAGGAAAATATCATCGTATTTGCAAAAATATGCAGTAGATATATGATCC
>CM063501.1:43599604-43609604 GCA_032207245.1 Pardosa pseudoannulata
ACTAATTTTAATAAGATACTAAAGAGAATACTTTGAACTCACAATTAACAATACGTGGGATTTTTTTAAATGCGTATTCTACATAAATTTAAAATTAATAGTTGACTTTGATTTGATTTGGAGCGTTTTAGTCTAATGTTTTTGGCTTACTAATTTTAAAGAGATACTAAATAGAATACTTTGAACTCACAATTAACAACACTTTTAATTGTTTTTAAAAATGCGTATTCTACATAAATTTAAAATTAATAGTTGACTTTGATTTGATTTGGAGCGTTTTAGTCTAATGTTTTTGGCTTACTATTGTTATTGTTATGATTTACCTGCATGTTTTTTATTAAGAAACAACTTTAAAAAAATTTTCCCAAATTTTCTGAATTCTCCAAATTTTGAAGAAGTTTCCTATCGTAGTTGTTGTTTCAATTTATATAAAACTGGCTTGTGGATGTGCTAAATGCATTCTTATTTCTTTTTACTTACTTCAAATATAATAAGATTTGAAATTCCCAAGGATTTTATATCTTGGATTTAGATGCAAGATTATTAATCTACTTAAACCATTAAAGGAATGATTTTATTTTTTCAATAACAATTGTTTACTAAAATGGGCGTGGGACATAAAAAATCATTTTGATTTGATAGATTGTATTCATATATTGGCAAGGGTTATTAAATGCATTCAAAGTCAATCTTCTAACCATTGTAGAAACTTCTTGTTGGATTTTTTAAATAGAGATATTAATGAGAATACTTTGAACTCACAACTAACAGCAGGTGAGATTTTTTTTAAATGCATGTTGTACATGAATTTAAAATTAATAGTTGACTTTGATTTGATTTGGAGTATTTTATTCTAATGGTTTTGACTTACTATTGCTAATTAGACCAGAACCTACTGCTTAAAACCTATTTTCTTAACACGATTAAACTATGAAAATGTATATACAGTGGTCTCTGCTTAATGTGATCAGTTTGGGACACCGTGATTTTGATAAAAATAACCGATTTATAACAATAAACGATATGCGAAATTAGTTAAATACCCCCTTTAATTCACATCTACTAAATTTCAAAATAAAATAAAAAAATCACCTTATATTTATGTACTGTATATTATCCTTGTAAACATAAGAAATGTATATAAAAAAATGAAAAGTTGTGCTCTGCAGCATTGTGCTGACTCATTTTTGGTAATTTGTCATAGCGAATTAAAATTTCGATCTTTTGTTTTAATGTTAAATCATTTCGCTGTTTGGCTTCCGTATTGACAGTTGTATGTAAGCGAGCAAGGCATAAAATGTGAATACGCTCCTTCTCAGTTCCGATAAGAAGGTGTTGTTTTCTGCTTATCTTCCAACCATTGACCAAAATGGATGTGCGAATTTCTGAAAAATTCCAGGAATGTGTAAAATCCCACTCCTTTGTTAATCTTCCATTCCCCTAGGTGGAAGAGGGAGAATTATTGGAAATTCAAAAAACAGCGAAGAGAAAGTAAAAAAGGGATTCTTCCGAATACATTGTGAATATTCCTTTGCCAGTTAAAATGAGGTTGGAAAACTGATACCATTAACCGATGTAACGATCACATAAAGCGATAATTTTAACATACAAATGAATAGAGAAAATCGGGACCAAGTTATTTCGATAACAATAAGCGATTGATAACCTTAACCGAGATCACATTAAGAGGAGTCCACTGTACTTAAAAATTGCAGGAACATAAATGGAATTTCCCTTTGAGAGATTTTTTTCTTATATTCTCTTCGAAATATTAGGAAAGATGGCCGAATGATTAGGTTGCTGGTCTTCGGAGCCGGAGTTCATGGGTTCGAATCCCATGGCATGGATTTTCGTAGCCGTTCGGAATCGGCTTTAAGAATTAGGTCCCGGTCTCATTAACCCTCGTGTGGCAAAAAGTAGACCGTATCACTCTAAAACCAAACCAAAACCTCGGGGTATTAAAATCATTTAAAGTGAATTTATCTTAATTTTAACCCATATTGGACCGCTGTCCTATAAATAGGACAGCAAATAAAACTCCATTTAATAGTAAAGTTATAAATATTTTTTGAGTTTATTTTCTTTTAACACCTATAAAATAAACTCACTTTAGTATAGAAACTTAAAAAAAAGAAGAAACCAAATTTTATTGTATTGTAAAATTTATTTTCAGCAACCCCTTAAAAATTGTTATTTTTTAATCTTTAATTTTATATTTATTATTATTATATTTTTTAAACATTGTGGAGGTTACTTGTAATTTAAATATAGCGCTAATAATATAAATCAAAATTTTTGTCCAAAAAAATATTTTGCACGTGTATTTTATAAGTATAAACAAGGTGTCCTAAAATTAGGACAACGGTCCAATCCCGATTATTTTTCCTCGAATTCGCTATTGCACTCCTTGCGCACATTCTTTTCTTATCTTTCAATAAAAACCAGTTCAAACACCTGTTCACACACCTGGACTCAACAAGGGGTATATAGATGGCTATTGTATTCAGAAAAACTGGGGATTGCAAGATAAACTTGTTATTACTTTCACGCTAAGCTGATATTTTTATAGTGTTTAGTGCTACATGCAGCTCTATATTTTTCTGCTAAGAATTTGGATACTTTACTCCGCATTTTGCTTCTGTAAAAATGCCACGGAAATTTTTAACAGCCCAAGAGGCTCTCGAATATATGAATTCTTTAAGTGATGAGGAAATAGAGGATCCGGAAATTATTATTATTCCTCCTAATCCAGATTCTGTTAGTGATGAAGAAGAGATAGATGATTCAACGACAAAATGTGAAATGCCAGTAATGTGTGATGGGATTAAAATTCAAGATACCGCTGGAACTATTGAAATTTTATCAGATGAATCTAAAGAATGTCATCTTGCACCGAAAAAACCCCAGTGGGTAAAACGGGAACCGAAATTTGAATTATCGAGTGATTCAATTTCTACACGAGATTATGAAAACATTATAAGCATGGTTACAGGAAAATCTCCAGTTGAACTCTTCCACATGATGGTTGATGATATGATATCTCATACTGTAATAGAAACGAATCGGTATGCAGCCCAAAAAAACTGCCATTCTTTTAGCATTACAGGAACAGAACTCAAGCAATTTCTAGGTGTTATTTTCTTTAGTGGGTATCATATTTTACCACGCGAAAAAATGTACTGGGAAAATGCACCAGACACTGGTACTACATTAGTGAGCAACGCTATGTCGAGAAAAAGGTATTCTGAAATCAAGCACTTTATTCATTTTAATGATAATTCTTCAATTAATCCACAAGATCGTTATTATAAAATTCGACCACTTTATGACAAACTCAACATAGCCTTGAAGCAGTTTGGTATATTTTCAGAAAATCTCACCATCGATGAAAGAATGGTCAGATATTTTTGGAAGGCACAGTTGCAAGATGTTTATGAAAAACAAACCTGTAAAATTTGGATATAAATTATGGATGTTAGCATCGTACAACGGATATCCTTTTTCTATTATCCCTTACCAAGGAGCTACAGAAAAGAGTATGGAGCCTCTTTCTCAACGTGTGGTGGAAAATTTGCTTTCTGCTGTGAAAAATCCGAAACTTCACCGAGTGTATATGGATAACTTTTTTACTTCCCATGGACTATTTGTTCGCTTGAAGGAAAAAGGTTTCTGTGCTACCGGAACTGTCCGTGATAATCGGATGGCGAAATGTCCATTGCCACCTTTGAAACAGTTTGCTAAAACAGAAAGAGGTTGTTCAAACGCATGTTTTGATGCAGTCAATGCAATAGCCGCAGTTCGTTGGAACGATAACCGTGTGGTATCTTTGCTGACAAATTTTGAGGAAACGAAAGTAAAAAGCAAAGTAGAGCGCAGAGTAAAAGGTGGTAGGAAAGAAATTAAAATTCCTTTTTGTGTCACGTCCTACAATAAATATAAAAATGGTGTAGATTTATTCGATGCGCATGTGGAAACATATTTTGCCTCCATACAGGGAAAAAAATGGTACTGGCAACTTTTCATAAACTCTTTTGAAACGGCTCTTATTGCGGCCTGGAAAATTTCAAAACTGTTCTGCCCTGATGAAGCACAAGGCCTCTTGGAGTTCAGAAGGTCTGTCACAATTAGTTATTTAGGTGTAACAATTTCAAGGAATAATATCAGGCAACGTGGTCTTATTCAAAGTAACAGAGAGCTCCTAAGTCTGAACAATGAACACGTATTGATGAAAAACCCAGAGGGACGACAAAGAAGATGCCAGTTCAAGAACTGCAAGAAAAAACCAACCACTGTGTGCTCTAAATGTAAAGTTGGACTTTGCCTGGAATGTTTTCCTAAATTTCACCTATGAATAAGCTTAATGAAATGTAAGTCATATTTGTTAAATTTTAGTAGTGTATTGGACCGTTGTCCTATTTATAGGACAGCTAATATCTTTAACAATACAATCTTCAACAATGGATAAAGTTTTAAAAGATTTCAGAAATATTTAGTTGGTGTGGTCCAATATGGGTTAAAGGAGAATTGAAGTCTTAATTTTTTTAAGAATAACCTAAAAAGTGAATTTTTTATTGCTTATTATATTAAGTAAACTTTGTTGTCCCAAGAACACACTTTCCAATTAAAAAGTTGTGAGATTCGTAAAAAAAGTATTTGTTAAATATAAAGCTAAATTTGAATTAATACAGTTTGATTTGAAGCACTTTCTGTTTTTTTTTCTGTACTAGGGACAATAAAACCTGGAATTAATTACCATTTTATTTAAAAAGATAAACTATAGAAAAAGAGTAAATATTGCCGCATAAAGTAACTTAACCAACTATCTCAGTGGCCGAATGGTCAAAGCACGCGATTCAGACCCGGAGATTGTGGGTTCGATGCTTGACATGGCAGTTTATCCAAAGTACGGATTTTTAATTTAAAAATGTTGCTTATTGTTTCCTTATGTTCTTGATTATTCTAGATCTTTCTTTAATATGTAAATTAGTTATTTTTCGAATATTCTGTTCGGGTATAAAAGCTGATACCCACTAGTTGTAGGCAACTTCTCGATCCTGTAAAGTTGCGAGTTGCTACTTAGGTTCAATAAATTGTTCTGTTAAGTTAAACGGTGTGTTCATTCAAATCTTCGTGACAATATTTTTTATAAATAAAACTTTTTCCTAATATGAATTTGACATATATAAAAGACCAGATTTTTGATATTTTTCCCATTTTGCCAACTTCTCATGAAATTGCTTCAAATCAATTTCTTGAATAAGTTTTTAATTGAAATTGTACTTTTGTTTTATGTAAACATACCTTGTACATATATAAAAATAATTTCTTTTTCTATTTTTTATCTTTCAGTTTAAAAATATTTGAAATTTAGGAAGACTGACATTGTTAAATTTACAACAAAATTATTAATCCGATTAAACCGCAAAAATGAGACATATATTTGCTTAAATTATATATTTGAGTCAAATAAAACCTTCATATTAAAGAAACTTTTTTTCAAAGATTTTATTCCTCAATTCTTACCGTCTTAGTAATTTTATTCAAAGTTAATTTCTAAATCTTGAAGAAGCTTCTTATTGAAATTTATATAAAAATAAAAAGTGTTTTAGATTTATATAAAAGTGTTTAGATTAGACATATTATTTTCCTTTGAACTATCTCCAACATTAACAAGATGTAAGATTAAAAAAGAATGTATTTTTTTGAATTGAATAGGAAATTAATGACATGTTTAAATCATGAAAAGGCGTTTTATATATGTTTACACAATAACTTCGGGAAAAAAAATTGGTAACACTTTATTTTCAGAGATTTTATTCCACCATTCTTACCGTCTTAGTAATTTTATTCAAAGTTAATTTCTAAATCTTGAAGAAGCTTCTTATTGAAATTTATATAAAAATAAAAAGTGTTTTAGATTCATTAAGTACATATTATTTTCCTTTGAACTATCTCCAACATTAACAAGATGTAAGATAAAAAAAGTATGTATTTGTTTGAATTGTATACAAAATTATTGATATGTTTAAACTATGAAATGCGTTTTATATAGGTTTACACAATAACTTCTGAAAAAAAGGTGCTGACACGTAATACGGACTTGAATTTGATAGATTTTTTTACCAACTTTGGCAACGTCTGATTAAATTTATGTCACTACCTCTTTTTTTATACCCTTTTATTTTTTATAGTTATTTAGGAAATATTGTATGATTAAATTAATATATATCGCTGTAACAATGAAATACGTACAAAACAAGTTGTTTAGAAGAAAATATTTTATTAACTATTGTAAATTTTAGACAATTGCGAAATATTAAAATTAAAATATCTTTTATAAATATACTGCGAATTTTGTTATGTATTCGTTATATATTTCTCCAAACTTGGTAGAAATGATTAAGTGTATTGATATTGTATACTTCAAAATTTGTTTATTTATTTATTATTAAAAAGCCAACTTTAATGGAAGTGCAGCATACGCATCCATAACGTTTACACAATGATTTTTATTTAAACGATAACTTTCAGATGAATAAAAAATTACCTGTTCTTCTAATTATTAATGGAAAATATTAGAAGAAACATATTAGTAAAAATATACCTTTTCTAGTAGAAAATTCCTGTAATAGATTTTTTAAGTATAGATTTGATTGGTTATGCATTTGAGAGCTGTTTAAGTTAATTAAGTTTTATTTTATATGTTATAAGGTAAACAATCTATAAAACACAAATTTATATGGGTTCTATGGATGCATATTAGTTCTATTTACAATATTCATAGATTTAAAATGTTATTATTAGTTATATGCGCATTGCCTTTTTGGTGATTATGATATTATGATGAAGGAGTTACGCATCCAAACATTTTAAACGATTAAAATAAATAATGCAATTAATTCTTAGATATAAAATAAAGAGTGTCATGTAGTGTATATAATATAGTATATTGTATTTCATTATGTGTTTTAGTTAAATCGTTAGCTTGGTATGGCAACAGTTGTAATTACAGTCTATATATACTTCGTTTACAGTTGTAATGACAGTGTTAGGTTTTGGTTCGGTTTGGTTTGGAGAGGTACGGTCTACTGTTTTGCACTCGAGGGCTAATTGATAGGTATTAGAATAAAGATGTTTGCATAAAGGTGTTTCGCCTTAATGTTAAGAATTAATCTTGTCTCTTTAGAATACATGTAATTAGAGTTGTACAGTAGAAGTTTGAGATATAATAAATACTATATTGTTTAGCTTTTTTCGAGGAATATTTAAAACTAAATATGAGTGATGCTGGATTAAGTCTGTTTTGTAATCTACTCTGGAGGAACTTGCTGTTGCTTATACAGTATAGTGGGTTTATTGACCGCTTAAATACAGAAGCACGATACTATAGTTTTTTAGACCGCCATCCCATTTACAAGAAAAAATTGTTTCAATGCCCCATGTCCCGTAATGATTAAATATACCAATTAATAATACACTCATGTCCATAAATTAAGGATAATGAAGTTCAGGCAATGAAAGAGACAAAAGCAAAACAAATTTGACTTATTTCTAAAGTCTATTTATTAAACAAAAGGTAAAGAGCAAAAAAGATGCTATATGTTTGACATAATTAATAAAAATTGCGATTTTTACTCCCTGGAGCAAATTTCAAAAAAGAACCTATTTACAGAAAACAGTATAACATGGTTAGTATCATGGTTAATACGGAGTATGTCTCCCGGACGATGCAATACAAGCGTTACAACGCCTACGCATGCTGAGTATCAGATTATCAATCTGATCTTGGGGAAAATTACACCACTCATCAAGTAATGCCCTCCGAAGTTCAGATAGACAATTGGGAGAAGATTGACGGGCTGCAATTTGTCGGCCAAGCATGTCCCACACATGCTCTATTGGATCCAAGTCCGGTGAGTATGCTGGCAAATCCATACGGGTGATATCCTCCGATTGAAGGCATTCGTCTACAATGTTTGCACGGTGAGGTCGGGCGTTGTCATCCTTATACAGAAATTCAGGACCCATGGCGGCCCGAAACAAACGTACATGTTGTTCCAGAATAACATAACGATAGATGTGGCCTGTCATCGTTACACTCTGAACATGCAGGTCAGTTCTGGAACCAAGAATAATTCCTATACAAACGAGCCATCGTGCACCACCGTAGCGGTGTCGTTCAATGGTGTTCTCTTGGTGGTAACGGGTACCTGGCGCTCTCCATATGAAAGTCCGGCGAGAATCAGAATGTAAACTGAACCTGGACTCGTCGGAAAACATCACACAAGACCACTGTTGCGGTGTCCACAATGCATGCTCTCTAGCCCAGCATAATCGCAGGCGACAGTGAGTTGCGGTAAGGGGAACACATCTGACAGGCCTATGAGCATATAGACTAATGTTCCCTAAGCGTCTGTACACGGTCTGCCTTGAAACTGTTGTACCGGTAGCTGAAGAGAGCTGACGAGACAGGTCTGATGCTGTGCTCCGTCTGTTTCTTTTGGCAGTAACTGCCAAATACCGGTCATCCTTCGGCGTAGTAACTCGGGGGCGACCTGTGCTGTAACATCTACTCACATTACAATCATGTTTGAATCGTTGCCAAAGCCTGGAGATGACTCTCTGGGCGATTCCAAGTTCCTCGGATACTTCCAGCTGGGTAAGTCCACATTCCAGTCGTCCGATAATTCTACCACGTAAAAAATCATCCAAATGCTTCTTTGTGCCATAACTATGCGGTTATTGCACTGAAAGGCTTTTAAAGCGCTTGTGAAAAATTTTAATTCTTTGCTACCATTCCTTATATACCCCTTTCATACACTCTCGTCATTGTGACGTACTATCCGAACCATCTGGTGGTTTCCTGCAATTTGCATATTCTTCTTCAAGATGTGTGTGATAATTCTACAGGTGAAATGTTTATTTTAGAGCTCAATTTCTGTGTGATTCTGAATTATCCTTAATTTATGGACATGAGTGTATATTGTTGTATATATAATGTAGCTGGCTATCTAAAAGTCATAAAATATGAATTAATTATAACTTCGGTCAAATGTAGTAAACATTTATTATTAAACAATAAAAATAAGATGAATAAGAAAAAATAATTAATGAATGAGAATTAATAAGCGAGATAGTTGATGTGGTGTAGTTTTAACAATTTGTTAATGTTTTGTTTCAAATTTTGCTAACATCATTCAGGTATTTCCACTTTCAGTGATGTTCTTTTCCATACACAGTCAACTACCTACGGATCTTCAGACAAATACGATGAAGAAATTGCAAACTTTAATTTCTGTTCTTTTGTCCAGGGGTGAGCAAACGGCAACCCTTGTTAAGATTCAAGAAAATTTTATTTTAAAAAATGTATCGCATTTATTATCTGAAATACATTATTATTCGATTAATTAATTAATTTATTTATTGATTTTTTATAGATGTCATGCATATTTTTATAGATACTATTTATTTTGGACACCACCTTTGACTGCATAGACACATCTCATTTGTGTTTGAACTAGCTTCAGCCCCTATGAAAGATTTTACCGCTCATTCGTGGGCGGTAATTTAATATTAATAGTAATTATAATAATAATTTAGTTAATATTTATAATTTAATTAATATTTATGTTTATATTTTTAATAATAATAATTTAATTTCTGTTTTTAGTCCGGATTGGGCAAATGGCAACCTTTCTTAAGATTCAAGAATATTTATTTTAAAAACATATCGCATTTATTATGGTAATACAATATTATTCGATTAATTAATTTATTTATTTATTGATTTTTTTATAGATGTCATGCATATTCTTGTAGATACTATTTATTCTGGACACCACCTTTGACTGCATAGATACCTCTCATTTGTGTCTGAACTAGCTTCAGCAGCTATGAAAGATTTTACCTCCCATTCGTGGACTGTAATTTAATAATAGTAATTATAATTATAATTTAGTTAATAATTATAATTTAATTAATATTTATATTTATATTTTTA
>CM063501.1:43617104-43634604 GCA_032207245.1 Pardosa pseudoannulata
AGACTGGAGGCAATACCTAGAGATGACGAACTAGCTGCCATTCCGAACTGCGGAACGTGATACTACATTTGTCCTGTTCACAGTCCCTGAGGCCGTACGATGGCCTTAGGTTGCTGGCCTTCGGTACCGGAGTCGGTTGGTTCGAATTCACCTGTGGCATGGATGTACGTAGCCGTTCCGAATTCTCGTTAAGCTGTAGGTCCCGGTCTCATTAGCCCTCGTGTTGCAAAAAGTAGACCGTAGCACTCCAAACCAAAACCAAACCATAGTCCCCGAGATCGATGCCACAACTGACACCTGAACCGTCCCTCAATCGATGCCAAGTCGTTGCCTGGAGATGTGCTCCCCTTTCTTCTCTGTGCCTTAATTCTCAACTTCGTTCTAGTAAGTCATAATTTACTACTATTAATAATTTACTACATAATTTACTGCTGCGACTGGAGTCATTACTTCTCATATTTAGATAATTTAACCGTTAAATTCTGCTGCCTTAATACTATCCTGATTGTATAAGTATAAAACTGTAAATAATAAATATAATATAAGAATTAAAATATTAAAATTTCAGAATAAAATGTTAATAATCATTTTTAGCCAATCATATAATCTGGTTTTGACCTATAGGTAGTTCAATGATATGCGTGTGTGTAGTAAACTATACGTACATTGTAACAATATGATTTACTTCTTGTGAATTTGTTGCTATTTTCTTTTGATGGAAGGCTAGGATATATTTGTAAATTCTATTCTTATAAGGAGTTTCGATGACGTATTACTGGTGCTCCTATAATATAACGGTTAATAAATCCACTGTTTTACATGTGTGATTCCTTAATGTAGTAAATGTACCTACATTAAGGAAGCAAATATCTAGCAGAATTGCAATCATATTTACTTTTATGGTATCTATCTACGTTCCGAGAAATTTTTTCTTTAAACATAGAAACTAGTTCATGTTTTTACATTTTTAGATTTATATTTTATATTATCATGGAGAACTGCACTTAAAAAATTTATTCCTGGAGAAGTTTTTATAAAATTTCTAATAATGAAGAAAATTTAGTAAAAAAATCGGATTTTTTCAAAAGGTCTAAGATTTTAATAAATTAAATTAAATCAATATTTTTTTATGCAACACATTTCTTATACACTGGATTAGTGAATCACCTAAGTCTTTTCTTAATTTACATTTGGTAAAAAAATTTTGGTCCTTCAAAATCATACACATTGAATTTTTAAGGAATTTTCATTACCTTTATATCTAACTTTGTAACATTATTAAAAATTATCCAAATTTAAAGCTTTTAGGTCATTCACTAGTAAATACTATCAAAAGTATTCATAATAAGTTTCAACAAAATATTTTAAGAACTTTTTCAGAAATCACATTTCAAGTTTCAACATTTTATTAAAAATACCGTTCTGAGAAAAACGCATTTGAAGTTTATGAAAGCAATTTTAACTGTTAAAAAATTAAAATACATGTTTAAAATTCTCCACACTTTCTTGCTTCAAAAATTTCTAATTACTAAGTTTATAATTATTAAAAATACTAGAAAAATGTTTAAATTAATCTTCATGAAAATTTAAAAAGTTTTGTCCAAAAAAATGCTTTTTAAAAGACTTTAAATTTACAACTTCCGGTTCCGAAGTCACTACTTACGTTTTGTTTTGACAACTGTCACTGATGTTTAAACAGCTATAACTTTTCTTTACAATGCCATAGAGACAAAACAAAAACAGATTTAGAAGCCTAAAAGTTGAAATTTTACAATAGAGGAAATAAAAAAATTGTGATTTTTTGCAAAAAATGACGTTTTTAAAGTAGACGGATACCTTAAAGAATCATTTTTATGCAGTAACAGAATACAAATTCATATCCAAAGATATACTAATTTTTATGTCAAGAAATTCTATATGGATTTCATAATTTGTGAATTTTAATGACAAAGAGTTTTATTTAGAAATGTATTACACTATTTCAGAGACGAACTCAGTAAACAATCATTTCAACAAGTCATAGTTTAACTATTACTTGCCTTATATATGTATTTTTCAAATACTTTCTATCTTTTCTATCATTATTAATATTCAATGCTTCAAATTTCAAAACATAAAAGTCTGAACGCAATTTCTACAATGTCTCATGGGTCTTTGCAGTCAACTTATTGAATATTCAGAAAATTCAGATTTCCGAAATTTCATACTTCTTTTTGGAAGCTTTGAGGATAAGAAACATCCCAAAACAATGAAAAGTCTAAAGGACAAAAAAGGATCCCATATCCCTGACGTCTTTTGGAAATAGAATGTTCACTTATATTGATATTTTTCTCCAAGATCTATAGATTTGTTCTGTACTTCAGAAGATTTAAAGATTGAATCTGCAGTCAACATATTTTGCTATTCTCTGCCTTAGTGATTTATTTATTTCATGAATAATTTTTTTCCTACTATTACCTTGGATAAACGGTGGAAGCATAACGATATATGGATGAATTCTCAATGCTAAGGGTAAAGAGTGTGGAAATAAAATTTGTTTTGGGAAATTTGATACATATATAATGTTTTGAGTGTATTTTTGAAATAGTACAAAACATTTCTAAGATCTCAATTTAAGAGTACAAATCATAAAGTGCTTTAAACTTAGAAGAAATAATTGCTATAGATTGCATAAAATTATGTTTACTCACACAAATATATGTATTGTGTGTGCATAGGTACATACATATACATGCACACTCACACTAATTATTCAGTTGCGTAATTGCTCTTTTTTCTTAACAACTTATGCAATGTGCAAATACATAATACTATATACTTTTAGCATAATTTTGAGAAATGTCAATTCATCAAATCTGCATTGGGGGAAACCTCTATAGCGGCCACGAGCTTCAAGTCGTACGTGTCCTCCGGGTAGTGCTAAATGAGAGACAACCTCAGGGGTATACCTCCTTTAGGTATACACGGGTGTCACGAGTCCGGGGTTCACCTGAGTGATCTTTATTCTTCGTCTTCTCTGGTAGTCCTGAACTTGCCTCTGTAGAACGTGTTCCTTACTGGGGTTGACCACATTAATTCTCGAGCCAAGACGGAACCTCTCGTAGGTCAGTAGCAGCTTTTTAGTTGTTGTGGTTGCCGTCGTGGACACACACACACAAACACAATACACACACACAAATTGTGTGTTTGTGTGTCTGTGTGTGTGTGTGTAGAGGGATAGGTCGGTATGTATCTACATTAGTTTATAAATTTTATATAAATGGGGCTTTACTAAAATAATTAATAATAATACATTTTCTTTAAGAATTTAATAGCAAAGGTAAATTTTTTTAATAAAAACTTTAATTAAACTACAAAACATATTTCTGGTTTATTTTCATTGTTTTATGTTTTATGTTTACTGCACAACCGTTGGTTGTAGACACATACAGTAGAACCTCAACTATCCGAAGTAATTGGGATCAAACCTACTTCGGATAATAGAGAATTCATCAATAATCATCTAGTTTAATATGTAGTATCGTCATTGGTGCAATAACATTCGATTGTTCTGGGACTCGGCAGTATGACCTTCCAAATTTCGAAATGGGGTGTGTTTTTGTTTAGAACAGGGATGTTTGAAAGTGAGGAAGAGTACACTCATACCGAGAATTGTACTTTCAAGAAGGAAATCTAAAAAGAAAATTCCAAAATATTTATCTGCATTCGTAGTTTGGAAAGGACTTACATACAAAAGGAATGTGGGAATATAGAAAACTTTAAAAATGCATGTTTGTAAAGAGAAAATTTTGAATGGTAGTAGAAAGTGAAAAAAAAGTGAAGAAGAAACCGACTTCGGTTAACGGAGAGTTTTGGTTAATCGAGGTTTAACTCTATTTCGAATTACAATAAATGTTAATATAATGTAAGCATTAATAAGCAAAATTTAAACATATATATGTTTTACAGCAACGAGTGAGCTCTGTTTTAAGAATGTCAGGGATATTCAATTACAAATATTTTATAAGAAAGATAAATGTTAATATGAAAAATCTCAGCAAACAACAGAACACATTTTTTACTTTTTTATATACTTTTTGTTATCCTAAGTAAAAATTTGGCAGTATAGTTGAAATATTTCTATATCAATATTTTTATATCTAGTGTTATTTTAGGTTTAAATAAATATGCATAGTAATCAAATGGCGAAAAATATTTACTTAATGGTATCAAAAATGATTATCCATGCTTTTGATGTTAGCATAATTAAATTTGATATACAGAAGACACATCTGGTTTTGAGTAATGCATAAGAAAGTTGATTTTAATAATTTTCGGTATTCGTTTGGAATTTCTGTTGATTTTCTGCATGCGATAAATTTCGCTGAATATTCGCAATTTTTTTCTCTTATCAAAGAAATTATAATTTTTCCTTCAAATGACATTACATTAAGCAATTCTGCCCACTTCTCTTGTTTTTGCTGTGTAAGCAAAATTGTTCGATAAAATAAAGGTTTATGAGTAATGTTTTAAGATTATTATTGCAAAACATTAATCAAATTTTCATGTCGGAAAAGTGCTTTATAATCATTTCAATAGTCATTTCAATATTTTGAAATCAATATATTAACATTATATAAACGTCAAACATAAATTTAACAAAAAATGTTTAATTTAATTTATGAAAATGTTAAGTAAAGATTACGATAAAATGTTATAACAGAGAGCATTTATATCGAATATTTGTAATAGTGGTAGGTTATTTTTAATATATATTTTAGTGTCACTGATTACAGAACAGATATATAAACAGTAAAAAAAGATTAAAATAGGAGGCTAGCCCCTGAATAATGCAAATTATATTAAAAATATTAAAAGCAGAAAAATATTATTTTGCAGGTTTTATAGTAAATTTTCAACTAGCATTTTCTCCGAAACCATTTGTTGTAAACACATATTTCTAGTAACTTGAATTTTTCATCAAAGATAATCATTAATGAAGGTTTTAAATGAATTTAGCTGTTTTGCAGCTACAAATGAACAGTCAAGGCGACCGAAACTGAAGAGCTGGAACAGACAGAACCTAAGGTTATCCAAATTTAAGATCAATTTTCCCCATCTAATAATATACAATCGCTTTGTTATAGCAGCTGCTTTGTAACTGCGATGTAGCTTTTTGTTTCCACTCTTAATATATGTGTATTATTGTAGGCTTTCCTCTATTTGCTATAATCTAGCACATTGGTGTTTCTATATGCGAAACTTATAATCTCCATCCAATAATATGAAATCGCTTTGTCATAGCAACTCTTTTGTAGCTGCGATGCAGTTTTTTTCACCCACTCTTAATTCATGTGTATTATTGTAGATTTTTCTCTATTTGCTATAATCTAGCACATAGAATGTAATTTTATTTAATATGCATTTAAAAAAAATTGTAGAGAAGTGTTCATTATTTAAAATATATTGGGATTTTGTGCATTATAATTCAATTATATGCAGGAATAATAAGGTTTATAGATTATTAGCATATATTATGGATGTTGAGGACTCATCAAAATACTATTGTGTTAAAATGCAATTATAGATAGTTTAATTATTCCTTCACTCTAGTAGCCCACTTATGTACTATACATAGTAAATGTATTTATTTAAATTACAATAACTTCTTTAAAAACTCATTACAATTTTAGGGCTTGTTCTTGTATTTTATAATAAATTTAAAGCAGGAGTGATGTTTTCATGCATGATTTTTAAGAATCTCTTAATACTGAGTAAAATGAAAAAGGAAAATATCATTCTAAACAATAATTTTTTTTAAAAAAAATAATGCATAATTCATGAATAGATTTGTAATAATTTGAAGCATTCAGAATTTTTAACTGCATTTATATTTTTTTTAATTTCGTGATTTATATTATATTTAAAAAATTACAAACTTTTTAGTATGCATTAGCAAATAAAGTTACGAATTTTTATGCAGAATAATGTGTACATTTAAATATTGCATTATAGATTTTTTTTCAAATTTACAAAAAAATGTAAATTAATTTGCTCAAACTTTGCATTGTATTCTCTGTTTTATTTTTTCCTTCTCTTATGTTTAATTAACTTATTTCTAAGAAAATTCCTTCTAAGTAATTCCTTCTATTATTTCACTTGCGACTAGTATAAAATAACTGAATAATTTTTATGAATAAAAATATAAAAAGTTAAAAAAAAGGAATTTATTTAAAATTTTTGAACTAATGTAGTTCTTTGGAAAATTCTATTTAAAATATTACCTGAAAGGCATTAGAGTTGCACGTTATTTAATTTTCTTTTTTCAAAACCTTTATTCTCTGTTCTCACTTCATCATACACTATTTTTCTTTATCAAAAGCATTTTCAACATCATTAATTGTCTCGCATCGCTCCTGAAATCCATTGTCTAAATAATTTGAAAAGGATTTTAAATCCTTCTTTTATAACGCCGTGTCAGCTGCACACTCCAGGGCATAACAATGAAAAATACTCTTAACAACAATACTCTTTAATGAACTTACTTAACATCCTCTTCGTTATACATGCAAGGATACATTTCCTGAGTGGTTTCAAATGATGTTATCTAAAATTAATAGGACTTCGAAATTGATAAATGACGCAGATTAATATTTTGAGAATGCTAAGAAAATTGCCTTTATTTAAAGTACCGAGTAAATGTAATTTTATTTATTATGAATTTAAAAAAATTTTAGTGAAGTCTTCATTATTTAAAATATATTGGAATTTTGTGCATTATAATTCAATTATATGCAGGAATAATAAGGTTTATAGATTATCAGCATTTATTATGGATGTTGAGGACTCATCAAAATACTATTGTGATATAATGCAGTTATAGATAGTTTAATTATTCTTTCATTCTAGTAGGACACTTATGTACTGTACCTAATAAATTAATTTACTTAAATTAAAATAGTTTCTGTAAAAACTCATTACAATTTTAGTTCTTGTTCTTGTATTTTATAATAAATTTAAAGCAGGAGTGAAGTTTTCATGCAAGATTTTTATGAATATCTTAATACTGAGTAAAATGAAAAAGGAAAATGTCATTCTAAATAATAATTTTTTTTAAAAATAATGCATAATTCATGAATAGATTTGTAATAATTTGAAGCATTCAGAATTGTTAACAGCATTTATATTTTTTTAAATCGTGATTTATATTATATTAAAAAAATTACAAACTTTTTAGTATGCATTAGCAAATAAAGTTACGAATTTTTATGCAGAATAAATTATACATTTAAATATTCCATTATATTTTTTTTCAAACTTACAAAAAATATAATATTAATTGGGCTCAAACTTCGCATTGTATTCTCTATTTTATTTTTTTTCTTTCACTTATGTTTAATTAACTTATTTCTAAGAAAGTTTCCAGAGTAATTCCTTCTATTATTTCACTTGCGACTAATAAAAATAACTGAATAATATTTATGAATACAAAATATAAAAAATAAAAAAGAAACTGAATTTATTTAAATTTTTTAACTAATGCAGTTTTTTGGAAAAATTTTATTTAAAATATTACCTGAAAGGCATAAAAGATGCACGTTATTTAATTTTCTTTTTTCAAAACCTTTATTCTCTGTTCTCACTTCATCATACACTATTTTTCTTTATCAAAAGCATTTTCAACATCATTAATTGTCTCGCATCGCTCCTGAAATCCATTGTCTAAATAACTTGAAAAGGATTTTAAATCCTTCTTTTATAACGCCGTGTCAGCTGCACACTCCAGGGCATAACAATGAAAAATACTCTTAACAACAATACTCTTTAATGAACTTACTTAACATCCTCTTCGTTATACATGCAAGGATACATTTCCTGAGTGGTTTCAAATGATGTTATCTAAAATTAATAGGACTTCGAAATTGATAAATGACGCAGATTAATATTTTGAGAATGCTAAGAAAATTGCCTTTATTTAAAGTACCGAGTAAATGTAATTTTATTTATTATGCATTTAAAAAAATTGTAGTGAAGTGTTCATTATTTAAACTATATTGGAATTTTGTGCATTATAATTCAATTATATGTAGAAATAATAAGATTTATAGATTATCAGCATATATTATGGATATTTAGGACTCATCAAAATACTATTGTGATATAATGCAATTATAGATAGTTTAATTATTCTTTCATTCTAGTAGCACACTTACGTAAGTACCTAATAAAGTAATTTACTTAAATTAAAAAAGCTTTCTTAAAAACTCATTACAATTTTAGTAATTGTTCTTGCTTTTTATAATAAATTAAAAGCAGTATTGGGGTTTTAATACAAGATTACGATGATTTTTGTCAATCATTAGTCAATATTCAACATTTAAAAAGGTCTTTGAAGCCTGTTTATCATTAATTCGTTAGAGTAAAAGTTATTAAATATTAATTTGTAATGTAAGTAGCAAATAATATAATATATAGTTTTCAAATTAGTATTATTTTTATGTTTATTTTAGGGAGTTTTATTTATAACACAAAATTTTGGACGTTGAAAATATAATTTATTGTTACCTTAAGCGTGTAAAGTAATTTTAAACAAATAATTTTTATTTTGTGTATTAAATAACAGTAACACTTTCTTAAACTGTGTATCGATAGATTTTACTCAATAATTTTTATTTTGTGTATTAAATAATAGTAACACTTCCAAAATAATGAATCGGTAGATTTTACTTAACATAATATATTAATTTGACTTAACTATATATCCGGCTTTATAAATTGAAAACTGTTGAATTTCAAATGAATATGAGAGAGATATACTGAGAACTCATCAAAATACTATTGTGTTATAAAGCACTTATATATAGTTTAATTATTATTTTAATTTTTATTTTGGGTATTAAATAACAGTAACACTTCCTTAAACAATGAATCGATAAATTTTACTCAATACTTTTTATTTTGTGTATTAAATAACAGTAACACTTCCTAAAGCAGTGAATCGATAGATTTTACTTAATATATGAATTTGACTTAACTATATATCAGACGTTATAAACTGAACACTGTTGAACTTAAAATGAATATGAGAAAGATACGCTGAGAACTCATCAAAATACTATTGTGTTATAAAGCACTTATAGGTAGTTTAATTATTATTTTATTCTAGTAGTACACTTATGTGCTGTACCTAATAAATGAATTTATTTAAATTAAAACAACTTGCTTAAAAACTCATTACAATTTAGTGCTCGTTCTTACATTTTATAATAAAATTAAAGTATGAGTGGGTTTTAATACAAGATTATGATGTTTTTAGTGAATCTCTAGTCAATTTTCGACATGTAAAAAGGTCTCTATACCATCGTTATCAATAATTAGTTAGAGTAAGAATTATTAAATATTAATTTGTAATGTCAGTAGAAAATAATATAATATATAGTTTTTAAAGTTTTCAAATAAATATGAGAGAGATATGCTGTGAACTCATCAAAATACTATTGTGTTATAATGCACTTATAGATAGTTTAAATATTCTTTCATTTTAGTAGATCTCTGATGTAATGTACCTAATAAATGAATTTACTTAAATTAAAATAGCTGCTTTAAAAACTCATTACAATTTTAGTTCTTGTTCTTGCATTTTATAATAAATTTAAAGCAGTAGTGGGAATTTAGTTCAAGTTAATGATAATTTTAATCAATCTTTAGTCAATCTTCAACCTTTAAAAAAGTCCTTGTAACATATTTATCAATAATTAGTTAGAGTAAAAGTTTTTAAATATTAATTTATCATGTAAGAAACAAATAATATAATATAAAGTTTTCAAAGTTATATTATTTTTAATTAATCCTAAACAGTTTTATTTATAGCCCAGAATTTGGGTCGTTGAAATTATAATTTATTATTACTTTAAGATTCTAAATTAATTTTAAACAAATAAGTTTTAATTTCTGTGTTAAATATAAATAACATTTCCTTAAATTGCGAATCTATAGATTTTACTCATCATAATGTATTAATTTGACTTCACTGTATTTTCTGCGTTATAAACAGAAAACTGTTGAATTTCAAATGAATATGAGAGGGATATGCTGAGAACTCATCAAAATAATATTGTGTTATAATGCACTTATAGAATTATTTTTTCATTCTAGTAGCACACTTATGTACTGCACTTTAAATTAACTTTTTATCATTTTGTCTACAGTGGACACCGAACATTTTAATGACTTTTCAATTGTTCTTAGACCTGTGGGATTTTCTTTTAACATCAAACAACGTTCCTTTGCAACAGTCGGAGATGTTCGTTTTTACCTTCGATACTTGTTTGGAATTTTTGTCCCACTTGAGGCTCCAATTTGACGGGTTTTTTACTTTCGTTTAGACGATATTACCTATCGACGCTTTAGATATTTCAAAACCATGTCTCTCGCATCGTTTTTGGTTAACGTAATAGGAATACGTCTCTTCGAAAAGAGCATAAATATAGCCTTCGAACCCCTGTTTCGTTAAAAACTACATTTTGAATAAAAACAAAACTCTCAAGCCGCAGACCATAATTTTGGTATAGTACAATTGCAGTTATTTATTTTGCAACAAAATTTTTTTAATACCGCTAACTAAAATCGTCTAAAAAATGTGCGAACAGCCTCTGTAATTACACACATTCTTTACATACTTAAAATAAAAGCTAGTTAAAAACTAGTCATTGTCAAAATATGTTTTTACATTAAATATGAAAGCCAAGTTATTTCGCAATTAGTTACATCTTATGAGGAAGATATGTTGCATTTCCAGTCAAATTCTGTCAAATTTTTAGTTTTAAGGTTATAGTACTTTTGTTTAAACATATAAATTTAAACGAAATTATCCCATTATAATTATAAATAATATATCAAAGTAATCGCTAAATGATATTAGATTAACTATAAAAATGATATATTTAATAAAAGAGTCTCATAGAATGAAAATAAATAGTAAACATTCTTCACTGTGCAATTTCGCCTCATATAATGTGTTTAATTTTGGAAGATACATCAGATCGCAATTTCCGTAGTCTTCATTCATTCGATTACGAATTAATCCTCTTTCTTTCCGAAATGGCGTCATTAAGTCTGAATTTTATTAAAGATCTGTTTATTCCCAGAGTAATTCTAAATTCTGTAACAGCAAATTTTATTATCAATTTAACTTCAAAGAATTTCTATTATTTCTAATTTAAAAATTCTAATAACACAATAAGGTATACTTAAAATAAACTATTTGGTAGGAAGTGTCAAATAATGGGTTTAATTAGTATAGAAAGTTATATTGAAAATTCATTAAATATTTACTGTTTAATAAATGAACATTTTTAAAAATGTTTTTTTATGTTTAATAAATGAACATTAATAAATGAACATTTGTAGCATTAAATGAACAACTCAAATGCTAAATTTTCTGTTTTGAAATATGTTTTTAGAAAGAAAGCAATAAATATTCTTAACTATAGATTACTAAATTGCACTCATTTATACGGATTCAATATGTTAGTTGGCCTATTTATGGAATATAAAACCATATAAAATGACTTTTTACTTATTTTTTTTATTTACTAATACAATTCCTGATATAATAATAGCTTAAGTGATCTATCTATCTGTCTGTCCTCGCATTTATGAAGCGGTTGGACGTGGAATGGATATGGGCATCCATATTGGATTCTTAATGAGTTAGGGTTAGCAAAGTTCAAAGCAAGTCTTTAAAACGTTCGAAATCTACCCTTTCCCCCCTCTTCGAGCATTTAATGCCATTATTTCATGTTAAGTTTATTTAATAATAAATAAGTAAAAATAACATTTTTTTCTAGCATTATGATGTTATTTCTCTAACCAACTCATTTAATCATTTCTGACTTTAAATTATTTAAATATCTTTTGCATTATTTTCATACGTTTTATCACTGAAAGTATATTACTTAAGATATTACTTAAATATATATATATTTTTTTATATTTGACTTAAATAATAGATTAGGTACATATGTGATAATTTTAAATTGAATCATCGATTATTTTTTGTTGCAATGAAAATTTTATTACAGGTATTAACAACAAAAATCTTTTCACAAAAGTTTATGAGTCTATTTCACAGACTAATAAATATCTATCATTTAAGTTATCTTTAAAACCAAAGAAGTCTGTTCGTTTGTGTGCATGTTTTTATACATGACCACACTGTTTGACTAAATGAATTCAACATGATTCTAAACAGCATTCACAGTATCGGTAGATTTTAGAGGTGTGTGAAGATAAATCATAGAAAACCAATAGATATCTGTAAGTCACAGCCTTTTTGACGGATTCTTAGTATATTAATTAATTTCATTTTGCTTTATTTAGACATAAGACGTAAATAATTTAAATTAATTTTTATTCTAAGGCGACTTGGATCATAAATAAAAATTTAAAAAAAAATATTCATATATAGGTATTAATAAAGATATATAAATTGCAAAAAGAAAAATCAAAGGATAATTCTGAAAAGACTATATTTTTTTCTAAAACAATTACAGGTACAAATTATATGTCTGTGTTTCCAAGATGTTCGTATTAAAATACACATAACTGTATTTTTATAGTGCGTAAAAATATTGCTCATGTATAAATGTATACTACACGAGAATGATGGACAAAATAATTTCTGTTTAAAATAGAAAGATTTATAAGTAAAAATGGAGTAATCAAACATTAAAAAAAAATCCAAAGCAAAAATTGTTAAAAATCATCTCAATCATTTTAAAGTCAATTTTCTTAAATTAAATTATTATAAAAGGTGTTAAATTATTTCAGATTTGAACTTCGGTAACTTTTAGAAAATATGAAATGTTGGTATCTTAAATTGAATATAACATTAAATCACCTTCAGTAAGGATTTTTCAGGTTCAAACCAATACAGGAGGAAAAATGCTATTCCACTTTTTAAAATAAAGAAAATACACATAATATCCAAAGCTATTTATTTTCTTGATAAAATGTATTTTCTTCATTAATCCAGTTTAGATTTATTAGAATAACTGATCACAATATCAAAGAAAATTCTCAAAAATTCTTAATATTTCTAGTAATTCGGATTTTATATAAAAACATAATTGAGCATAGAAATTTCTTGTGCATAATATAAGTTAATAAAAAATAATTCTTTAAATTTGTACAATGTTTTAGTAATTTGTACATTGTTTTTTTTATTTATCTTGGAGTATAATTTACACTCTATTTGAATACATACTGGCAGTATATATTCAAATAGAGTGTATAGAGTATATATACTTATTTTTACAATATACTTTTATTAAAGAGTCCCAACAGATTTGGAAAATAATCTTGGAAATATATAGCACATGGAAAATGTTAAACTGATCCACAAAGACTAATCAAAATTTAAAAGAAATAATTATACAAAAATTATTTTAATCAAATAAAAATATCTTTAGATTGCTGAAGAAATTCAGTTAATTGTGACTTCAATAGATTACATATAACATGATTTTTTTAATGTAAAATATGTATTTGGTGAATTCTTCTCATTGGAAGTTCTTTTGTTCTTTAAACTTCTATTTTTTAGTCGGAATACCCATTGATTTTAGTTTCAAGATTTGATAAGTCTGACTCCAGTGTTAATGAAGATGATATTGAAAGTTTGAAATCATATAATCAGCCCTGGCGTATTACCAGTACTAACTATCTGTCTAAGATGTGTTATCACAGTAATGTCAAATGTTATTTTTTATTAAGATTTGATATTTATTGTAAGGTATTTTGAACCCACGACATATTTTAGAGATATGCACCCTTTTCTATACCTGGAAGTCAACCCCATTTACCCTTCCAACCGTTGTTCCTTTTGATGGAATAGGAGCCGGGAGGCTAAGGGGTCTGAATATGATTTTCGGATGTGTCGTTTGTTCTTTTGCAGGGCATCAGTGCATCTCAAAGGAGGATTCCCTTTTTGGTAGGGATTAAGTTCCCAGAAGCTGACCCCCGAAAGAAGGGAGAGAGGATCTGCTGGACAGTTTAGTGGGATTCTGGAGTCGAGATAGAGCCTCCGAACTGAAGACATTTCTCAGGAGTGAGAGAACGCAACGTTATTTTTTATGAAACGCTCGTCCATCAATCTTGCTGCGTCAGGCTCCGAGACGCAGAGAGAATAGGTTTTTGTTCTACTTTTAATTTTTCATTAATCTTGTAAATAAGTGTTATTTGTTGTCCTTAAAGTTTTGGGGGTAATTTAATGCATCCCAAAGGTCAACGGAAAAAAACCATAGTTGTCCCAGTTAAATAGGCGGTCAGGTAGCACGCTAGTACAGCCCATACACTAGCAAGTGGTGCTTTACATTTATACTTATATACATAAAAAATATTTTAATACATATATTTTTTACATATTCTTATATATGTTTTAATATATTTTATAAAACAATTTAATTTGTAAACAAGACAATTAAAATTTTCCTATTTGTAAGGATGATTTCATTACGAATCACTTTTTCTGATATTTATAAAATTCCATTACTAGGAATTAGCCTATAAACTTCGTGACTGAAATTTTCCCCAGAATGAATGTCTGAATTTTTTGAAGTTATAGAAATCCATGGAAGTAAAATCTGGGAAGTGATATGCTAGTTCAAGCGAATCATAGGTAAAATATCACACGTTTCCTATAATTAAGATACTTTCGTTGTCAGATACAATCACCTGTTGGATTTTGTTTTTGGAAGCCCGGTATGTTTTTGTGAACTTTTTTCTATGCAATCTCACAATGATTTTCTTCAGTTATTGTTTTACTTTTTTAGAGAGTCAGTCAATAGATCTCTTTAGCATACTTAAGCAATTGGACTAAGGGTTAATATGCGATGACTATGAGTAAAGTAGAATAATTTTATTATCACTATTTTTAATATCATGATTGAGTGCACTTAAATAAAAACAAATCTTATTAGAGAAATATCCTAAATATCAAGTATAGTATAGTATAGTGTAGTATAGTTTAGTATAGTATAGTATAGTATAGTATAGTATAGTATAGTATAGTATAGTATAGTATAGTATAGTATAGTAAAGTATAGTATAAGCTTCGTCACTAAACTTTTTCTCAAAATGAATGTCTGAATTTGGTTTAAGTTATAAAAATCCCTGGAAGCAAAATATGGGAAATGATATGCGAGTTCAAGCGAATCATAGGTAAAATATCACACGTTTCCTATATTTAAGATACTTTCGTTGTCAGATACATTCACCTGTTGGAGAATAGATTTTGTTTCCTGCAAGCTTGGTATATTTTTAAGAACTTTTGTCTATGCAATCTTACAATGATTGTCTTCAGTTATTGTTTTACTTTTTTAGAGAGTTAGTCAACATATCTCTCCAGCATACTTCTCTCTTCAGCAACAGCACTACTGATTCACATGTGATGACTATGAGTAAAGAAGAATTCTTTTATCATCACTATTTTTACTATCATGTTTGGATGCACTTAAATAAAAACAAATCTTATTTTAAAAATGTCCTAAATATGGATATTTCGCATAAGAGAAACATAGTGCATAACAAAAAAGGGATTATAATATAGAAATAAATAAAAATATTAAATGTTTAAAACCTCCTATTAAAATTTCAAAGTTGATATCGTAAAAAACATTTTATGCAGCAGATTTATTCGTATAATTTTAAAAAAATTCAGAGCATATTACTTTTTGTTAGATAGTATATTAATTAAAATTCAAACTTCTAAGCATATTGTTGTACAGGATTATTAGTCTACAGATTATATCTTTGTAATTAATTTAGCTCATAGAAAAAAAGTAAAAAAATAAAGTTAATTGAGTATCATTTGTATATATACCTTAACGGTAGATGAGACCGTGTTATTAGGAAAAATCTATATAATAAAATGGAATGTAAATATAGAGCATCGATATTAGCTTTCATTAAAATTAAATTTAATACAAAATGTTGTCGCATACTGATTGACATTACGAAAAAATATCATAGCTTATCTTAAAGTCAATTATTAATTAACTACATATGTATCCTCATTAATTTAAAAAGCATTTAGGCTACATGGTAAACGGTACAAGTATTTATAATGTAAAAGAAATGGCTTTATATTCAGGCGAAATATTTTAAATACAAGGTGGTTCGAAAGTCAGGATGAATTTTAAAAATGAATAATTCGAAAACTAATGAATATACAAAGATACGGTTTGCACCAAACGGATGGAAAAGATACCGGATTTTGTATTTCAAGAAAGAAAAAGTTCTGTTGGAGACAACAGTTGGTGCTCATGTAGGATTATGCAAAGCAACAAACGATATAAAAAGTAGAAAATGCAGCAGGCAATGGTAGTCGAAGCTTGTATGCATCGAAATGCTGTCCATAGTTGAAAAAGCCTAATTGGTAAAACTGTAACACTTTATGTGACATGTCGCCACATAATAAGTATGCGAGATAGCAAAAGGCCAATAATGTCTTCTGCATTGAACAAAATGATGAAGAAATTTGAAGCTACAGGTTCTTTGGCGTCAAGTCAAAGAAGTGGAAGTCCTTCATATATACTTATATGAATACATATATGTATATACATACATATATATATATAATATATATATATATATATATATATATATATGTAATCCATTTTTTATAAAACTTCTTCACAAGGAGAAAGTTCAACAGCTAGCATTCATAAAGTACAAAGATGCAGTCGGGTCTCATATTCAAGAGAACTCAGAAGTCTAATTTAAAACTTTATTTCAGAGCGGCAACACGCACATCTGTCCTTCTGGACAATACACAATCAAAAGCCACAGAGTTCACTCTGCTCACACACAAGTACACCCAAGAACGCTGACAACAAGAATTTTCCCACAACAAAAACAGCTTAATAGGCGAATTGACTGCAATATCAGCAAAACGCGAAAACATGTTCTGCCAACACCTGGGAAACTGCTGTATAGACAGAAACTTTACAGCTTTATGACAGAAAGGAATGTTAAGTGGAAAATACTTCGTTGATTAAACCATTTAGAGGCTGATAAAGATATTTAGATGAATTAAAATGGGAGAAGGGAGGTTTTTTGAAGAAATATTAAAGTTAAATAATTTTGATATATTACATATATATATATATATATATATATATATATATATATATATATATATATATATATATATATATATATATATATATATATATATGCAAATATATATATATATATACATATATGTATATATATATACATATTTATATATATATATATATATATATATATACATATATATATATATATATATATATATATATATATATATATATATATATATATATATATATATATATATATATATATATATATATATATATATATATATATACACACTGAAGTGCAAATTAAACTAGTATAGGCATTCGTATGCAAACAACGAGTTAAGAACCTATCAGAATAGGGGTGATGTATATAAGACAAGTGTCTGGCACAGTTC
>CM063501.1:43639604-43644604 GCA_032207245.1 Pardosa pseudoannulata
ATATACAGCAAAAAATAACATATTTATATCTTAGCAATATTCTAAATATTATTAATGTACTACTGTTGCGGCATAAGTCATAGGAACTAGTTTTTTCAATGTAGGTATGTGAATGGATCACAAAAGTATCTAACTCGTGTAGAAGTCTTGAAGGCATAGTGTGTATGCAGTAAAACAGATGACTATGTGATAGCCGGTAATAGCTCAAAGAGGGCTGTGAAATTAGTCAATTGTTGAGTGTCGTGCTAGGTTTAACTAATCTGTGTTGATCAGCGTGAGATTGAATATCACAGTTAATTAGTGGAAGCCCTTATGTATAATGTCCAACCATACCGTACAGTCGGTGACTACTTTGAGAGTTTTTAGGCCTGGGTTTGTCATGCCACACTTTATGCGTACTGTGTTGTCATTCTTTTGCACCGTGAAAGCCATATTGCTCTGTAAACTACAGTAATAAATTAGTGTGTTACGAAATTTCAGTGCTATTCATTGTCCACATATGTAGTTGACACCTTATCCTATCTTCTGTATAGGTCACATTTTACAACCGGGCATCGTGGCAACTATCTTCATGAAAATAGTAGTTGTCAGGACTTTTCCCTTAACCCCCGTACATATTTTCCATGCATAAAATTCCATGCAATTTCCATGCAAGGATTTTTTTTCTGATTTCAGCTGACCATATATTTTGCATTTTAATTTTGTGAACAGTAATCTGGCATTACTTTCTTTTGGAATAGACATTTGATATGTAATCTCTTGATAGTTATTATTCTTTATTCCTACTAATCCACCACTGCATCATTTTATCAGAAGAAATATGGAAATATTATATAGATTTTCAGTGTTGCTACATCAATTTGACTAAGAACTTATACCTTGATAAAGTCACATCTAAGGAAAAAACTATGTTTGTTTATCAACTATTATGCCACTTAATACATGACTTGCGTATTATGTTAAAAACGTTTTAGTATTTTAAAAAATACAATTTTGAAATATTTTCATTAGTATGATGTACAAAATTATACAACAATTTTCATTTTTCATTTGAGTTATTTTTTCTTATATATGTTACATTGTAAGGCTTAACTGTTTATTCACATAAATGCATACCAATTATTTGTACTGGGAAAGAAATAAAATGTAAAACAAATGTATAGAAAATCTTCATTGTTATAGAAACAATGCAAGAATATTAGAAAATGATTATTTTAACCTAATGTTGAAATATAACCTTACTATGTATGATCAAATGAAGACGTTTTGCTTGAGGTACAGATAAATGTTTGCAATGTCTTTTTTACTCTAATATTTAAAATCAAAAGAATTTTCAATACTTAAAAACTAACAAATTTCCTTTTAGGCAAAAGAAAGTGTGAAGATTTTAACAAAATATCTATATTTGTATCTCCCGAAAGTTTTCTTTTGAATCTATTTAATAGAGTATGTTTTGATTCATTAATGCTTAAAATATATTTTATTCATTAACACTATGTATATAGAAGTACTTCGTCTAAAAACAATCATGGTAAATGATAAAAGGTGTCCGTGTTTTAATATTTTACTTAATATAAGAGTTTCAAATTAAATATTTTACGAAGTTTTACATATATTTAATCTTCAACGTTTATAAAATAACATTAAAAACTTAATATTCCAATATAAGAAACTTTTTCGAACCTTTTAAAAATGTCTTCTGAAAAAGAATGTTTAAGTAGATAAGGTTTTTATTCCTGTATAAAAGTTTTATTTTAATTCAAAGATAAGTTAATTGCATTTCAAATATTGAAACAAGTTTAAAGTTTGTTTTCTTCTTGGAGAATATGCAAAATCTTTCTATTTAAATAAATTCTTTTGAGTTTTTTATTAAATATATAATGATTCGCCTGCATAAAATTGTAGATACTATTTTAGTCTTTAAACAAGAACTGAAAGAATTTGGTTATTTTTATAAATTTTTTATATCTATATTATATCTTTACTTTCTTCTATTTTTAGTTTTAATCCAAGCATTCAGGGTTATTTCAGTCTAAGTATTTAAGTCATTCAACTTAAGGTAACACAATACTTTAGTAATTGCAGAATTCAACCAAAATTGTAACTTTTTTCTAAACTTTCAAGTTATGCGTGTATTTTTATTATCACGTTACATGCTTCCAAATAAATTTATATTTATAATTTTAAAAGCTGTTTTAATCTTTAAACAAAAAATTAAAAGATTTTAATACATTTTATGTCTTTTTTAATTTTTCTTTTTCTTTTATTTTTGTAGTTTTAATTTTAATCTAAATAATAGAAAGAATTTAAGGTAACACAATACTTAAAATTGGAATTTGACCAAAAATTGTAACTTTTTTCAAAACTTTCAAGTTATCTGTATTTATTATAGTACAAATAGTGTTTTTAATTATGATCTTTATTAATATTCTAATAAAAGATTTTTTAAAAAATACAACAGAATTTTTAAAAAAATTAAAAGATTTTAATACATTTTATGTCTTTTTTAATTTTTCTTTTTCTTTTATTTTTGTAGTTTTAATTTTAATCTAAATAATAGAAAGAATTTTAAGGGACACGAGATATTAAAAATTGGAATTTGACCACAAATTTAACTTTATTTACAAAACTTCTAAGTTATCTTAAAACTTAATGATGTATAGTGCAAAGCAAATAGTGTTTTTAATTATGATCTTTATTAATATTCTAATAAAAGATTTTTTAAAAAATAGAACAGAATTTTATAATTTATATTTAATTGAAAGAAGGCTATTGTAATGAATATTTTTTACCTAGGAAGGTACAGTGTCCTCTGTAATTGAGAAAATTAAAGTTAGGATATTCTACCGAATTTTGTTCTGTTGGTCCCCTTTAAAGATAAAAGTAATATTAAATTATAAGTTATGTCAAAAATCTGAAATACGTATATTAGAATATTTAATAAATTTAGCTCATAGAAATATTATTAAAATTAGAATTCGACCAAAAATTTAATTTTATTTTCAAAACTTCTAAGTTATGTTAAAACTTAATGTTATATATTACACTGCAAATAGTGTTTTTAAGTTTGATCGTTATTAATATTCTAATAAAAGATTTTTTTAAAAAATAGAACAGAATTTTTAAAATTATATTTAATTTAAAGAAAGCTTTTGTAATGAATATTTTTTACCTAGGAATGTAAAGTGTCCTCTGTAATTGAGAAAACTAAAGTTAGGATATTCCACCAGATTTTGTTTTGTTGGTCCGCTTTGAAGTGCAAAGTATTATTAAATTATAAGTTATGTCAAAAATCTGAAATTCGTATATTAGAATATTTAATAAATTTAGCTCATAGAATTATTACTAAAAATTGGAATTCGACCAAAAATTTAAATTTATTTTCAAAACTTCTACGTTATCTTAAAACTTAATGTTCTATATTGCACAGCAAATAGTGTTTTTAAGTTTGATCTTTATTAATGTTCTAATATAAGATTTTTTTTAAAAATAGAACAGAATTTTTTAATTTATATTTAATTGAAAGAAGGCTATTTTAATTGTTATTTTTTTTACCTAGGAAGGTACAGTTTCCTCTGTAATTGAGAAAATTAAAGTTAGGATATTCCACCGAATTTTGTTCTGTTGGTCCCCTTTAAAGTGCAAAGTAATATTAAATTATAAGTTATGTCAAAAATCTGAAATTCGTATATTAGAATATTTAATAAATTTAGCTAATAAAATTATTATTAAAATTAGAATTCGACCAAAAATTTAACTTTATTTTCAAAACTTCTAAGTTATCTTAAAACTTAATGTTATATATTACACTGCAAATAGTGTTTTTAAGTTTGATCGTTATTAATATTCTAATAAAAGATTTTTTTTAAAAATAGAACAGAATGTTTAAAATTATATTTAATTTAAAGAAAGCTTTTGTTATGAATATTTTTTACCTAGGAATGTGAAGTGTCCTCTGTAATTGAGAAAACTAAAGTTAGGATATTCCACCAGATTTTGTTTTGTTGGTCCGCTTTGAAGTGCAAAGTATTATTAAATTACAAGTTATGTCAAAAATCTGAAATTCGTATATTAGAATATTTAATAAATTTAGCTCATAGAATTATTACTAAAAATTGGAATTCGACCAAAAATTTAAATTTATTTTCAAAACTTCTACGTTATCTTAAAACTTAATGTTCTATATTGCACAGCAAATAGTGTTTTTAAGTTTGATCTTTATTAATGTTCTAATATAAGATTTTTTTTAAAAATAGAACAGAATTTTTTAATTTATATTTAATTGAAAGAAGGCTATTTTAATGGTTATTTTTTTACCTAGGAAGGTGCAGTTTCCTCTGTAATTGAGAAAATTAAAGTTAGGATATTCCACCGAATTTTGTTCTGTTGGTCCCCTTTAAAGTGCAAAGTAATATTAAATTATAAGTTATGTCAAAAATCTGAAATACGTATATTAGAATATTTAATAAATTTAGCTAATAGAATTATTATTAAAATTAGAATTCGACCAAAAATTTAACTTTATTTTCAAAACTTCTAAGTTATCTTAAAACGTAATGTTGTATATTGCAAAGTAAATAGAGTTTTTAATTTTGATCTTTATTAATATTCTAATAAAAGATTTTTGTAAAAATAGAACAGATTTTTTTAAATTTATATTTAATTGAAAGAAGGCAGTTGTAATGAATATTTTTTACCTAGGAAGGTACAGTATCCTCCTTAATTGAGAAAATTAAAGTTAGGATATTCCACCAAATTTTGTTTTGTTTGTACGCTTTGAATTGAAAAGTAATATTAAATTATAAGTTAAGTCAAAAATCTGAAATACGTATATTAGAATATTTAATAAATTTAGCTGATAGAATTATTACTAAAAATTGGAATTCGACCAAAAATTTAACTTAATTTTCAAGACTTCTACATTATCTTAAAACTTAATGATCTATATTGCAAAGTAAATAGTGTTTTTAATTTTTATCTTTATTAATATTCTAATAAAA
>CM063501.1:43649604-43684604 GCA_032207245.1 Pardosa pseudoannulata
TTTTTTTTTTTATGTAAATAATTGTATAAATTTAAAAATGTTATTATAATTTTTATTTTTATTTTATTTTTTTTGTTTTATTTTTTTATTTTAGATAAATTTTATTGTTATGATTATAATTTTTTGTTTTTGTTTTTTTTATTGTTTGGTATTTTTTTTATTGTTTTAGTATTTAATTTAAGTATTTAATAATTGAAGAACCTCTTTTTATTATAAAAGTATTTTATTAATAGTTTGAATTTATATTTATTTTTTTATTGGTTGTATTGAATTCCTTGCTTTAAATTGTTAGAATTTCATTATTTGGGTCTCTTCATTTATTTGGGTACAAATCATACATTGTTTTATCTCTTTTAAATATGAAGAACAATTCAAAGCAAGTAGAATTGATTATAGATTAAAATAAAAGTAAAACAATGAAGAATAACAGTTAAAATTCGAATAAAATAAGTTTAAATTCAAAAGAAGTCGGAGAAACAGGCATCTTCATTTATTTGGGTTCCTTCATTTATTTGGGTACATTTATCAATGAAGAACATTCAAAATATGATTACAATTAAAAAGTAAAACTCAAAATGATTTTAAAATTAAAAATAAGTCATTCAAACTCAAATTTTCTCAAAAAAAATTATAATACTCTATAGTTTACAATTCAAATAAGTAACATAGAAATTTCTAAACAACACCATTAAAAAATTAAATTAAAATAAAATTAAAATAAATGCCTTCCAGAAGAAAATTAAATATTCATTGGCCGAACAAAATAACAAATGCGCAATTATATAGAAAAACAGGATCCAGGTAGCTATCAAATACCTTACCAAAAAAAAAGATAATCTTGAATAGTTAATGTGCTAAGTAAATAAATTAGCATCAACTAAATAGTTGAAATATTAATATATATATATAATAATATATATAATAAATATATATATATATATAAATATATATATATATATATATATTATATTTATATATTTATACATATACAATAAAATATATAAATAGATATACATATGTATATATTATAATATATATATATATATATATATAAATATATATATATATATATATTTATATATATATATATATATATATATATATAAAATATATATATATATAATATATATATATATATATATATAATATATAATTATATATATCTTTAAACATGTGTGCAAAATATTTGAAATGACAATTTAAAAGACATTTGTTTTAGTACTTTTTTACTTACTTTTAAGATTACAGTGGCGTTATATTTAGTTTTAAAATAGTTTTACTCTTTCAAATAAATTCTTTGAATATATTTTATATGGCTAAACATTATTTGAAAGAAAAAAACGGAAAAAACCGAATAATTCCAACACAGAGTTAGTGTCGGTAAAGATTCGAAAGGAAAGTATCTCAGATATAAAATGCATTTCATGGGAGAAGATAAATCTTGGATACAAATCAAAGGTAGTAAAGGCATGCCAATAACATCTGCTAGCATAAATTCTTAGTCGTATTGTACAAAAGAAGCAAATGCTGATGTAAATAAAAATAAACTTACTTTTTGACGTTTAAATTCGTTATATATGGGATTTTGTTAGGTCCTATATAGTTAAGTAATATAAGCGTAGTAAAAAATTAATATATTACTTAAGATGCAAATATACATATAAATACATGAATACATGTAATATTCCGATTATATTAAACATAAGAAAACTGATAGAAATGCATAATGAAAGCATTAATCAAATGGGCACACGGATAGAAACAAAACTTCCCTTTCTCTACTTTTCTTTCTCTTTTAAATACATTACATTGTAGTAAGCACTGGAATTGTGTCATCCATGTCCAATTTTAAAAGAATGCTGCATTGTGTTTGGGTACTGCATGAAAACACTTACACATAAACCATAGCAAGTTCCCAATACATATTTCCAAAATGCAGTTTCTACTACACCGCAATACCGTGCATGTATCAAAATCTATAAGGTACAAGTAACAAAATAGATAAACCAGTGCCCTTTACAATAATTGCGATGTCTTTAAATTATGAATAAATGTAACATCCTGATTAGAGGAAATTTAGAATATAATTTAAAACAGTTGGGCTGACCATATTAGATTTTTATACATAAACACAAATACTGGTATGTATATTATATATATATATATATATATATATATATATATATATATATATATATATATATATATATATATATATATATTTCCTATTAAAATCTCTTATTTGCTTATTTTAATATTAATTGAATAACTTTTGTTCATAAAGTACGCTCAAGGTTTGCGCGGTAATTCTGATTTTTCTCTCCAGACACGTTATAGACTTAATTCAGCCACTGTCTGTACTATTTCAGCCAATAGTTAGCGTGTTCTCTTTAAACATGGGTACTTTTTTATCACGTGATCAATTTTGCTTAGGGATTATTCGTAGTCTTTTTACTTGAGGAATCCCTAGTTGAAAAGCGTATGTGCGGGATCACATTATCTATGTGAACGAGGTTGTAAAAGTGTTCGCCTGCTATATATATATATATATATATATATATATATATATATAGATATATATATATATATATATATATATATATATATATATATATATATATATATATATATATATATATATATATATATATATATATATATATATTTGTATGTGTGTGTAAGGCGGCGAGTTAATCCGTCAGTTACAAGTGAAATCAAGCCTCTATTATTTTTATGTGACTGGGCTTACTGGCCAATGAGAATCCTCAGTAGTAATTGGTATTTGTGGCACCATGAAAAGAATGACGAGTCCTTGTTGGAACTTGTGTACGTGGTGGTAAGATCTAAGTAACATACATATTTTTCTGGCGAGATCCGAATAATGAATGATACATAAAAACACTTGTGGGTCCACAGTGTTGGCTCCACGGCGAGAGACGAGGAGATGTGTCCCAAGGAAAGCAAGCTTAGTCAGCACTATTAATAGTCAGAAAAGAACTTAGATCAGAGAAAAAAATAAGTATTTCTCCTGGTACAGCAGGAAAATGTGGCTATGGGACAGAAAATTTGCATTTCAGAATTTGCTTCGGGAAATGGGAAGGGAGAAGTCATGTCATTTAAACTCCTTCTAAGATTTTGTGGCTGGGAAAATAGATATGAAAGAATAGCAAAACGAACATCTTTAAGAGGTATTTTAAATACAATAATTTAATATGTAATATATTACATTTGTTTAATAAATAAACAAATGTAATATGTTGCCTATGTTTATATATATATATATATATATATATAATATATATATATATATATATATATATATATATATATATATATATATATATATATATATATATATATATATATATATGTATGTATGTGTGTGTGTGTGTGTGTTTGCGTGTGTGTAAGCAGTATTATATCATTTTATCGTTTAAATCAGAAGAATAGAGCTTATATTTTTTCAGTTGCAATGCTTGCTTGGAAATGTATCTTCAGTGCAGTTATGTCACGTAAGTTTCTCACTAAACTCAAAGACCAAGAAAGTACCTAATGCAAATCCTTTATTTCTTCATTTCATACTCGGAAGAACTTAGGAAGTCATACATAGTCAAGAGACTCACTGTGTCTGAGAAGCTCACTAAAACTCGAAAACCAAGAAAGTTCCTAATACAAATCCATTATTTCTTCTTTTCATACTCAGAGGAACGCAGGGAAGTTATACATAGTCAAGAGTCTAACTGTGTATGAGAAGCTCACTAAAACTCGGAAGCCAATAAAGTACCTAATACAAATCCTTTATTTCTTCATTTTATACTCAGAGGAACGCAGAAACGTCGCACTTAGTCAAGAGTTTCACTGTGTCTCGAGAGCTGTGAGAAATGTCATACCTGGTGGACTAAGTAATCATGTGGCTTTTCTTCTCAAAGGAGAGAATAAGAGACAGTTGTTTCGTCTATAGCTGTTAAATCATTTGGTTTGAAAAAAGTAGTCATCTGTAATCAGATAGCATGAATAACCAATCACCGTGACTTTTAAATGAATCACTTCGGCAAAAATGCATATTACTGCTTAAACTTCTCATTAACTTTATACGAATGAAAATATTGTGTGGAAAACAAAGAGCTGTCTCCTACCTTTCAATTGTAGTTTCACTAGCAACCTCCACTTTTAACATTTTTTCTCCTCTGTAAAAACTACCATGGTCTTAGAAAATAAGTTTCATTTCCCTTGTAAAAAACAAATAAGACAAACTCATTCCCTCTCGACTGAAAAAACGTTAATATATCTTTTTCTCACAAGAATTAAAACTATGATACTACTTCAATTAACTATATTTCAACGTCTGAGATAATCAGCGTGAAAATCAACATTTTCAAATCAAATTCCATATTTATTTTCATTTGAATTAAAATAAAATATTAAAATATTTGCAGAATTGTTGAAATAGGTGTTTTTTAACTGATATTATATATTTAAGAATCAATTAATGCTGAGATAAAATATTCTTTTCAAGACTTTTTCCAGCATACACAAGATTTTTTCCACCAAAGAAGGTTGTAGTTACGTGGCAAAGAATGGTGGCATGTATGGTGACAAGTATGGTGACTATAACCTTTACTCTAGACGTTGCGAATCGCTCGTTATGACGTCACTTTGACGTCAGCTTGCTGACATTATGCGATCAAATGATCTAGCTGACGTCAAAGTGATGTCACAAAGAACGTTCGAACCGACTCTCTAAGTCCAGAGTAAGCCCTTATAACCCACCTTCAGATAAGGTAAATTAAAACTTGATATCTGCTCATTGTTAACGAAATGCAATTTTGGCTGCAACGAATTATAAAATTTATGTATAAAGACGTTCACAAATGGTACTTCAAATAGATGCATGAAAATCAATATAACAAAATAAATTTCCCTTACAAGGATCGATAAAGTTAAAACTAACAAATTTCACTTTACTAGAATCACATTTATAATTATGACGCAGAAAGGTGCGTTTCATTCTAAAATAAATTATAAACAAATCTTAAGTGATTTTTCTCGTGTTTCTAGATGTGGAAATAATACGGAAACGTTCACGGCCGTGAGAATAATTTCGCCGTTAAGTACGTGAGAAATTAAAATTTTGTTTCAGAATTAATTACTTATGATCTCCAACAAAATTAAATTCCACCATAAATTTGAGTTTCAAACGATTCATTAATATTTCATTGCATGTTCGGATGAAACTTTTGCCTGTGAGTTATGAAAAGCCTAAAAAAAGTTCTAGAATTATTATGAGGAACTCTATGATGAATAACTTGGTAACTGATTTGGGAAATTATTTAAGAATCAATTAATTATGGGATTGATACGAAGAGATTATTAATAAACTTTTCTCATAAGCGTATACTTTATGAAGTTTATAGTTAATCTGAATGAAGGAATAATCATTAGCATGGAAATTTTCAATAGTCGATTTTTCTCCCAACTTTGTGGTTTACTAATTTATTTGTGTTTTTGCCATTATTTACAGTGAGTATTACATTGTTTGGGAATTAACGTAATGTCTCTAATGAAAAAATAATATGAATAAAATTGAAAAACAATATGTTCTATTAGCCTCTTTTCATTACTAGAAAATATAGAATACTTACTTCTGCAAAAAATAGAAAAATGTTTTCACTTTTCATGAAATTTTACTTATAGTTGGGTTTTTATGGTTTTCTACGTTTTAAGTATTTTAGATATTTGTTAAATTATACACGTTGCATCAGATTCCAATACTAACAAGAAAATTTGTTTTATAATTTGAAAGAGGTTTTCAGTCATTAAACATTGTTAGAGACATGGGTACTGCAACTAATATATATCCTGTTGCAGCTAATCGATGTCTACATTGTCTAAGAACTTCTGAAAGTCAAAACTGATGAAAAGGCATACACACCATTTGCTATATTAAGTTATCCTTGTTATATAAATTTGCTAGCCTATGGATCTGAGTCTTTAAGTAAAGCACAGGCAGAACAACTGGCCATCTTTGAAGGAAAAGATTTTAAATGTTGAAGAGCTTCTGGGAAGTGAAGATATCACTCGAATGAATTGGCCAGCGTACTCCCCTGATTTAAATCCCATCGAACATGTGTGGAATGCTTTGGGGAGAAGCATTGCAGCACGTATACATCCTCCGGAGAAAACCCAACTACTCTAACAGTTGCTGATTGTAGAATGGGCACTCCTACCATAAGAAATGTTGGACCAGCTGGTTTTGAGAATGCGGAGACAGTGAGAGCCACCATTTCAGTTAGGGGAGGGCATATCCCATATTAAGGAACATCTCCTTGTTGTTCTTCTTAGATAGACAAGCATGAGTCACGATACTATGCGTTCAATAAAGCTTGTTTTTGTTTGATTCCATAACATGTGCATTGTATTTCTTTTTCAGTGCCAATGCTTTCGTCATACTTTACGTGCATAATACTCTCCCTTATTTCTGATTTTCATGTCTCTCAGATGATTTCTGGTGGAGTTATGGCAAAACCCACACCTGTTGCTTAAGTTTGGCACACCAGTGTATATAGGTTATTCAAGAAAGCATATGTAAGTAAATTCATCAAAATATACCTAACAGATATTACATAATGACAGCCATATTAATAACAGCTTTAGCCCTCGAAACCGCCAGCACCTGGCGTGGCATTGACTTCAGAAGGTGCTCCTAGGTAGTTGAGGTAAATGGTACCAAGTGCTGGAGGAAATCTTAAAGGAAAAATGAAATAGGGACATACTGTAAGAAGCCATGTATTGTTAAAATTATATAGTCTCAAAACAATCATTGTAAACATTTTTTGTAGACATAATATCCGATCCAAATACTTGCTTATTTCTGTAGACTTAATTTCTGGCTCAGTAGTTCCATAGGCTCTCAAAGTACTAGGGAAGATTTTAGGAATTTTGCTCTTTTCCAGGTACACTCTGAAAGATTTTAAGTAGGTCCAATTGATTCGGGTCGCCTCTAGTAGTAACTCTGTTCCAATAACCTATTTTGATTTCCTCTGGTGAACATTTATGTTCCATTCTGAGGACATTTCAAGTTGAATTAAAAAAATAACAGAACAAGTCCCACGTTTGGGACACAAACCAGAAAATATTAATCTTCAGCTATGATAGTACAGTGATGACTCTTATAGTAAACTTATCATAACAATCTAAATGGTTATATTTTCTATGCAATGTATTAGTATATTAAGGTAGTTACAATTTCGTTAAAATATTCTTATGTTTAGCAGGCATGTCAATAAGCATCCGTTGCACCATAGAAAAGTCATTAAATAATGACCACCCAATTAATAGCATGCAGTACCAACTTCAGCCCTCATAATCACCAGCACCGGCATGGCTTTCACTAGAAAAGTTGTTGATATGTAATTTAAGGTATCTGGTACAAATATTTTCCCATCTAGTCCTGCTATTGCCGAACATTGCGAGGGGGTAGCGTGGTAACACGAATCTGGTTTTCAGGTGGGACCACAAATGTTATATTGAAATAATGTGAGTTGAAATTGTAGGCCAAAACATGACTTGAAAGTCACTGGAATGTTCTTCGGAACACTCCCTCACGATTTTACCCGTATGAAACGGTGTATTATCCTGTTCGTAAACACCTTCCTAACTGTAGCTATGAATGGTTGAACCTAGTATGCAACAATATTCACGTAGCGCAGAAACTCAGGGATTATTCTACGGGGATTATGGATCTTAATGTACTCTATAAAACAGTATAATAGACCAGCCACCGGCTTGTCTCCGTGCAGCTATGCCCCGAACGCTGGCCGATTTGTTAGGGCGCTGATCGTTCGTACCGGATTTCGTGGGTACGAATCCCACTATAGCATAAATGTTCGTAGCTATTCGGAATCGGCTTTAAGCACTAGGACACGATCTCATTAGCCCTCATGTGCAAAACCGTAGATCGTATAGCTCCATACCAAACCAAACAGTGCAGCTGTGCATCAGGGAACCAGGGTTACCTTTGAAAACCAACGAGTTCTCATACGCGCGGTAGTGTGATTGACAAGAAGTCAATTTTCATAAGTATACTATTCACAAGAGCAAAACCTTTTAAAAGGTCTAAAGAGGGAAAATATTAAACAATAATGCTATCTGGGGAATGATTTTATTTCATTACTTTAATAAAGAGGTAAAGTGCACTGTTTTATAGGATATTCAACCATAAACGGTATCATAATAAGACTATTGTAATATTTTTTTTTATCTTAAATGCTGATATTTTTAAAATTTAAAAATAAATTAATTTTTCTTCAAAACTCAAAGCAAGCCAGCAGTAAATTATGCAAACACCAAGAAACTCTACTTTATTCAAGTTACGTGACATCAGTCACCAACTAAAGTTAAATTCAATATCTTAACCAGTTTTAATTACTTGTACTACAAGTACGATTGAAGATAGTTAATCTAAAACATATTTAAGCATTTATAAACAACAGTTAAGGTTAAACTAAAGCAACTAATACATTTTTAATATTACTGAATCAGAATATCGTATATTCATGTACAGGTTCTACTTTACTTAAATTTTTATTAAGGAAATGAGAAGGGAGAATTCTAAAAGATATTCTTAAATATTTATCGTAGTAATATTTGCATTTTCTGTTTATGTCTTTTTAGAATAAAATAAAAATTTGATTAATAAATCGGAAATTTGTGTGCAGTATAATCGCTTTAAGTATGGACATTATGTAAAAATACAGTTCTTTGTTGTGTAAACATAGAAAAAATTTAAACATTTCTTCAGTGAAATCGGAAAAATAATCTTTATTATCAGTGATGTATGCACAATGAATACTGATGAAATTTCTAGTATTTAAATGTAATTTGTTATACTATCTGTAAACATAAATATAAAATTAGAAATAATGGTGCAGGAAGAACCGTCTTACCTCTTGTGCAGTATTGGATATTACTTAAAATATTGAGTAAATACAGGAACATCATACTTAATAAAGAGTCTCAATGTGTCTGAGAAGCTCACTTGAACTCGAAAACCAAGAAAGTACTTAATACAAATCCTTTATTTCTTCATTTCATACTCAGAGGAAAAGAGGGATGTATTACTTAGTCAAGAGTTTCACTGTGTCTCAAAAGTTGTGAAAAATGCCATGCTTGGTGGATTGGGTAATCACGTGGCTTTTCTTCTCAAAGGTTGAGAGAATAAGACAGTTGTTTCATGTATAGTTGTTAAATCACTTGGCCTGAAAAAGTAGACATCTGCAATAAGATAGCATGAATGACCAATCACCGTGACTTTTAAATCAACCACTTCGGCAAAAATATATATTACTGCTTAAACGTCTCATAAACTTCATGAGAATGAAAATATTCTGTGGAAAACAAAGAGAGCTGTCTCCCTACCTTTTCACTTGAAGCTTCACTAGCAACCTCCTCTTTAAACTTTCTTTTTCACAGTAAAAATTAACATGATCTTAGAAAATAAATTTTATTTCTATTGTATGAAACAAATAAGACAAGCTCATTTAAATGTGATGTATGTACAATGAATATTGATGAAATTTCTAGTATTTAAATGTAAGTTGTTATACTATCTGTAATTGTACAGTAACTATAAATATAAGATTAGAAATACTGTGGTGTAGCAAGAACCGTTTTATCTTATATGTAGTATTCTATATTAAGTAAAATATTGAGTAAATGCATAGAACACTCCAGTGTTCGGTGGATGTACGGGAGAATAGAGTCTAAAAGACAAAAATAATAATTGTATCAAAGAGTCATTTATATGCAGGATTTACTGTTAATACAATACATAGTAGTGTTTGAAATCATATGTAAGTATATCTCCTATTCTAGGCCACACATCACTGACAAGCCTGTATAAGTTGACTCCTGGTATAAAAATAAAGATCGTTTTATAAAATGAATTTTAAAAATACATCTAGCAATTACAGTTTTAGTTAATGTAAATTAGATACTATTCATATATTTTCACATTTATACTTTAATTTATTTCATTCTGCAGTCACATATTTTAAAAGCAATATCAGATACGGAATACTTAAAACAATGCAATATAGCAGTGGCGGCCAGCCTAAAGGCTAGAGAGCCACGTGCGGCTCTTTAAAGAATTATTATTGGCTCTCGATAAATGTACTCGAGTTCCCTTTTCATTTTTGCTTTATTATAATTTTTAAAAAATATTACAACTAAAGGAGCTACGGCAATTCTGGGTAAAAAATTGGTCATATCGTCCTTTTAAGAGATGATTCTCAAATTCCACAATTCAGTCCGATTCACTGTATAATTCACAGAACATCTCGTTACAAAATATTTAAAATATCCTAATGTTATGAAAATAGTGTAACACATTGTAAATTACATTCGCACCAATGCAAAAAAACATCGAAAATTAAAAAAATTCCTTGTAAAATTAAAGGACAAAGAACTTCCAAATGACATTCATCAAATATAATATCTGTAAAAATCTTGAATACCTTTTTTGCATACCTTTTAAAATACTATTTAATTGCAGCTCACGAAAACTTCCAAATTTTGAAAAATGGTTCGGACTATCAAGGAGCTTGGTCACCACTGCAATATACTTGAATGTATTAATGTAAATGAATGAGAATGCCTTGAAATATTTTAAATGAAGTAACCATTATCAACGCATTTACAGAAAAATTACGTAATTCAGAATAGTAATTTTAAATTTAAATACCGCATTGTATGTAAAGCATAATTCTAAGCTAATAAAGCTTGTTTTAATATTACAAAAAAGGATTAGTAGTTCTGTGTGCAATCATAGTTGTCAAAAGAACCTTACTTGTCAAATAATGAGGGATGGATATCTTCTTAAATGCAATTCTGGGAATCTACAAACAACCACAACAGGTTTGTAAATTGAACATTAGTTAGATATGTCATGTCTGGTATATCAGTCTCTAAATAAACAGTCGGGGTTTCGGTTTCCTTCCATTTCATTCTTTATTTTATAAACATTTTAGGAATGGTCTTAAATTTAAAACAATATATTTTTAAATATTTAACTGTGTGAATAACTTTATCTTCTTTATAAACAGTTATAATTTGAGTAATTCATGCGATACTTATCTAGTAGCATACTACTTCTTTGCAAAAATTTTATTTGAAATTAATACTAAAGATAACAATATCACAAAAAGCATATCTTTAAATTTTATTTTAAATAAAAGTTTTTTCGTATTTTTTCTATGTTTTGATATAGATATCCATTATTTCTTTTACAAGATTTTTACATATTACAACAGTAACAAAAGTAATAAAAAATTCGTTTAACTAAATACGCTATAAAAGTGTTTAAACTTTATACGTTTCGACATCAGCTTTATGCGCCAAGTTTGAAATTCTCACTTTAGGAGGGAGCTATAACTTTAGATCAATAATCCAATAGAAACCAACGTAAAGGGATAGTTTTACTTACAAGTACGAATTCCTTGGAGAAAGTGTGTTTTATTGAATCTGTTCCCTTGCTCTTAATCGAACTGAATTTTCGATTAAATCTTTCTTAAACATTCCTCTTCTGTATTTGTACACTTATCACTCCCATTCAGAGAAAATTTTAGTTTTTTAAGAAAATATTGTGAATTTTTTAAATGTGGGTTATTTTATATATTAATATCTTCACAATTTTATAAACTCATTTTTCATAAAGCACTGTAAAGAGTTAAATTCTGTATCTGAAATCGAAATAATCCTAAATATTAATTCTCTGACAATGTTGTAGTCATTTGTACTACTAACTGCATAATATTTGAAGATGAGGTACATATTGTCATCAACCTTTCTGTAGATGTCATAGGCAAAAAGGTTTTATGAATATATAAGCATGTATATGTAAAAGCCCAGTGGCGTTGGGGGAGCTCTTCACGCTACTACAACACATGTCCGAAGTTCGATAACCTGACTGGGCAAGGTTGACTCAACCTTTCATCCCTTTAGTGGGTAGACAAACTGAGGATCAAGCTTGATTGATAACAAAACCCTGGAGGGTTCAGCTTGAGGTTGACCACCTAACCGGATCATATGCTTCCCACATCAGGGACCTTGGTCTCGGAAACAGAGATTGGCACCGTAGGCCCTGGCCCCCTTGGGGCTGTTGCGCCGAGGAGTTTAGTTTAGTTTTTATGTATATATATATATATATATATATATATATATATATATATATATATATATATATATATATATATATATATATATATATATATATATATATATATATATGTATATATATATGTATATATATATATATGTATATATATATATATATATATATATATATATATATATATATGTATATATATATATATGTATATATATGTATATATATATATATATATATATATATATATATATATATATATATATATTATATAATATATATATATATATATATATATATATATATATATATATATATATATATATATATATATGTGTGTGTGTGTGTGTGTGTGTGTGTGTGTGTGTGAGTGTGTGTGTACATACATATAATATATATAGATAAATAATATAATATATATATATATATATATATATATATATATATATATATATATATATATATATATATATATATATATATATATATATATATATATATATATATATATATATATATATATATATATATATATATATATATATATATATATATATATATATATATATATATATATATGTATATATATATATATATATATATGTGTGTGTGTGTGTGTGATGTGTGTGTGAGTGTGTGTGTACATACATATAATATATATAGATAAATAAATATATCAATATATATATATATATATATATATATATATATATATATATATATATATATATATATAATATATATATATATATATATATATATATATATATATATATATATATATATATTATATATATATATATATATATATATATATATATATATATATATATATATATATATATATATATATATATGTATGTATATATATATATATATATATATATATATATATATATGTATATATATATATATATGTATATATATATATATATATATATATTTATATATATATATATATATATTATATATATATATATATATATATATATATATATATATATATATATATATATATATATATATATATATATATATATATATATATATATATATATATATATATATATATATATATATATATATATATAAGGGGGAAGAGTTGCTCTTTATTAATACCTTATAGAAAAACGTTCGTATATAATGTAATAACAGTCAATAGTATTAGTATTTCTTTTCTGTAGGATGAACTGCGGCCCAATGGTAACACATCGTTATAAACAGAATATAAATTCACTTGTTCTTGTGTTTGATCTCCAAATGAAGAGTTAATGAAAAACTAGGAATTTTTTTCTTATTTGCCTCTTTTTGAAACATGAGAAATACACTTAGACCTCTGGAATAGCAAAAAATTTCCCCAAAACCTGGCAGTGGGAATACAACACCCGTGTGGTTTACTCGTGGCAATGATAAAACTGGAAAAATTATATACAGCTAAAATTCTATTTGTGGTAAACATCATGTTTCTGAGTACCCAGTAATATATATTAATATATATTAATTTAATTATTATGCAAAGAAAAAGAAGTTAGTTTTATATTGTTAAATGAAACAGAATTTAATTAAATAATCTGATCGAAATTATAAAATCCGCTTTTCATTCTTTCGCACATCTTAATGAATTTCTTATTTTTTACACTTTAATCAATTCAATCAATAAACATGAATTAGCACCAGTGGTTTTAGGAATGATCGAGGTAGCTAATTGTGGGGAGGTTAGAAACAGAACAGTCTCATGTCTTAGGGATTCTTAGAGACATCATTGTAATGTTCAGTGACAACTTCAAGATATTGGACATATCGAAAGAAATCGTGGGGAAATTTGTAGAAGAGCCATGGTTACAAAAGAAAATATCTATTTGTACGATACGTGGTATAATACAACTTATTCTCAGTACTCCTATGGAGAATATTGCTACGGGAAAGTCAGGTTCAGATATGTTTAAAAGGAAAGAAGGCTTTACCAGATAAGACTCTTTTGTAGAAAGATCTGCTGATTCATCCAGCTCCCTTCTGTGAACAGTAGAGTCCATTTAATATTGTGCACATATTATAGATATTGAAGTATGGAACAATAATTAACTGTTCTCTTATTTAATGTTTCCTGGTTCTACCTAATCACTGATCCTCAACGTACTTTTATATTGACAGAACCAGAAATCCGCTCTCTACCCTTAAGTGGGTGAGAATCGACAATTATCACAACGTGGGTTTGATAGTCTGAACATATAATTCGGCTTGAAATCACTTCATGTGTTTGAAAGAAACACAAAGTCTGGTGTAAGGAAATTGCAACTCATAATACTCTTTAGATAATAGATGGATACCCAAAAAAAGGGTTGATGAAAGAGTGGCACCATTTGACACATAATATTATAAATATACTTTTCCAGTATGAAATTAAGGTATAAGGATTGTATATCTAAAGACTTACATTTTTTACATATTTTAAGTACGGTTTGAATCAGTTTAATTTTGTTAAAAAATATGTTATATTAATTATACTTTTATATATTGTAAAAATACAAATCTAAATTACATCTATATAATGTAAGGATAACAGTTTATTCTGCTCGCAGCAAATTAAACATGGTGTGACATCATACTTGTTTAACTCAAAATTTATAACATTTTTTCAGTTATTTATATGCAAAGTATTCTGCACTTTTTGGGTAAAAATAAACTTTTTAAAATTGAATCAATATATTATTTTTAATATTATGGAATATGAAACGAATGTTAGATACTTTCATAATAAAGGATATTTTGTACAAATTTAAAATTTGTACAACTGAAAAATTTGTACAACTGATAAAGCATGAAACTGCATGAATGTAAAGACGCATTGTATTTTTTAATTACAATATACATGTTTGTGATTAACGTAAGGGTGAATACATATTTTTTTAAATTAAGTCAGTATTTAGTAAATAACAACCACATACATTTTTTTAAAAACTATAAAGTCTAATACTTTTTCATGACACATTCAAGAGAAGAGCTAAGCTCTAAGTATTGAATGTTGTCAGAAATATACTGTTATTCTAATTATATTTATTTAAACTATAAAAAGTTAAAATTTAATTTGATTAGGAAATATAAAGCTAAAAGTTATCAAACTTTTAAAAAACATTTTTTTAGATTGAAAGTTTTACATTATTTTTTCTTATTTATTACCCCATGCCACTACAAATAAAATAATTTGTTTAATATATATATATATATATATATATATATATATATATATATATATATATATATATATATATATATATATATATATATATATATATATATATATATATATATATATAATCATGGGCATTTATTATTTTATAAGAAATATAAGAGTTTAAATAATTATGAATATTAATAAATTATTATTAACAAATATTGATACATGTTAAATAATGCTCATATCATAAACTTTATTTATATATATATATAATAAAAAATTATTTAGAATTCCGATAAAAAGTTTATTGTATTTAATAGATATTTAATGGGTTTTTCAAAGCAAACAAGATGGTATATAAAAATGAGTTAATAACAAATTAAGTATGTCAAATTAGAGTTCAATTAAATAATAAATTACTTTGTAATATTTATTTCGTTACTTACATGCTAAACATTCAGGATTCTAAAAACATAACCAATTTGTGGTTTTGAAAAATAAATTAATGAGAAAAGAACTTTAATAATCCCTTTGCATTAATTGCATGAAATTTTTTTACGGATTATTTTGAAATGTAAAAATGAGAAAAAATAATACTTAATTGCTTACCTTAATAACAGTATTTTGGATACACTAATAAAACAAAAATGTATTTTTCATAACAATTGGAATCGTTTTTTTATATTTCGAGTGATTATTTTTTTAAGAACAGGAAGTATAATTTGGAAAAATCTTCTTTTGTGTTCGAGAGCGATTTAAAAATGACACTAATTGCATAAAAATTTAACTAAAAGAATTCGTTGAAATTCAGAAGCAAGAAGCTTGAGATTTTAAGGCATCATAAAAGCTTTTGAATGTAAGGACAATGCTTAATTGAAAATTCAAAAACTTAGATGACTTTAATTTTAGAAAATTTATTTTCAGGATAAAAGTAACTACATTGCTTTACATGTATTTAAAATTATGCAAAAAAAATTAAAAGAAAATAAAGTTATTTATATATTAAGAAAAATATATTAAATACATGCTCAGCACAATATATTAATTGAAGACTGATATAATATAAATTATAAATTAAAAATGGAGTGATATGTTTAATTAATGTCCGAGGGGAGTTGTAACACTTAATCAAGTTAGACATGTCTTACGTAGGCACAACGCTCATTGAGGCTGTAACATCATAAGAATTCGTTACAGTCTTAAAAGACCAATGTTACCCCAAAAATAGAAGGTTGAAAGAGAGCAATAGCTACACAAAACTATACCTTAACAACACTAACATACATTAAATACATACATACTGTAGCACTGCAACACAGCAATAAAAAGTATATAGATTAACCACACTATACATTATACAAAGTCCTAAACACATTCCTAAGACTAAAGACTAAGTCCTAAAGACATTCTATTATTAAAATAAATCGATATGTACATGTACTTCTATTTAAATTGAAAAAACTCTGTAAAACACTAATTAATTTTTGGATAATCATTACGATTAGCAAGGCAAAGAAAGTTTTTATGCATATATCAATTTTATTAACATTGCAAAAACTGATTGTTATTAGAAAGTGTATTGTTATATTGTGTTTTATTTTTTTTTATCTCAGCAAGTATGCCCTGACGTAATCCGATTAATTTAAATTCATTTCTTTTATTATGTATACTATATTCTATTTGGCAATTTTTAAAAAAGAAACTAACTTCTAAGATATATATACTTCTGTATTTGTTTATATCATTTTCGATTAATTTTAGCTTGGGAGGATAGAACTGAAAATTTACAAGGCTATCGTCACAGTAGCAAATGTCGCCCATACAGTGAAAAAAATTAATTTTGTCAGCAAAAGAAGTATCCTGTCGTACTTATGCATGTAGATGCTGTTAAAGCTGATGAACAGCTTCCTCTCATCGGTATACCAAGTATTTGTTTGTAAATGGTTATACCATTATACACAGAGGTTGTGGACACCTTTTTAGACGATGCATACTGCAGTCACAAAACTAAATTACATAAAGTTCTTGTATTTGCAAGTTCTTGTCTTTATGTCCTATTTGATAGCCCTTATTCTGAGCTATCTTGAGACACCGTAATTTCCTGGATAATAATAACTTTTGAAGTGTCAGAAGAGGTATTCTATACCATTCCTCCTGAACAGCTTTCCAGAGTCCTGTAAGGGTTGTGTATTGTAAAATCATTAGAATAACATTAAATTACAAAAAGTATTAGCTTTAGGGCTGAAAATGAGTAAAGTACTGCATTTTCAAAGCAACTTCCGGTTTCATTTTGTTGGAGACACATTTTATAACGACTATAACTCTTTTTCTAAACCACGTAAAAAAAAGAGAAACAGTTTAGGAAGGAGAAAAGTTCAAGCTGTAAGAACCACTAATAAAAACAAATTCGACCAAGAGGTCAAAAATCAGTGTTTTCAACGTAGTAGGTTACCTTTTAATTATCAATTCATGCTAAATCAGCTCATGTTTTTCACACCATTCACGTTCCTCTGTCTGAATAGTTCTGGTGCTATCGCATGAATTATAACTTTGTATATGTTTTATCCATCTAGTACTATTCAGGCTGTTTAATTTCAATAGTAATGGACTTGAAGTTTGTTTGATGATGTTATTCCGGAAATGACTTTGAGTTTGGTCATTATACCTTTAATATTATTGTCAGGTATTCCATCTGAAAAGTATTTAGTTTATATTCATGTGGTTTGGTAAGCTTAACTTCCTTAAAATAAGATTGATCTTACCCATTGTTTTCAAAATTATAATTTAAGCTTTAAAGCTAATTCATCTCACTTGTTTCTAAAACTATTGTCACAATTTGATCTTTGCTAAAATATCTTCATTAACAATATCCTTGGTTAAATTTAGTCCAAGGTAACTACATGTTTTTCTTTGTTTAATTTGTTCTTTTCTAATTATATACATAATGTCCTATATCATGTTGTTAATCTTGAGTAATTTTGCTGTATTTTCATTGAACGATTCCCTCGAATCTCTCTCTAATTTAACTCTCTCTAGTTTCAAATCTTTTAACTTCAAATACAAACATATAATATAGTCTACTTAGTCTTGGTGTTTAAAGTGTATGTTTCAAATCTATGAATTTCAAAGACCAAAGTATAATGTTGTCTCCTTAGTAAGGTCTAAATGCCTGTTTAAATTATATTGAATTAGAGTAATCTGATGTTTTAAGTTATATCGTCTAGTCCAGTCAATGAGTATGTAAAAAGTAGACCAAACATTCCTTATGCAGCTCAATTTAATTCTTGTTCTAATATTGAAATTTTCTGCAGCTGTTTCTTTTAAAAAATGCTCCCCACTTGCTTATGCTTGGTAAGGATCTCTAAAGTTTTAATGGTATTACTTATCTTGTGAAGGAAATATTATAACTTTTATATTTCTCAGCGACATTCCTTATAGATACTGTTAAAATCTATTGCAAAATCGATTACGTTAAGGAGAAGGATTGAATTCAGTTCAGTGAATAAATGTTTGAATTCAATTCAATCCGATCACTTCAGTTGTCCCTTGATATAAATAATTGGCTCAGGGAAATTTATCGACATCGGAAGTTTACCTGTTCAATTCTCAACTTTTTTCAATGCTGAATTTTCATTTGTTAATTATATGTCTGGTGAGAATATTTGAAAAAAAAGACGTCTTTATCATATTTGAGATAGATAATTATATGTTATACTATACAAAATGTTAAATTATGTAATAAAATTTTAAAAACCTAAAAAACTGCCATAATTTTTCTTATCCAAATGGCAGTTGTTTACATTGTTTAAATTTATAAGTTGTTAATTTGGTGATCTCATTTGTTTTTTATTCTAATAACGCAAACATTACTTTTTAAGTTGCATATGTATACTAAATGTGTATTTTATCAATTGAAATATTTTATAATTTCATATAACCAATTATTCGCAGATTAATAAACATAGATACTGATTTTACTCTTCTGATATAACTCATTTATCTTGTGTTCAGAATTTATATTTAAATTTTATTACAATCACGGAAATTTTCAGGGATTTAGAGAGTTTAATGAACTTGGGAATATAATAGCAACTCGTATGCTTTAGTGCCTTATATTCAAGATTCTCACTAATGACAAGAAGTTTAGATAGGAAAACTAATTAATTATTATAAATTGCTGTTAATAGGATAATGTCTAGAATAAAAGAATTTTCCATTTCACAATTTTGTAACTTTTTTAAAGACATTATAATCAGTAAAATATAACTAGAATAAAATGTAATAAACTTTTAGAGAAACATTTTTCTAGATTTATTTTTTATTAATTGAAAAGTATTCACATGTTTATTTATTTATTTACTTATATTTTAGCAAATGTAGTCATATAACTGTTATAAGACGATTATAAGGAAGAAATAAAGGAATCCTGATATTTTAAATATAGAAATATTTCATAATTTCTTATAACCAATTATTCGCAGACTTATCAACATGTATACTAATTTTACTCTTATGATATAACTAATTTATCTTGTGTTCAGAATTTATATTTAAAATTTATTACAATCACAGAAGTTTTCAGGAATTTAGATAGTTTAATGAACTGGGGAATATAATAGCAATTTGTATGCTTTAGCGCCTTGTGTTCAAGATATCCACTAATGACAAGTCTAGATAGGAAGATTAATTAATTATTAATAATTGCTGTTAATATGATAATGTCTAGAATAAAAGAATTTTCCATTTCACAATTTTGTAACTTTTTTAAAGACATTATAATCAGTTTAACTATAACTAGAATAAAATGTAATAAACTTTTAGAGAAACATTTTTTTAGATTTATTTTTTATTTATTGAAACGTATTCAAATATTTATTTATTTATTTACTTATATTTTAGCAAATGTAGTCATATAACTGTTATAAGACGATTATAATCAAGAAATAAAGGGATCATAATATTTTAAATATAGAAATATTTCATAAATTCTTAAAACCAATTATTCGCAGACTTATCAACAAGTATACTAATTTTACTCTTATGATATAACTAATTTATCTTGTGTTCAGAATTTATATTTAAAATTTACTACAATCACAGAAATGAAATATTCATGGATTTAGAGAGTTTAATGAACTTATGAATATAATAGCAACTCGTATGGTTTAGTGCCTTATGTTCAAGATTCTCACTAATGACAAGAAATCTAGATAGGAAGACTAATTAATTATTATTAATTGCTGTTAATAGGATAATGTCTAGAATAAAAGAATTTTCCATTTCCCAATTTTGTAACTTTTTTAAAGACATTATAATCAGTAAACTATAACTAGAATAAAATGTAATAAACTTTTAGAGACACATTTTTCTAGCTTTATTTTTTATTTATTGAAACGTATTCACATGTTTATTTATTTATTTACCTATACTTTAGCAAATGTAGTCATATAATTGTTATAAGACGATTATAAGGAAGAAATAAAGGAATCCTAATATTTTAAATATATAGAAATATTTCATAATTTCTTATAACCAATTGTTCGCAGACTTATCAACATGTATACTAATTTTACTCTTATGATATAACTTATTTATCTTGTGTTCAGAATTTATATTTAAATTTTATTACAATCACGGAAATTTTCAGGGATTTAGAGAGCTTAATGAACTGGGGAATATAATATCAATTCGTATGGTTTAGCACCTTGTGTTCAAGATACCCACTAATGACAAGTCTAGATAGGAAGATTAATTAATTATTAATAATTGCTGTTAATAGGATAATGTCTAGAATAAAAGATTTTTCCATTTCACAATTTTGTAACTTTTTTAAAGACATTATAATCAGTAAACTATAACTAGAATAAAATGTAATAAACTTTTAGAGAAACATTTTTCTAGATTTTATTTTTATTTATTGAAACGTATTCACATGTTTATTTATTTTTTTACTTATACTTTAGCACATATAGTCATATAACTGTTATAAGACGATTATAAGCAAGAAATAAAGGGATCCTAATATTTTAAATATAGAAATATTTCATAATTTCTTATAACCAATTGTTCGCAGACTTATCAACATGTATACTAATTTTACTCTTATGATATAACTTATTTATCTTGTTTTCAGAATTTATATTTAAATTTCATTACAATCACAGAAATTTTCAGGGATTTAGAGAGTTTAATGAACTTGGGAATATAATAGGAACTCGTATGCTTTAGCACATTGTGTTCAAGATTCTCACTAATGACAAGAAGTCTAGATAGAAAGATTAATTAATTATTAATAATTGATGTTAATATGATAATGTTTAAAATAAAATAATTTTCTACCCCTCTTAATTGTGATTCTATGGAATAAAAGAATTGTTGAATAAAAAGTTGGAATAATTATGTTTGCACTCTATTCCTATACATAATTAGGTTTGGTTTGGTTTGGTTTGGAGCGCTACGGTCTACTGTTTTGCACACGAAGGCTAATGAGACCGGGACCTACTGCTTAAAGCCGATTCCGAATGGCTACGAACATCCATGCCATAGTGGGATTCGAACCCACGAACTCCGGTACCAACGATCAGCACCCTAACCAATCGGCCAGCGTTCGGCATATACATAATTAGGAGAACATTAGTTGTAGATATCATCTGGCCAATGGATACTGAAACCATAGTTGTAATACAAGTGAAGGTCGATGTTTGATTTCGTTTAAACACAACAGCGATATATCTATCATTCGAAGGGTTCCAAACTCGTGGATGACGGACCGCAAATCTTCAGAGAACTGTTTTGCAGGTTTGTATTTATTTCCATAATTGAGATATTGCGGAATGATGGACTTAAGGGGAACTAACACATGTTATTAACTATCCTTCTTCAGAGCTTCCTACAAAACAATCTCAGTCAAATCTTCCATTCGTCTTCTGGAATCTATAGAAATATGACATAACTAATGAGTCGTTTCAAAAGAAAATTTGTTAAAGATCTACATTCTCAGTTTATCAGCACGAAACTTTTGTAACAATTCTTTCATTTTTCCTTGGTTTCTAAGAGCACATGTCAGTAACTGAAACGTTAAATTAAAATAATGTGTCAGTAAAACTTGCATATAATCGATAAATATAGTTTATAACGAAATTATCATTACTTTTGTTTTCATCTGATCAAAGTATTGATATTTGTCAGACTTAGTATTCACAACGTTTCAAATGAAAACACACTAATACGCATTATGACCTCAAATTTTCAATGTTCCTCCTCACACGATAAAATAACTAGTACAAATTATCTTTAAACAAAATACATGTTGACACAATTGCTGTTCTCCCAACTACACGCTTGTAATTACATTCTCTAATTATTGCGATTAACATAGTTGTATGTATTTTAACGTCCTTTACAAATTTAATTTTGAACATCACTTTAATGGAAAAATTCTGTCTGAGGCATTCCATGCTATACGTTTGAATGTATTTGCAAGACATTATGTTGTTTAGAAATTTCTTGTCTCATTCCAGTGTTTGAAACCACGTTTAGTTCGTTATGTTTAAGAAGATAAGATGTTAAAGAAGTAATAATTGTCAGAAGGAGAAAATATGTGTATTGTTTCAAAATTTATTTTGTATTAAATAGATTTCCGTGCTTTAAAAACAGTTTTATGTAAAATTTATTGTTATACATATACTAATTTATTTCCTCTGGTCACAATGATTACGTAGCCCTACCGTTTATACTTACCCGGGGAACGGGACAAGGAGAAGCCTAATCAGCTAGCAGTAATAACGAACGATGTAGTCTGGCCATATTGAAGAGAACGACACACGTTTAATTAAAACTTTATTTTAATTAAACTTTATTTTAATTTAGAGCTGCTAAAACGAACATCTTTACTACATATCGACAGACAAAAGAAAGACACAAAAATTGCTCTGCTCGAATAGAGGTGCATCCAAGAGCGAAAACAGAAAGAATTTTCCCACTTACACAGCGAATTTAAGTGTAAGATCAGGAAAATCGCGGAACCATTTGCATGCGACAGCAATGAAACGTGTTGAATAGACAGAAAATTTACATCTACATTATAGAAAGCTTTGGGAAATGTATCGAAAGAATTTTAAGTATAGAACGCTCCTTTGATTAAGACATTTAGAGGCTGGGAAATAGATTTTAAGGAATTAGAATGGGAGAGGGGAAGTTTTTAAGGAAATATTAAAGTTAAATAATTTTGATTCATTACATACATTTATAACAAGAATATCTTAAAGATGAATAAAATGCAACCTAATATGTTAACGTTTAGGTAATGTGTTGAGAAAACTCTTTAAAATACCAAATTATAATAACAACATATTTATTATAAGATAAAAATTGTATATGGATTAATTACACGGATGTCTTTTATTGGAAGAATGTCTTCACTATTCTTCTCCTTTTTATTATTTGTCATTAATTCATTTAGAGGATGATGTGTTGACTTTTCCTTTTGTAAACCTGGAGCACTTCAAACAACTAATTATTGGCGTGTTTGTGCTAAGAGGGAGAAGCTGTCTAAACTTTGACTGATTTTGGAAGTACCATTACTAACACATAAAAATAGTATTTCATCTCTAAAGCAAATTTTTAATTGCATGAGAATCTTTATTTAAAGATTGTATCAACTGTTTTTTCTATATTTGTCACTTGTTATTATATAGCTTAGAAGATCATGAGTTTAAATATTCATTTTGTAAACGTGGAACAGTTAATTTCAAACAACTGATTACAATAGTGGTTGTGGTACTAAGAAGAACACTAAGTTTAACTGATATTGGTAGTACCATTACTACACATAAAATAGTATTTAAAAAGCATTTTTAATTGCTATTGTCTTTTATTTGAAGATTTTACCAATTATTCTTTATCTATTTTTGTTATTATTTTAATTAGAAGACCATGCTTTGAATTTTCGTTTTGTAAAGATTTTGAATTATTTTCAATCTACTCATTGTAAAATTGGGGCTATGGTATAGAGGAAACACAGTATAATCTTAAAGTGATTCTGATAGTACCATTAGTATAGTTTGGATGTTACCGAGAAATTCAATGAAAGGAACAATATCACCTTAAAATATTAATTCAATATATATTAATAATTCATACTTAGTTTTTAATAGCTCAATTGACTTTTATTTGAAGATTTTACCAATTATTCTTTATCTATTTTTGTTATTATTTTAATTAGAAAATCATGTGTTAAATTTTCATTTTGTAAAGATGTTGAATTATCTTCAATCTACTCATTGTAAAATTGGGGCTATGGTATAGAGGAAACACAGTATAATCTTAGAGTGATTCTGATAGTACCATTAGTCCATCTACCGTTTGGATGTTGGCTGAGAAATTCAATGAAAGGAACAATATCACCTTAAAATATTAATTCAATATATATTAATAATTCATACTTAGTTTTTAATAGCTCAATTGACTTTTATTTGTAGATTTTACCAATTATTCTTTAGCTATTTTTGTTATTATTTTAATTAGAAAATCATGTATTAAATTTTCATTTTGTAAAGATATTGAATTATTTTCAATATACTCATTGTAAAATCGAAGCTATACTGCGGGGGAAACACTGTATAATCTTATAGTGATTTTGATAGTACATTAGTCCAAAAACTGTTTGGATGTTGGCCGAGAAATTCAGTGAAAAGAACAATGTCTGCCTAAAATATTACTTCAATAAATATAAATAATTCATAAAATAAATTCATTTTAAATTTAAAAAGAATTTTGTTACTTATTGTTATTTTAATCTATTATTATTGTTATCTGTATCTCAATGCTTCATATATCCTATATATTATGAATGCAATTTATTTTCACAGTTAGTGTGACAGAATTTTTTTGTTGATCGTTGATAAGTACGATATAGCAACTGACAAAATTTTTGTCGTACAACCCCTAACAAATGGATTTCTTAAGCTTACTTTTTAAGTTTTCATTAATTACTTGTTCAAATAATCATTTAAGTTTTGGATAAAACTTAGATCGGTGGGACGAATAAAACTTAGAATTATCACTATAAAAAATCTAAAGACACTAATATTACATTTTCACATTTTCAAACACTTTGTGTAAAGATAATTTTTGTGCAAAGAAATTTAAATTATACATATAAAGTGCGAATACTTTGTTGATAGAAAAGGTACTTTTTTTCAATAACTTTAAATATTGCTATTTTAAAAACTCTAAACTATATTTTACATATATTCCATCATTTGAGGATATATTTTTAAACTTTTATCACTTGATCAAATGATCATGACAGTTCTGAACAAAAGATCTGTGGAACGAATAAAACTTAGAATTATCACCATAAAAAATCTAAAGACACTACAATTACATTTTTCACATTTTATAACACTTTGTGCACACATAATTTTTGTGCAAAGAAATTTAAATTTTTCATATAAAATGCTAATATTTCGTTGGTAGGAAAGCTACATTTTTTCAATAATTTTTAATATTGCTATTTTAAAAACTCTAAACATTTTTTTACATATTCTATCATTTTAGGATATATTTTTAATTTAGGGTAGTTGAGATTCAGTGTTGAGTGTCCATCAATTAAACGAATTTAAAATTAGATCCTTTTATAAATTCAAGGGAAATATTTTTTAAATAACAAAAGACTTGGACGAAAAAATCTACACAAACACTTTCCTAAGTTATTTGTAATAGGATAAATTTACCCACATTAATCCGTTTTTTTATGTATATGTGTAAAATTTATCTTCCTAACCTACTGACAAGTACTTACTTACCATGTCGTACACGGCTGAGTGAAAATGTCCTGAAGTTTAAACTGGGTTACGCTATACGCTTCAGTGATAGCTTACATGAATATATCGCTCGGAGAGACAACGGTGTTTGCAATATTAATGCAGATGCAAATCTACAGACTTCCGGCAGGAAGAAAATCGTCTACTTCACCTTGATAATAATACCTGATTAAAGATTTGTCTAATTACATGGGATTCGTTTAAAATGCAAAGCAGGAGCAGCTTATCATATTATCCATAAATGAATTTCAAGATTAGCCATGTCCTTTGCATTAATTAATAGCTCTTCAGTTCTTGAAAAACATTCATATCTTATTCCAATGAAGTTTCCACTATCCTGTCAGTTACGTAAAAGTATTTTTGTATTGGAAAAGCTTTAGTGTATCTAAAGGTCCTATTGAAAAATTAATTATTTTTGATTAAAATATATTTAAACATTTATGAGTTATGGTATTAACACATTGTATGCGCGACACGTACTAGTACGTTTTATGACGATTGATACTTTAGCGCGGGTCATGTACTAGTACAGGTTAGTATAACAACATGGATTGTTTGTAAGTATAAAAATAACGGTATGTACAGGAAAATGAAGCCAAATGTTCTTGTATACCACATAGATTCTGGAAAAGTTTAGACCAAATAAAAACTAGTTTTTACATTATTAGTTTTATGATTCCTCTTTTCATTTTTACATAATGTAAAACTTTTTATGTATGACATAATTGGAAAATATTAAAACTATTTACTACAATTTCTGTTTGATTTTTCATACTTACGATAAAGTTATAAATTTATCCACTCAAAAATACAGTTTTTGTTTACAAAAATCTTATGGTTGTTACTTATATATTTATATTTATATATTTGTTTATATCTTTCACTGTCCTGTCAGTTACGTAAAAGTATCTTCGTAAAAGAAAAATTTAAGTGTATCTAAAGGTACTGGTGAAAAACTAATTATTTTTCATTAACATATATTTAAACATTTATGACTCATGTTATTAACACATTGTATGCGGGACACTTACTAGTGAGTTTTCTGACAATTGATACTTGACCGTAAGACACTTACTAGTACGGGTTAGTGTAACAATGGTTTGTATGTGGGTACAAAAATAACGGTATATACAAGAAAACAAAGCCGAATGTTCTTGTCTACTACATAGATTCTGGAAAAGCTTAGACCAAATAAAAACTAGTTTTTACATTATTAGTTTTATAATTGCTCTTTACATTTTTTTATAATGTATAAATGTTTAAACATAACAAAAAATTAAAACTATATACTACTATTTCTATTTGATTTTTCATATTTAAGGTAATATTAGAAATTTATCCCCTAAAAAATATATTTTTTGTTTACAAAAATATTATGGTTGTTATATATATATTTCTATTTATATATTTGTTCATATATTTCAATATAAAATACAAAAAGTTGGTTAAAAAATTAAATAATTTTCGATCTATTGAGGATTACCTGAATAACTAAATTTAAGCGCAAAACGCCCACTCCCGGTACAATTCAGCTGCGAAATGTACTCGTACAGTGTGTTAATAGTTTCTCTATACATAGAAAACCTGTTTACTGCATATCTTATATGTAAATATGGACTGCATTTTTTGTCACACTACTATTTTAGTGCTTAATATTTTAATATGGTAGTAATGAAGATGTAATAAACACTAATAAAAATAAAGCAAACATATTTAATTCGTTATAAATATCAAATCAAGTTTATGCATGCTTAAGATACAAACTACATTTCAGAAATAAAAAGTCAATCTTTTGATTTTAGATGTTTGAATATCTAACTGATTTGAATATTCACTGCATTTATTTTGCGACAATATAAAAACATAAAAGTACATATATTGATCACAAGTTATTAAAAATATATTTTTTTACAGATTACAACTTTAAAGATATTATTATTATTTCGAAGTTCAATTTTCAATAATACATGATATTTTGTTTTCTAAATCAAATTCTTAGAATATCAGTAAAATATATTATAGAAAAATCCTAATATTTTTAATTTTGTAGTTTCAGAGTATAGTGTCCTTATATTTTCTCATTAGATTTACAAATTAATATAAAGGGACATATTTTCTTTCCATTTTTTGAAATTAAATTAATATTTTTCCTTTAACTCTTTAAGGAAATTTTAAAAATATGCACACTGTATTGAATGAAGTCTGAACTCAATGATACATGAAAATTATTTTAATAGCTCATACCTTTTATTATTTAAATGACTTAAAAAAACAAAATATAATCTTTCATTTTTTCTGTTAAAAATTCATTTTAGATTAAAGGTGTCTTAAAACAATCTTCATCGATTTAATTTTTGTTTATCATTTTGGTTTTAGGGTATGTAGCTTTTCGTCAAATTATAAACACTGAAAGTTTCTGAAACTTTAAAGAATTTAATTACTGGATGCAGTTTAAAGTCTTATAAAAGAATTTGGCTTAAAGTGAAACTGAAAAGTTCACTGCAGTTTTACTCTGTAAACCGCCTTCAAATAGAGGAATTATAAAATTAGTTATAGAATGTTTCATTAGAAACTTTGCTAGCACCACTAAATTCAGAATTTTTTATACAGCTGTAAATTAAAATGATGCTCTTTCTATTATGATAAAATGCCTAAAATTCAAATTTTCTTTAAATTATCATTCAGTGTAGTTTATTTAAGGTTGCTAAAAAGCTTAACTATAGTTTTTATAATGATTGCATTTATTGCTTGTAACTTAGGTAGTGAAATTCATTTTCTTTATGTAAATTAATTTCAGCTGTAAAAATTCCCTTCTAAATTTATGACAATAACGTATTCTATTTTAAGTAAATTATAATTTATATAAGTTTCCATCTTAGGTGAATACTAACTATATAATATTTTACTTCATTAGTTCTAATAAATAATTTATTTCTACAATTTTATACTAAGATGTGAGGTTTAATATCATAGCTGTTTTACATAAGTAAAAATAATAGTAAATTAAAAACAATTATGCATTGAACATAAAGAATAGTGGGGGAACATTATCTTATTTAACAACCTATACATAATTTACAATTATTTTATTACATTATTTTATTTATAAAGCAAGAGAGAGAGAAAACATGCATAAGCCATTTATAAGGATGTTGTTAATATATATATATATATATATATAATATATATATATATATATATATATATATATATATATATATAAATTTATTTTTTACCTTACCTTACTTTTTCCGTTCAAATTATCTCCAATATATAATTTATTTTACAATAAATATATATATATATACAATTTTTGGATTTACAGCATTAAAACAGGACAACATTTGTCGGATCGTCTAGTATATATATATATATATATATATATATATATATATATATATATATATATATATATATATATATATGTGTGTGTGTGTGTGTGTGTATATATATATGTATATATATAAATATATATATATATATATATATATATATATATATATATATATATATATATATATATATATATATATATATATATATATATATAGAGAGAGAGAGAGAGAAAGAAAGAGAGAGAGAGAAGAGAAAGAAATAATCCATAGCCTAGTCAAACTTTGCATCATTATTATCACATGAATTAAGTAGAAATTTAATTTTATAGAATATAAATTCAAATAAAAATGTACAATAAGGAAGTATCATGAATTTAGTAGATCTAGAACATTTAAATATACGTGGAATTTATTTTTTGAACTTTGCATAATTTATATCTTCTATAATATCTGGAAATAACTGTAAAATTGCATGAAGTTTAAAAAGAATGCTTATGAGGTACTTCACTAAAGTTGTTCAATTGTTTAAGAACACCTCTCTTCGTCAATTATTTTTGGCGAAATTAAAGAATTTTCAAATCCATATCATTCTCGATTTCCATAATTTTGTTCTTATCCCTGTACACCGTATACATTGGTAATCCTTGTTTATCGGTACCTGTAATTTATTTGAAATATAAATTCAAATAAAAATGTACAATATGAAAGTAGCATCATTTTAGTAGATCTAGAAATTATAAATGTACAGCGAATTTTTAATTTGAACATTGGATATTTTAAATATTTTCTAATATCTGTAAATAACTTTAAAAATCGTTTCATATTTAGATAGAATGTTAATGAGGTACTACATTAAAGTTTTACAATTTTTTACAACACCTCTCTTAGTCAATCACTTTTGGCGAAATTTTAGAATTTCCACATCCATATCATTCTCGATTTCCCTAATTTTGTATTTATCCATGTACACTGTATAATTGGTAATCCATGTTTATAGGTACATGTTACTTATTTGATAATATTAGAAATTGAAGAATTTTGCATAATTTAAAAAAAAATTATTTAACCATTTTTATTTACTATGTCATTGTGGGTGTTTCTTCAGAAACGGATAACCCTTGACGATTTTGGTTAATATTTGTAGTATTTATTAATATTTAGTAAAAGAAATAACTAATAATAAGATTTATTTCATAAAAGATTTATATTTAAAAAAGTGTAAGAATTATCTGTTACGTTAGAATAATAATAACAATAATAATGAATCGGTTATCTCTTTCCAAAATTTATATAATGAAAGATTGCCATACTTTTAAAAAGAGCAGCATACCTGTATAAACTGGAATCGATGCAGAAGAGAATGGCTTTTAATTAATATCTCACCTAATTAGGATTCTACGAAGATGAAACTTACAAGTATAAATTCTTTAGATTTTATTGCATCTAGTGATACCTGTGTTGACTCTAAATTCCATTCTCTTAAAAAATATTTGGTGAAAAATCATCATTTTTTATGTTTTATGTATGAAATCATAAGCACCTAATCCAAGCAATATTTTGATGATTAAAATAAATTTGGCCTAAAATAATTAGCATTTTGAGAGTTTTTTTTATAAATATATCTTTTAATGTCGGTGTTAAGAAGATGAAACTTGCAGAAATGGGCTTCTATCAATATTACAAATCAGTAGATGCCTATCTTGACATCTATGTCTCAGCCGTTTTTGAGGAGTTTAAACTACAGACAGACATAGGTAAGACATACTCTGGCAAATTTCAATATATGTAAAAACATTCCTCTTGAGCATGTGCTAGGGTTTCAACAATTTTTAAACATTTGCGTATCTAGGGTTGTCTAAAAATTTTGCTTTTCAATTTCTTCACGATTCCCTAGGGGATTTCGGTAAAAAATTCTTTGAAAATACAGAATGGTTACCATGCTCTAAAAACTCCTAACAATTCAAATAATTCCTCGTGTATTTTTCCTCAAAAATACGCTTAAAGATATGTACTCAAAGAAACCTCCAAATTACAAGTGTCTGGTTGGTCCATATTGGCCATACATCATAATGAGGATTTTTTCCACAGTCGAAATTATTCAGTGTGCTTAATGCTGTTTATATATGTACTTCGGGTAAATTAGAAGACTTTTAGAGAGACAAAAAGGACATGACTAAACCCCAAAGTCCAAAAGAGTTTATCCAAACCAATGTATTATACTCAAATCCTAATCGCAGATATGGATATAGCTTTTTAGAACAATGGGTGTGTGAAGAGTAGTGTGGATGAAAAATAGTGTTGCTTTGGTTGCTGTTTTTCATGCCACTTGGGCAAACCAAGCACTATTGAGCCTGCATGTTCTCGTATTAATGCCAAGGGGTGCGCTGTTCGTTTGAATGAGCACCATTAAGGTTAAAGAATGACTTCGCTCAAGTAGGTCATCGTAATTTTGAAGCAGGGGCCAAGAAGAAGACCCATAGACTTGGCTTTTCACACCCAGAAGTATTAATTGAGAACTTGGAGGACATTGTGACCATGAATATATTTTACGTGCCCCAGTCACCTTTAAAGCACACGGAGAAAAATAGTGTAGGTTGTATAGTGGCTTTGAAAATCCTGTTATCGTCTAATTAATTATTGTGTTGATCATATTGTCACAATAAATTAAATTTCAGGGACTCATTTCTTTCAATAGATAAACATTGAGTTCTTTCTAAGTCGTACTAAAAAACTAATTAATCAGAACATGACGAAAATCCTTGCATCTAATATTAATCAATATTTGACATTATTAGTATGAAAATATCGTACAAAAATTCTTTCATTTCATGTGTTAAAGCACAAATTATTTCTTAAATTTTTAAATTTTCAGATCTTTTTTGTAAGTATTAACAGTTTTCTATAAATATAAATAACTCTTACTGTATTTTATAAGATAAGCTATAGTAAATAATTTTTCATTTAGAGTCATACAATTTTTATTCTTAAATAATAACCTTATATGAACGAATTATAATATAGTGGCTCTGTCTTTAATTACTAGAAGCAAAAGTAGAGTTGTTATTGAATTTTTGTGTATGTCTGTAAAATATACAAATTACATATCAAGGAGTTAATGAATATGCAGTATTTTCTTCCCAAACTTCCTCCTTCCCAAACCTTGCCTTTAACAGTAATCAACATTTGACATCATTAGTATGAAAATACCGTACAAATATTTTTTCATTTAATGTATTCATTATCAATTTATTTCTTAAATTTTTAACTTTTCAGACCTTTTTTTTTTAAATATCAACAGTTTTTCTATGAATATAAATAATTCTTACTGTATAAGATAACCTATAGTAAATACTTTTTCGTTTAGAATCACACAAGTTTTATCCTTAAATAATAACTTTATATGTACGAATTCTAATATAGTGGTTCTGTCATTTAATTACTAGAAGGAAAAGTAGAGTTGTTATTGAATTTTTGTGAATGTCTATAAAATATTACAAATTGCATTTCAAGGAGTTAATAAACATGCAGCTTTTTCTTCCCAAACCTTGCCTCTAATGTTAATCAACATTTGACATCATTAGTATGAAAATACCGTACAAAATTTCTTTCATTTAATGTCTTCATACACAATTTATTTATTAAATTTTTTACTTTTCTAACTTTTTTTTAAATATCAACGATTATTTATAAATATAAATAACTCTTACTGTATGTTATAAGATAAGCTATAGTAAATATTGTTTCGTTTAGAGTCACACAATTTTAATCCTTAAATAATAACTTTATATGTACGAATTATAATATAGTGGCTCTGTCATTTAATTACTAGAAGAAAAAGTTGAGTTGTTATTGAATTTTTGTGTATGTCTGTAAAATAATACAAATTACATTTCAAGGAGTTAATGAAAATGCACCATTTTCTTCCCAAACTTCCAGTTAATAAAATTCATTTAGAACAGTTTTTAGCTTTATCATAATAATTAATATCCGCAGCAGCTGGTGTTGAGAACGAAATAACGGTACAAAAGTTACACAACGCAAGCTATTATTAATAACATTTAGTTAAATTTTCTCCATTAAAATAGTTTCCACGCAATTCAACTGCCTATCTAGGAAAGTAGGGAAAAATAGTAAACTATTGGTATAGTTTTAAAAGAATTTTCAGATTTCAGCACTTCCAAAGCGTTTCATTAATGGGCAACCTCTCAGCAACATTCTAAACTATGTTTATTTTCAGCTCCGGAGAGGAATTCTTAATTATTACATATTAATTACACTTAGACTAGTATAACTTAAATTAAGGAAAATTCAAAACATACACAATGTTTTCAATGCATTTATTTGAGATAAAATTGTAGATTGATTTAAACTTAAAATTTTTTAATACAGTTGAGAAAGAAATATACAATTCTTCTTCTATAAAACATGTAGGTGTTAATTACATATCTGCTTAAGTTCTGCAAGAAATTAATTTTTTTTAAGTGCCTAAATATTTTAAGAAATAAATATTACACACACACACACACACACACACACACACACACACACACACACACACATATATATATATATATATATATATATATATATATATATATATATATATATATATATATATATATATATGTGTGTGTGTGTGTGTGTGTGTGTGTGTGTGTAATATTAAAATCCCTTATTTACATATTTTAATATTAATTTAATAACTTTTGTTCATAAATAACGTTAGGGTTTGCGCGGTAATTCTGATTTTTCCATCTAGACAAGCTATAGCCTTAATTCAGTCTCTGTCTGTACTACTTTAGCCAATAGTTAGACTAATAGTTTAAACATGGGTATTTTTTATCACGTGATGAATAGTGTTTAAGTATTATTCGTAGCGTTTTTACCTTAGAAATCCCTACTTGAAAAGTGTGTGTGTTCAGGATTACATTATCTGGGTGCAAGAGTTTGTAAAATGCTTGCCTGTTTTATGGATTTCATGTATCTCACTAGAAATAAACTGTGTTGTGATTTTAAAGGATTCTCGCCATAATATATATATATATATATATATATATATATATATATATATATATATATATATATATATATATATATATATATATATATATATATATATATAATAAGTTATTTCCCCTAGTCACAATAATTATGTAGCTCCTATTTTTGTTACTTTCCCTTGATTCTTGGGCAAGGAAAGAGCTAATGAAGTAACTGTAATAAGGATGTAGTCGGGCCATTGAAAGACACCAGCACAAGTCTAATTAAAACTTTATTGTTGAGCTGCTTTACTAGTCAACTGCATCTTTACTACTCAACGACAGACAAGAGAAAGACACTAACATCACTCTGCTCGAACAGAGATGCACCCAAGAGCGAAGACAGAAAGGATTTTCCCAAGAGACAAGAAATTTACTCAGCGAATGTTAGAGTTAAAATCAGTAAAAACACTGTGCCATTTTGTCGGCGACAGCTGGAAAACGTGTTGATTTGGATTTGGT
>CM063501.1:43692104-43694604 GCA_032207245.1 Pardosa pseudoannulata
TGTAAAATTTAAAAGTATACACTGATAAAAAAGCACAGTGTAACATATTACAACTTTCTCTATATTTTCATAATTTTAAATTATTAATTTACAAATACGCTTTGTAAAACCAAACGTACTTTTAAAAGATTTATTTAAATCTATAGCGTGTAAAATTTAAAAGTATACACTGATAAAAAAAACCACTGTAACATATTACAACTTTCTCTATATTTTCATAATTTTAAATTATTAATTTACAAAGACGCTTTGTAACGCCAAACGTACTTTCAATAGATTTATTTAAATCCATAGGGTGTTTAATATAATTTTGGAATAATTCATTTTCTAATAGCATCAAATATAGCATATTTTCTATTTACATATTCAGTAAACATCTATGAATCACCCCAAGAATATTAAAATTAAACATTTATTTTTAACGAGAACAGAGTGAGTAGTTAAATCTACTTTTAGAATGAATGGAAGCATAAGAAAATAAACGCTTCCGCACAACCATGCACCGTTGATAAATTCATCGATTATTTAATTAACAAACAGTAAACAACCATTATTCGGAGGCTCATAAAATTTTCATATTTTAATCAGCACCAATAATCAATATTGTCCCACATTAGAAAATGTTTAAAATTTTTATTTTTCGAGTAATTAATAAGGAACTGGCAAACTCATATAAAAATATATTTTATATGTGTCTTCATGAAACTACTTTTTTGTGACTTTATACAAAGTATACATATTCTTTTAAAATTCCTTTACTTCATAAATCATCTTCGTAAAATGAAAAATGAATTAATACTTTCCGTGAAAGATTCTCTACTACGTCGCCAGAATCAATTTTATAGTTCAGTGTAAAAGGTTAATTAGAGAACTGCAGAACCCCCAACAGAGGGTAAATTCTTTGAAGAATGCATAATTAAGATTAATTACTTTTACAAGCTCCATGGTTAAGCGATAAAAAGTAGATTAGAAATAAGGATTAAAGGATCATTTCCGAATTGCTTTAAAGTATCCGATGATTAATATCTAAAAAGTAATTATGCTTGTTTTCAGATACAACACGCTGCATACATAAACTTAATATGCAAAGCGCTGATTTGCAGAGAGCGGGAAAAGTTCTTTAATTTTCAGCAATTAGGAGTAAATGACTTCTTCGAAAGAGCTCGGCTCAGTATTGTCGTAATTTATTTGTGAATTTCTAAGTTATGCGCAGAATATATAATTATGTCATCAGTTATGTGTCCTGTCGGATTTATAGCTCTAGAGGGGCAATGGCTGTTTGTTTAGGAACCCTACTGTCAACGGCTTGCTATTTGAAGTTAAACAAAACATAAGCCTACAGTTCCTTGCTCCTGCTCTTGAGATGATTGAAATTGTATTAAGTTTAATGGTATGTTGGTGTAGAATAGTTATTGTTGTTGTAGAATTATTGATGTTGTTGGATATTCCATTTTTCCCATAGTCCGCAATAACATTTCACCGGTTCTTTGGTGGAACTATATGGCGGCAGACACAAGTCACTATCTTCATATGGAATGCTCCAGAACTTTATAACAGAGGAAAATGCAAATTGACGAAAATAAAATAGTCCTATTAATTGAATAGCTGAAAGGAGTTTTTATTATTGATTATTCCTTGCTGACTTTGTCAGAAAAATACACGTCCCTCGACATGACACACACACACAAAAAAAAAGGAGCAAAATGGCTAAAAAAAATATTCGTTTTTTCAAATGATGCGGGTGATCTCTCCCCCAATTTCGGCCAAAATGATTCCCATTCAACACCGCGAATGGCGAGGTCAGTGGAAAAAAATCCCGCCAGCGGGAACCCAAGACGATCGCCAAACATAGCGTGAGCAGGAAGAACAGTCTAAGGAATCTTAGGGCGCCAAGCAACGCTCAAGCTGGACAAAAGGTGAAAGATGGGGAGAGCAAAACGGCAACCCACGGATGGTCAGCGCGGGAAGATTCAAGGTGACTTGGACATGGACAAGCCCCATTCCATAAAATAAAAGGTCAGGAGTCCGGTAATTCCTGGAATTCCCTTTTAAATAGAATGTGGCTATACCACAGTTGGTACTCTTCGCATTTCGTCTAACAAAATAATTGTCAATTTGAATTGGACCAAAATTCATTTTTGTCTTTATGATTTTATAGTGAAAAACTCTACCATAAATTATATTTCCTACTGCATGCATTGAGGTTATAATAGAATGTTGACACGAAAACATTCATTCGCTAAATAACTTCCATAAAACAACACACTTAACAAAGAAGGTCATCTATTAGCAGAATAGCAGAAAATATCTCAATCTTATAGCATGCGGCGGTTGAATATAGACCAGATGGGCAACGATAAGAACATTTGCAGAAGTAGAGACAAAAAGGTCAAAAATAATCGTTCCCAGCGATGTGAAAGCGAAATGGTTTTCGGTTAACTACAGCAATGCACGAAATCAGAACACTGAATCCTAGGGACTAGTGGAACTTTGAACCTGA
>CM063501.1:43699604-43719604 GCA_032207245.1 Pardosa pseudoannulata
TCGGATGATGGCAAAATGGTTCGAGCACTAATCTTCTGTACCGGAGTTCGTGTGTTCGAATTCCACTGTGTCATGGGAGTCGGTTTTAAGCAGTAAATCCCGGTCTCACTATACCTCGCCTTGCAAAAAAGCACAATGTATCTTTCCAAACCAAACTCATGCCTTGAAGTGTCCTTTGTTCTAGTAAAAGCCGAATGTTAAAAAGCCCAAAACTCTAAAAGAACTTAAATACCTTTTAATCAGACGTCAAAATCCCATGTAATAATTCACGAATGTTAATTGTTTGTGCTAATTTTTGCTTTATTTCTATTGCTAATTGCATAACTTACACATAAAACTCAATTTTTCTCTCAGTGGCAGAATAGAAGAAAGCATGATGATGAGTGCATTCGATAGTTGAATGTTCGTTAAATGCGAGATAATAATACATATATCCGTAGATTTTGATGCTTTGATTTCACAGCACTGGCTATTCAATTATTTTTTTCTAATCAATGTCATGCAAAAATTAGCACAGTAGCTTTAACTTGACATAATAAATTATCTACTGAGGAATAAAAGGAGCATTTTTGGCTAGGGAAAAATTTTAGGAATGTTCTGTTACTGAATTATTTTATTTATATTCATTTCCTATCCTTTTCTACTTTTGTCAACTCATATTTAAGTATTTAACTTTTTTAAAAACACTTCGATTCAAATCACTATGCATGCTATGATTTATTCCATATTGAAGATTAAGAAAGGAACTTACTTTTACAACAATTATTAATAGTTATGCATAATCATTGCGCACATACGAAATTATTCTGTTTAAAAATTTTGAATTGTTATTCAAAATGTTACAAGAATTTATTACCAAAGAGGGCTCTTACGTTGAGTAAGAGTTCAAGTTTGTAAAGTTATCACAGAAGTATTCTTTGAGTACACTTAAATCGTTGCGTCTGAGAGGATTTACATTGAATGGCCAGCAGCTACATTTTGTCAGTATGGAAGGACTTCATGTGAAATATAATGCTATTTAAATTCGTAAATTTAATAGGATGCTTACAATAAGTCTGTTGAAAATTAAAGAATTTCAAATTACTTGAATGAGAATTTCTCGTAAGAAAAGATATTTGTTTAAATGAAGATATTTTCATATACATAAATGTTACCTTATTTCTTCTACTCTCTTATTCTACAGTTATGGTCAATATGGTATTAAATAGTATTTCGAGATTCGTGCGAGAGCAAGAAAAAAGAACTCTAACGTTCTGACAAATATATTTTGAAGAATCTGTAACAGTACTAAGCTGAATAAGAAATTTTGCTGTTGCGTATTTTGCGTATTCTACTTCCTTACAGTAATGTACTATGTGAAACACGTCGTTGAGTGCCGAACTATGGCCAAATGGTTCGAGCACAGATATTCGGCACCGGAGTTCGTGGGTTTGAATCCCCCTGGCATGGCTGTTCGTAGCTGTGTGGAGTCGTCTTTAAGCAGTAAGTCGTGGTCTCACTATCCCTCGCGTTGCAAAAATGAAGACCGGAGCTCTCCAAACCAAACTCAAGCCTTGAAGTGTCCTTTGTTCTAGTAAAATTCGAATGTTGTGAGGCCCAAACTCCAAGAAGTACTTAACTACCTGATAACCAAACGTCAAAATCTCATCTAAAATTAAAAACAACATCCTAACTCACGAGTGTTAGATGTTTGTTCTAATATTTGTTTAATTTCTATTGCTAATTGCATAACTTACACATAAAACTCAATTTTTTCACTCAGTAGCAGAATAGAAGAAAGCATGATGATGAGTGCATTCGATAGTTGAATGTTCGTTAAATGCGAGATAATAATACATATGTCCGTAGATTTTGATACTTAGATCTTAAATCACTGGCTATTCAATTATTTTTTCTAATCAATGTCATGCAAAAATTAGCACTGTAGGTTTAACTTGACATAATAAATTATCTACTGAGGAAACGAAAGGAGCATAATTTAGGTAGTGGAAATTTTTAGGAATTTTCTGTTAATGCAGGGCGTAATGTTACTGACTTATTTTATTTATATAAATTTTCTAGCTTTTTCCACTTTTGACAACTCATATATAAATACTTAACTTTTAAAAAACGCTTCGATTCAAATCATTATGCATGCTATGATTTATCCCATACTGAAGATTAAGAAAGGAACTTTTACAACAATTATTAATAGTTATGCATAATCATTGCATGCCTACGAAGTTATTCTGTTTAAAAATTTTGAATTGTTATTCAAAATGTTACAAGAATTTATTACCAAAGAGGGTTCTTACGCTCAGTAAGAGTTTAAGTTTGTTTGTAAAAGTTATCATAAAAGTATTCTTTGAGTATACTTAAATCGTTGCGTCTGAGAGGATTTACAGTGAATGGCCAGCAGCTACATTTTGTCTGTCTGGAAGGACTTAATGTGAAAAATAATGCTATTTAAATTTGTAAATTTAATAGCATGCTTACAATAAGGCTGTTGAAAATTAAAGAATTTCAAATTACTTGAATGAGAATTTCTTGTAAGAAAAGATATTTGTTTAAATAAAGATATTTTCATACATAAAAATGTCACCTTATTTCTCTTCACTAGATGTATTTATTACTAAACTCTATTCTATACGACTAGGTGCAACAGCCCCTAGGGGGCCAGGGCTTATTTGCCAATCTCTCTTTAAGTAGCCAAGGGCCCTGGGATGAGAATCATATGTTCTGGTAAGGTGGTAAATCTTACATGAAAAAACAAAGTTTTTAGTTTCTAAGCACTCTTGGTCCTCAGTTCACCTACCCACTGAAGGGATTAAAGGCTTGCCCAGCCCGGGGATCGAACTTTGGAGCTGTATTGTGGGAGCTCGAAGTTACTTTTGTTATATTACTATATATAAATATGTACACAATGACGAACTTTCATTTAGGACTTTTTTCATGTATAAGCTCAGTTTAAATGATTTTCTTAAAAAAGTAAAATTCTTTTGATACGTTTGAAGCAATACTTCAAAGCCACTGGGCTTCACTAGATGTATTTACCTCAAGTAAATATGAGTATCAGAATATTAATATGCAAACAAAAGATAAACGAAGGAAATAAAAGATATGGAAATGTCAACTTAGTACGTAGAAATGCTTATTTATGAAATATGTACTACTAAGGTAATACAGCATATTACACAAGTATAGATAAGTTCATCTAACGGTGAATTATACAGCATAAATTGCAACACCATATGGTGAATACATAATGTATCGCTTGAATAAATACTTGAAAAAATACATATTCATATATGACGGTTTAATATGTACTTCCACGTAAAATATTTAGAAAACTCAAATTATTCCAACGCCATGTCATTATTGCATTACAAAATTTGGTAACGAAGTAAAATCAACGTAAAGACTCAATTCTCTGAAGGATATCTTAGATATTTGCCCTATGTCTTCAGCACCTGCTTCCAGAGATCTTTTGTCAAATAACATTTTAAAACGCATCACGTCTGGTGAAACTTTTTCCTAAAAAAATAACTTGAAGTAAGACAAAAAATTAAACCTCGCTATTGAAAGGAAAGAGGATATCTTTTCTTTTTTACAAGCAAAGTTTGTACTCCTACAATACTAACCCTAATACCATTATCGCTTTCTAGAATAATCGAAACTCGCCCTTGAGATTTAAATCAAATTTTTCCATCAGAAAAAAACAGTTGTTAAAAAAAATGTGCAACATGGTAAAACTGTTTAAAGCTTTTTGTCGTACTTTAGTCTTTTATGACGTCTTACTTTTTATTGTAAAAAAGGAAAAAACATTAATTTTTTTTAAATAATATTTTAAAAATTTTAAAATGGTATGTAATGTAAGACATTTAACATTTGTTTGTTTAAAGAACTGGATAGCTTGTAAAAAATGGAAGATAATGCAAGTTTTATTCTAAGTGTAAATTGAAGTGAAATTCTTAAATTATGTATTTCAGTTAACTTATAAATTATTTAAGATGTGAGAAAAGATATTAGATATGTAAGAACGTATCCTCTTGAGAAAATGTTTTTAACGACAAAAGTTACATCTGAAATGAGACTAATTTTGTAGTCTCTGTCTACGCTCAACAAAGTTTAATGTTTCCACTTATTTGAAAATACGCCATATCATTGCAAATGGGATACCACTGTCTGCCAGTATTCTGCCCTGAATAACATTTACAAAGTACGTGCATTTAGGATTTTAGCTTTATACATTTAAGCAGAATAGCGAACACTGCTGCTAAAACACATCTTTAGGTAAACAATTCTGAAATGCAGTTTCTATGAAGGAAGCACAAGTGCATCTAAAATTATAGAACCAGAATGTATGCTTTTAACTTAATATTTTATGATATTTTCTGATTATACAAATGGGATTTCTCAAATAACAGGAATTGTCCATTTCTGTGTATTTTCTCTTGTTCTGAATGTGTTTGAAAATTTGTAGAGTGTTAATTTAAAAAATTAAAAGATTTTATTTAGAAAAAATAATTACATTTCTTATAGTTTTATTATCGATGAAACTTATATATCCAAATTGAGGGTTAATTTTCCTCATTGAAAACAAAGTAAATAATGTTGTTTTTTAACTTAACTAATGTATTTTAAAGATCAAGAAACTTTTGTGTAAGTAAATCATACTGCATCTTATTGAAAAGAAGAATTTATCTTGTTAAAAATGAGAATTTTATCAGATGTAATACATTACAATATATTTATTTTCAGAGCCTTTTAATTTACCGCTTTATGCAATGTTACTGAGTTAACATTTTCGTTTCTTTGTTGTCTTATGAAACTGTGCATACATTATTCCCAATGCAGCATTAATTTTTCTCACCATTTCCTTAAAGATATCATATTATATATTTTTGTGCCTATCGTTGTATATGGTACATATATAAAAATATCATCTTAATTATTTCACTAGATGTATTTAGCTCACGTAAATATAAGTATCCAAATATTAATAAGCAAATAAAAGAAAAAGGCTGAAAGAGAAAATATTAAAATATCAACTTAATACGAAGCAATGCTTCATTTTGAAATAGGTAATAGATCATATTATACAAGTATAGATAAGTTGATCTAACTATAAATTATACAGCATAAATTGCAATACCATATGATGAATACATAATGTAATGCTTGATAAAATGCTTGAAAAATTACATAATCATATATGATGGTTTAATATGTTCTTCCTCGGAAAATATTTAGAAAATTCACGTTATTCCAACGCCATGTCATTATTGCATTGCAAAATTTGGTAACGAAGTAAAATCAACATAAAGGCTCAATTCTCTGAAGGATATCTTTAGATATTTGCACTATGTCTTCAGCACCTGCTTCCAGAGATATTTTGTCAAATAACATTTTAAAACGCATCACGTCTGGTGAAACTTTTTCCTAAAAAAATAACTTGAAGTAAAACAAAAAATGAAACGTCGCTATTGAAAGGAAAGAGGATATCTTTTCTTTTTTCCAAGCAAAGTTTGTACTCCTACAATACTAACCCTAATACCATTATCGCTTTCTAGAATAATCGAAACTCGCCCTTGAGATTTAAATGAAATTTTTCCATCAGAAAAAAACAGTTGTTGAAAAAGAAATGTGCAACATGGTAAAACTGTTTAAAACTTTTTGTCGTGTGTTAGCCTTTTATGACGTTTTAATTTTTTTATTTTGGAAAAGAAAGAAACATTAATTTTTTTAAATAATGTTTTAAAAATTTAAAAATGGTATGTAATGTAAGACATTTAACATTTGTTTGTTTAAAGAACTGGATAGCTTGTAAAAAAATAGGAGATAATGCAAGTTTTATTCTAAGTGTAAATTGAAGTGAAATTCTTAAATTATGTATTTCAGCTAACTTATAAATTATTTAAAGCACGAGAAATGATATTAGATATGTAAGAACTAATCCTCTGGAGAAAATGTTTTTAACGACAAAAGTTACATCTGAAATGAGACTAATTTTGTAGTCTCTGTCTATGCTCAACAAAGTTTAATGTTTCCACTTATTTGAAAATACGCCATATCATTGCGAATGGGATAGCACTGCCTGCCAGTATTCTGCACTGAATAACATTTACAAAGTACGTGCATTTAGGATTTTAGCTTTATACATTTAAGCAGAATAGCGAACACTGCTGCTAAAACACATCTTTAGGTAAACAATTCTGAAATGCAGGAAACACAAGTGCATCTAAAATTATAGAACTAGAATTATGCTTTTAACTTAATATTTTATGACATTTTCTGATTATACAAATGGGATTTCTCAAATAACAGAAATTGTCCATTTCTGTGTATTTTATCTTGTTCTAAATGTGTTTAAAAACTTTTTGAGTGTTAATTAAAAATTTAAATATTGTATTTAGAAAAAATAATTATATTTTTTATTGTTTTATTATCAATTAAACTTATACAGCCAGAATGAGGGTTAATTTTTGTCTATGAAAAAAAAGTAAATATTACTATGTTGTTTTTTAAAGTTAACTAATGTTTTTTAGACAAGTCACTTTTATTATTTAAGTAAATCTATCTACATCTTATTGAAAAGAACAATTTTTCTTGTTAAAAATTAGAATTTTATCATGTTTAATACATTTAGATATATTTATTTTTAGAGATTTTCAATTGACCACTATATGCCTATATGCAGTGTTACTGTGATAACGTTTTCGTTGTCTTTTGAAATTGTGCATCCGTTATTAATGTATTTTAATCAAGACTCTTTTATTTTTTTAAGTAAATCATACTGCATTCTATTAAAAAGAACAATTTCTCTTGTTAAGAAGTAGAATTTTATCAGATGTAATACATTTCAATATATTTATTTTAAGATCCTTTTAATTTACCACTATATGCATTGTTACTCTGTTAACTTTTTCGTTTCCTTGTTGCCTTATGAAACTTTGCAACTTTTATTCCTAATACAACATTAATTTTTCTTACTATTACTTTAATGATATCATTTTATATATTTTTTGAGCCTATTATTGTACTATGGTCGTATATTTTCTTTTGCATCACCAGATGGTCTCTAGTTTCGAGTGAGGATTTACGTCTGATCTTAGCTTATCATTTTGTTAGTGGAGTGTTGCTTCGCTTTCAGACCACGTAAAGCTCTTGATGATAAGTATCACATATACTTCCCTAGTGTTATTATACATAACTACGCCATTAGATTCCCCGGCAAGAATTGCTGAAATTCAGAAGACACATCTACCCTGAGGGATTCTAAGCAATGATTGGGAATGTTGATCCCACCCAAATGACATCGCACCTGAACCAGGGCCGTAGCGAAAAAGTATGTTCGGAAGGGAACCAAGAGGAAAAAACATGTTCTTAGTGAATGATGCTTCAGTAAAACTACAAGATTTCTTATGCATGTATAAACCTACTGAGTACCATAACACAACGTGGTTTTAAAATGGCAAAATGATTAAAAATTGATATAATGAACATATTTAAATCTTAGAATGAGTATTGAAGTATCTGAACAATGAATTAACGTTACAAACCGTTTTTACATTTATTCATTTACATACTCTCATTTGGCTAAATACGAAAGTCTAAACTAAAGTAATAAGTTGAATCTATTTTAGAAGATAGAATCTCTCAAAATAATCACCATGGATCACCCCAGACAGGAAGACGATATGTTTTAGGTTATGGTAAATGATCTTGAGACGAATGGCCATAGGGAGTGTGTGGTAGATAAAAGCCTACAGGAAAGCAAAACATTTGTGGCGAAGCGTTCTCTTTCTGAGAACACTGTTGTCTATGCACAGCTAGGCAGATGACAGACATACATGGTTATTTTCTTTAAAAACGATCTTTTTGAAATTTTAATTCAATGTTTAAATCTATTCCTTGCCTGTTTTAAATGAACCATATTTGACATGATTGTTGCTCTGTAGCCAATTTTGCCAGTAAATTACTATATATAAACTGCTATGTTTTTATTATTTTTATATTTAACATTGTGATTAAGAACAAATGTTATTTATTTAACTTTTTTTTTACATTTATTGTTATATTATAAAATATTTTTTTTAAAAAACTAATCTTGTTTTGTGTTTTATTTTAAAATTTGTTTTTAAGGATTATTAATTAATTTTTGACGAAAATTTTTTTTTCTAAAAACTCTGATGTTGTGTTTTGTAACATATTAATATGATTTTAAAAAAAGATTCTGTAAGGTTTTTTCTTCACAGTGCTAAAAATTTTCTTTTTACTATTTCAAATTATATAAAGAAAAGATATAAATAAAGAAATTATTATGAGGAATTTTAAATTTAAAATGTTTTAACTGAAATCATTTTATTAGTGATTAATTAATATTTTGATTTGATTCTATTTCAGATCAATCATTTATTTTATTCTACTTTACACTTGAAAAAGAAAAAGTTTTATTTCATTTTAAATACTTGATATCTATTATTTATTTTAAAAATATAAAAAAAGTATTTAATTTTAAAAAATTGTTTCTTTCATGCTTTGAAGATTTTTTATTAATTTATACCTACAAATTTTATTTTAAAGATGTTGTCTCTTTATTAGTGTAATTTTTAAAATAATTTTTTTTTCTTTTAATTACTATACTAGATTAATCACTTTCTTAGTACATTTATTATTATTCTAATTGAAAAAAATAATTAATTATATCATTTTAATATTTTCAATATTTTATTAATATTATTTATAATTATTTTTATTTATTTGTTTAAAAAAATTGTAAACTATAATTTATTTATTAAAATATACTTTTTCAATTTATTCTTGTATTTCTGAATTGAATTATTTTTATTTTTTATTTTATTGTTTGTATTATTTTTGTTTTAAATATCATAATTTGTTTTTAAACTATTTTAAAATGTTGTAACTAGATTGTAATTTTTCTAATCAAAACAGTTTTCTATTTAATCTCCTGTGATATCTAGAATTTTCTTCTTACTATTCTAAAATACGTGATTCTCCAGATATAATTCCCCTGACTCCAATAGAAAATATTAGAAATTAATTATATTATTAAAATGCCTCAAGTAAATTTATATTCGTTGTAATTAATTAAAAAATTATTTGAGATGAGATGTTTATTTCAAATTTTTTTACTTTCTTTACACTTGGAAAATAGTTACAGTAAATTATACTCAGAAATCATTCATTATAACTGAAAACTCCGAATCTATTTTTTTTATTTATAAGTAATATGAGAATAATATTACTTAGTATTTAATTTTACATAGCTAAATCGCATTAATCAATCAAATATCTTTCTTAGTAATTGAGATTTTTTTTATTTATACCTACAAAGTTTATTTTAAAGATGTAACTAGATTTTAGTAATTTTTTAATTAAAACAATTTTTTATTTTAATCTGTGATATCTAGAATTCTCTTCTTACTATTACAAAATACGTGATTCCCAGATATTATTCCCTGACTCCAATAGAAAATTAGATATAAATAATTTATTTATTAAAATGCTCAATAAATTTACTTATTTCGTTGTAATTAATTGTATAAATTATTTGAGATGATGTCATTTATTTTCAAATTTTCTTACTTTCTTTACACTTGAAAAATAGTTACAGTAAATTATACTCAGTAAATCATTCAGTCATAAATCAAAACTCCGAATCTATTTTCTTTATTTATAAGTAATATGAGAATAGTATTACGTAGCATTTAATTTTACATAGCTAAATCGCATTAATCAATCAAATATCTTTCTTCCAGTAATTGATATTTTTTTCTTTATACCTACAAAGTTTATTTTAAAGATGTTGTAACTAGATTTTAGTAATTTTTTACTTAAAACAATTTTTTATTTAATCTCCTGTGATATCTAGAATTTTCTTTCAAAATACGTGATTCTCCAGATAGAATTCCCCTGACTCCAATAGAAAATTAGAAAACTTTTCATTGTACTAACATGAGTATTAAAATGCTTCAATAAATTTACTTATTTCGTTGTAATTAATTATATAAATTACTTGAGATGATGTCATTTATTTTCAAATTTTCTTACTTTCTTTACACTTGAAAAATAGTTACAGTAAATTATACTCATTAAATCATTCAGTTATAACTCAAAACTCCGAATCTATTTTCTTTATTTATAAGTAATATGAGAATAATATTAGTATTTAATTTTACATAGCTAAATCACATTAATCAATCAAATATCTTTCTTCCAGTAATTGAGATTTTTTTTAATTTATACCTACAAAGTTTTTTTAAAGATGCTGTAACTGGATTTTAGTAATTTTTTTATTAAAAATTTTTTTATTTAATCTGTGATATCTAGAATTTTCTTTCAAAATACGTGATTCTCCAGATAGAATTCCCCTGACTCCAATAGAAAATTAGAAGACTTTTCATTGTACTACAATAAGTATTAAAATTCCTCAAGAAATTTACTTATTTCGTTGTAATTAATTATATAAATTATTTGAGATGATGCCATTTATTTCCAAATTTTCTTACTTTCTTTACACTTGGAAAAAAGTTACAGTAAATTATACTCAGTAAATCATTCAATTATAACTCAAAACTCCGAATCTAATTTCCCAATTTATAAGTAATATGAGAATACTATTACTTAGTATTTAATTTTACATAGCTAAATCGCATTAATCAATCAAATATCTTTCTTCCAGTAATTGAGATTTTTTTATTTATACCTACAAAGTTTATTTTAAAGATGTTGTAACTAGATTTTAATAATTTTTTAATTAAAACAATTTTTTATTTAATCTCCTGTCATATCTAGAATTCTCTTCTTATTATTCCAAAATACTTGGATTTCCAGATATAATATCCATGACTCCAATAGAAAATTAGATTATGAATTAATTTATTTATTAAAATGCCTCAGTAAATTGACTTATTTCGTTGTAATTAATTAAATAAGTGTTTTGAGATGATGCCGTTTATTTCCAAATTAATTTACTTTCTTTACACTTGGAAATAGTTACAGTAAATTATACTCAGTAAATCATTCAGTTATAACTCAAAACTTCGAATCTATTTTCTTTATTTATAAGTAATATGAGAATAATATTAGTATTTAATTTTACATAGCTAAATCACATTAATCAATCAAATATCTTCCTTCCAGTAATTGAGATTTTTTTAATTTATACCTACAAAGTTTATTTTAAAGATGTTGTAACTAGATTTTAGTAATTTTTTAATTAAAACAATTTTTTATTTAATCACCTGTGATATCAGGAATTCTCTTCTTACTATTGCACAATACGTCTATTTCCAGATATTATTCCCATGACTCCAATAGAAAATTAGATTATAAATTAATTTATTTATTAAAATGCCTCAGTAAATTTACTTATTTCGTTGTAATTAATTAAAAAAGTTATTTGAGATGATGCCGTTTATTTCCAAATTTTCTTACTTTCTTTACACTTGGAAAACAGTTACAGTAAATTATACTCAGTAAATCATTCAGTTATAACTCAAAACTCCGAATCTATTTTCTTTATTTATAAGTAATATGAGAATAATATTACTTAGTATTTAATTTTACATAGCTAAATCGCATTAATCAATCAAATATCTTTCTTCCAGTAATTGAGATTTTTTTAAATTTATATCTACAAAGTTTATTTTAAAGATGCTGTAATTAGCATTTAGTAATTTTTTAATTAAAACAATTTTTTATTTAATCTCCTGTGATATCTAGAATTCTCTTATTATTATTCCAAAATACTTGGATTTCCAGATATAATACCCATGACTATAATAGAAAGTTAGATTATAAATTAATTTATTTATTAATATGCCTCAGTAAATTTACAATATTTCATTATTAAATTTACAATATATAATATGTAATTAATTAAATAAGTTATTTGAGATGATGTCGTTTATTTCCAAATTATTTACTTTATTTACACTTGGAAAATAGTTACAGTAAATTATACTCAGTAAATCATTAAGTTATAACTCAAAATTCCGAATATATTTTCCTTAATTATAAGTAATGAGAATAACATTACTTAGTATTTAATTTTACATAGCTTAAATCGCATTAATCAATCAAATATCTTTCTTCCAGTAATCGATATTTTTTTTTTTTTATCTACAAAGTTTATTTTTTTGTAACTAGATTTTTTTTTTTTTTTTTTTTTTTTTTTTTTTTTGCTTTTAAGTAATATGAGAATAGTATTACGTAGCATTTAATTTTACATAGCTAAATCACATTCATCAATCAAATACCTTTTTACCGGTAATCGAGATTTTTTAAAATTTATACCTACAAAGCTTATTTTAATCTTAGTATGATAGTAAACTATGTGTAGTAATACTAAACAACAGCTATAAACATATACATATTGCAATTTTTTTTTGATAAATATTCGCTTATGGTTTAAAGTATTATAAGGAAAAAAGAGCATTTATTAACATATTACTGACAAAAATTTACTCCCACTCGCTGGCGTTTGCACAAGATCTAATTTTATTTATGTGTTTATTGTAAAATCTTTCACGTTTGCTTATGTTTCATAATCCCATGAAGTATAAATTCTGAAAATATCAAAACACCTCATACTATCAAAAATAGTCACTGATATATGATATATTGGCACTAATACCGCGCCTGAATCGCCTTAGATCGGTGAACCGATAATTGAATGTGACTCCAGGGATTCCGATGCAATTCGGTAAATGTATCGGCATCACTTTCTAAAGATTGTGATTTTTCTCACGTAATAGCACGTTTCTATGGCTCTCTCCGCAATGAAATATTTTTTACGAGACTGTTTATGATGGTTCATCACTTAGTTTAAATAATATTTTCTTTACAGTCTGCTGAATATTTAAATTTCCAAAGGCCCATAATTCCATTTCAGTAATGATAACATTGTACGAGAGTTTAGAGGCAAAATATGGGAGGTAAAATCATAAGTTTATATTATTTTAAAGCTGGTTAATCATATTTAAGAACCACTTATAACTACATCCCTTATAGATAGCAGAAAGATTTGTTAATATAATCTTAATTCAAAAAGAGATGAAAATGCATGAAATGGAATCTAGATTCACGAATACCTTTTTATAATGGCTTCTAAAGCAGATTAATTCAAATCGATATTTTTTGTACATAAAGGAGTAGTTTACTACTGTTAATAATATATTATTTTATATTCATACACACACACACACACACACACACACATATATATAATATATATATATATATTATATATATATATATATATATATATATATATATTTATATATATATATATATATTTATATATAGAGAGAGAGAGAGAGAGAGAGAGAGAGAGAGAGAGAGAGAGAATATACATATAATACTTACATAATACAAACATCCTTAAATAATGTACAATTGATAAATATTATGACACTATAGAATTTATGCAATGTTGGTACCGGTTTTTCGAATCCTGTTTGATTATCGAATTTCACCTTATTTTTCCACTTTACTACAGGGTTTTCAGTTTTTCGTTTCTTCTTGGGCCTTTTTTGTCCCCTTTTTTGAAATTTCCCTTCATATGGAGTACTTACATCTGATTTTTTTAAATGACGTCTACCATTCCACACACATCGAATGGCGTAATAGCGTCATAATTATTTTCATCAATATCTTCTTCATCGGTTATGTCACCAGATTCATCGGGCTCCAATTGGCAAATATCTACATCTTCCAAATCAGAATCTGAGAGAGTTTCTAGAAATGTCACATCATTTTGTTTTAAAAAGTGTCTTTGAAACAAGATGTCAAATTTATGAAAATTTTATAAATGAAACACATAGAAAGCACATAAACACCTTTTTCACTGTCATGAAACACAACTCTGAAATTGAACATCAATGTCACGCGCCAATATTATATTCCTTTCGAAGTATTGCAGATTTATCAATTTATTTTCTTTAAAAAAGTTGCTATTCCTAGCTGAATGCAAAAGAAAAGGATTTTTGAAAACTTTATAAATTAAACACATAGAAAGCACACATGCAACTTTTTCACTGTCATAAAACAAAACTAATAGGAAAAACTCTATCTCAAAGGAAACTGATAACTATTTCAGAAAACACGTACAATAAGACACATTTTATGTGAAATTGCACTCGAAAGGTACAGGTGAAAGATACCCCCCACACACACACAAAGACATGTTCAGCCACCTTATCAAGAGAAATTTCATTCTATTGTTATGACTTTACTAAACTGAACATCAATGTCACGCGCCAATATTATATTCCTTTCGAAGTATTGCAGATTTATCAATTTATTTTCTTTAAAAAAGTTGCTATTCCTAGCTGAATGCAAAAGAAAAGGATTTTTGAAAACTTTATAAATTAAACACATAGAAAACACACATGCACTTTTTTCACTGTCATGAAACAGAAATAATAGGAAAAACTCTATCTCAAAGGAAACTCATAACTATTTCAGAAAACACGTACAATAAGACACATTTTATGTGAAATTGCACTCGAAAGGTACAGGTGAAAGATACCCCCCACACACACACAAAGACATGTTCAGCCACCTTATCAAGAGAAATTTCATTCTATTGTTATGACTTTACTAAACTGAACATCAGTGCCACGGCCTAGTATCATAATCCTTTCGAAGTATTGCAGCTTTATCAATTTATTTTGTTTAAAAATGTTGCTATTCCTATCTGAATGCAAAACAACATAATGTTTGCAGTATCATACAGTTATTTAACTAAGTGAAATATGAACCCTTGAAAAGCCAATGTTCTAATAATGGAACAGACACATAAAAACGTAAATTTAGTCTTTAAAAATTAAAAATAAAATTTTGCATTTGTTGTATTCCTGGAGGATATGTTGTCTAATGATATATTTTAAAGTAATGCTTTTTTAAATTTAAACTGGAATTTTGGTAAATTTAATTGTAAGGGCGATTACAATTGACAAAATATACTATAATTTTAAAAATTAAAAAACAATAACTAATTATCTAAACGAAATAAATTTTTTTGAAAAAGATGTTTAATTGTATATAAAAGCGATATTGATAAGATTTTTGTGTATGTGAATTTTTTATTTTAAAACTAATTTTCTATTACTTGAACTCTGTCAGGTAAACGGTTAATAAATTTCAATTCAAATAGTGCTAAATAAAATTGATCTAACGAAGCAAGAATTCAGTAAGAATGACAAAAATGTATATTTTACAGATGTATTTCTAGTATTTTATAGTATTTTGTATCAAAATCTCGTGTCTTTCATTGAGGAAATGGTTGTCTAAAAGATAGCAAGTATGGTGAAATAAAGCTTCATTATACCTAAGAATAACGTCAGCAATTTTTGTATATGTGAATTTTTTAATTTAAAAATAATTTTCTATTATTAGAACATTGTCAGATAAACGGTTAAAATATTTCAATTTAAATAGTGCTAAATAAAATTGATCTAATGAAGCAAGAATGACTAAAATTTATATTTTACAGATGCATTTCTAGTATTTTTACAATATTTTCTATCAAACTCTCTTGTCTTTCATTGAGGAAATGGTTGTCTAAAAGATAGCAAGTATGGTGAAATAAAGCTTTCATTATACCTAAGAATAATGTTAGCAATTTTTGTATATGTAAATTTTTTTATTTTAAAAACAACTTTCTATTACTTGAAATCTGTCAGATAAACGGTTAAAATATTTCAATTTAAATAGTGCTAAATAAAATTGATCTAATGAAGCAAGAATTCAGGAAGAATGACAAAAATGTATATTTTACACATGTATTTCTAGTATTTTACAATATTTTCTATCAAACTCTCTTGTCTTTCATTGATGAAATGGTTGCCTAAAAGATAGCAAGTATGGTGAAATAAAGCTTTCATTATAACTAAGAATAACGTCAGGAATTTTTGTATATGTGAATTTTTTATTTTAAAAATAATTTTCTATTATTAGAACACTGTCAGGTAAACGGTTAAAAAATTTTAATTCAAATAGTGCTAATTAAAATTGATCTAATGAAGCAAGAATTCAGGAAGAATGACAAAAATGTATATTTTACAGATGTATTTCTAGTATTTTACAATATTTTCTATGAAACTCTCGTGTCTTTCATTGATGAAATGGTTGTCTAAAACAGTGGTGAGCAAACTGTTTTCGACTGCGACCCCTTTTGTAGAGGGAAAATTTTTGACAACCCCTAGAGATAAATGTTCACAAATAAATATAGATTTCGAGCATTTCTTTTGTTTCATCGAATAAAAACATAATCATATTTGACTCATATTAATTTTATTTATAATTTTAAGAAAACATGATTTGTATAACACAAAAATCAGTAAATTGCCATTTAATGAGATGTATGTGGCTGCAAGTTTCTAATTATCTCATCGATGTTTGGATGTATGTTGCTAATTGCAATTCGCATATCGTCTTCAGGGTTTAAACTCGAGCGGTATTTACTTTTTATTGAAACTAGTTTGCTAAATCCAGTTTCGCATAAATAAGTTGATGCAAATTGTATTAACACTCTCATGACATTCTTGCATAAAACGGGATATTGTTTTTCCACTGATAGCCAAACCTTTTGGCAAGGCGTAGTCTTAAATTGATTTCGAAGAGTATAATCACTAATTAGATCTATCAATTGCTCTTTCTCACTAATTTGAAGAGTTGAACTGCATATGTCAAAGGAAAATGGATCACGAATCCAACCAAGATCGTTTTCAGGAAAATCCTCGAATCTTCTCGAAAACTTTTTCTTTAACTTTTCAATGTGATTGGAAATGATGTTTTTAAATGTAAATATATCTATATTATTTTCAGCATCATGCAAGGATAATGCATTTCATAAAAATTTGGAGACCCGCACAAGGGTCGCGACACCTAATTTGCGCACCACTGGTCTAAAAGATAGCAAGTATGGTGAAATAAAGCTTTCATTATAAATAAGAATAACGTCAGCAATTTTTGTATATATGAATTTTTTATTTTAAAAATAATTTTCTATTTTTAGAACACTGTCAGGTAAACGGTTAAAAAATTTCAATTCAAATAGTGCTAAATAAAATTGATCTAATGAAGCAAGAATTCAGGAAGCAACAGTATGACAAAAATGTCTATTTTACGGATGTATTTCTAGTATTTTACAATATTTTCTATCAAACTCTCGCGTCTTTCATTGATGAAATGGTTGTCTAAACGAAAGTATGTATGGTGAAATAAAGCTTTCATTATACCTAAGAATAACGTCAGCAAATCTCATTTAGCATGTTCGGTAAAGTAAATCTGCGAAGATTTCTGAGTCAATACAATTTTCATTAATGAATTTGTCCATGGAATGCGTGAGATTGATTTTCGAAATGAGATTTTCCGTTTTTCAAATTAATTGCTATTGTCTGCGCAACTTCGCTTTTCAATAAACGAATTTAGTCAGCAATCATCAAATTTGCAGGGAGAGAACGCGACATGCAACCATTAAATAAATATCTCCTAAAGCAGGCAGTGTTTCGCTGTTGTAGCTTGACATTTAAGATTAAATTTAAATTCCCTTTGGAATGAAATAACGCAAAGAAATCCCGAGTTATTAAATTAGATAGTTTCAAATCTCATGCTTATATACTTCTGATAAATTACATTTCTTCCAGACAAATAGTTATTTTAATATTTTCAATTCATTTCAATTAATTTGTATAAATTATATTCAAATATCTTAAGGCGTTTTAGAAGTGCTTTTAGCGAATCAAAGCATATTAATAAATGTAAATATTTGAATAGATTTCAATTTTTCAATTAATATATATATATAATATATATATATATTATATATATATAATATTTTAGGATATATATAAAATAGTTTATATATATATATATATATATATATATATATTATATATATATATATATATATATTATATATATATATATAATATATATATATATATATATATATATATATATATATATATATATATATATATATATATATATATATATATATATATATATATATATATATATATATATATATACATATATATATATATATACATATATATATATATACATATATATATATATATATATATATATATACATATATATATATATATATATATATATATATATATATATATATATATATATATATATATATATATATATATATATATATATATATATATATATATATATATATATATATATATATATATATATATATATATATATATATATATATATATATATATATATATATATATATATATATATATATATATATATATATATATATATATATATATATATATATATATATATATGTATGAATACATATATATATGTATATGTATATGTATGTATATGTATGAATACATATATATATATATATATAAATTATACCTATGTATTTGCATGCTTGTATATAAAATATATTTAGAGTTTTAAATAACTGTGAAATCTTTTAAAGTTACATTTAATTTGTTACATTTGATATTATATGTAATGATGTATAAAAAAGTTATCTAATGTATACGAAGGCTTTTTGACTATTTCGTTTCATAATTTGCAATGGATATACAGTTAATTATTTTGTGTACTGTATATTATCCTTTAACATAAGAATTGTGTGCAGTATTACTAAAAAATGTTTAATTGTTGACAGTCTACAATTTTTTCTAAGAAGATCATTGATAAATTTTTCGTAATCATAATCAACATGTCATAACGATTTAAAATTTTGATCTTTTGTTTTTGTAAAATCATTTCGCTTTGTGGCTTCCCTATCGACAAGCTGTATGTAAGCGAGCAAGGCATAAAATGTAAATATGCTCCTTCTCAGTTCCGATAATAATGTGTTTCCTTCTGCTTATCTGACAAACATTGACCACCAGCAGGCTGTGCGTCTTTCTGAAATATTCCAGGAACGCTTAATTCCCCACTTCCCACTTCCCTTAGTTGAAGAGGAGAATTCTCGGAAATTCAAACAGCAGCGAAAAGAAAAGAATGAGTTCCTTCTGTATCTATGTTGTGAATATTCCTTTATCAGTTAAAATGAGGTTCGAAAACTGATTCCATTAACCAATGTAACGATCACACATAAAGCGATAATTTTAACATGCAAATTAAATTAATTTATCGTTTCATTACTATATTACGATTCTACGGTGCTGTATCATTAGTAAACTTTATAATTTCGGTTTGATGTAACTCTTATTTTCGTATTATGTTAAAAAATTATTTTTCTGTAACAAATTTAATATTTATTACCTAGTTTAAAGATACAACTATATTAGTTTAAATTAAATTGATAAAATAACATATATTTTCTTAGAATAAACATGTTATTAGAGAAAATCGGGACCAAGTGATTTCTATAACAATAAGTGATTAATAACATTAACCGCGATCACGTTACGCGATGTCCACTGTATTTATTATTTATAAATATTTATTTAACTAAATTATTTTAAATTTAGAGTATTTTTAACTATTTTTGTCTAATGCATTTTAATTGTTACAAGCCCAACGTGATTCTGTAACATCTAAAATTGAGAAATGCTATTTCCTCATTTTACTTTTTTTGGTTGTCTAATTTTAAACATTTCTATATTTAATTTAATAAAAACTGCTTGAATGGTAGTTAATTTTTACAATTATCTAATTCAGCAAGATGACAACATTGTACTTTTATTCTGCTGTATATACACAATTATTTTATTTAAATTAAACTAATGTATCTTTTCATTACTATATTACGGTGCTATATCATTAGAAAACTTTTTAATTAAGTTTTATTCAACAATTATTTTCGTATTATGTTAAAAAAGTAATTTGCTGTAACAAATTTAATATTTATTAACTATTTTAAAGACATAACTACATTAGTTGAAATTAAAATGATAAAATAAAATATATTTTCTTACAATAAATATGTTTTTAAAAGCACATTTATATAGATGTAAAAAGCCGTGATTAAAATTTCAGTA
>CM063501.1:43724604-43759604 GCA_032207245.1 Pardosa pseudoannulata
ACTCATTAAATTAGCAATTTCTCAGATGTATATCCTAATCTCCCAAATTACTTTATCATCTCGAGAAGAAGACTTTATTTTCAACAAATTAAGGTATCAATGAGTAAGATGATAAAACATTTTATGCTATTGTCATCTATCTGTTACATTAGAAGGCGATACTTTTAAATTTAAGCTAATTTTCTTTGTTTAGAATCAGTCTACTTGAAAATTCAATACATTATTAGATGTAAATAGATTTAAAAGAGATAAAATTTAATGTAAAATTCTCATTATATTAAGAGTAATTAATTGAAAATTTTCCTCAAATTTTGAAGAAAAATGATGATATGTATTTATTTTTCCGTAATATAAGGATAGTTTTATGTATACGATAAAAATTTATACCTTAGATTAAAACTTAATTATATATTTAATAGTTCTTTAGGATGTTTTAACGTTTTATACAGTTAGATATTAATTAGTGCTAAAAGAAATATAACAACACTTGTAAATAAAGAATGCATAAATCAAAGTCATAAAGCCGTATCGAAGACATTATAAAATTATAAGCATAACGTATATTACCGAATTTGCATTTACTTAGTTATCAATTTATGTATAATTTCTGATTATGAAAAATTATTTTGAAGATTATATTTTGTTTGTTTCAAAGAGTAATACTTTAAACAATATTTAATTTTACCAGTTATTAGATAAATAGTTGAAAATTATCAAGGAAAGCAAAAATATATTGAATATCTGTATGTTGAATACAACGTACACTATTATTAAAGTTGTATTTTATAATTGATTGAGAAAGTTATTAGAAGAGTTTAGTTTTTATAAGTAATTGGGGAAGATATTAAGACGGGAAAAATATATTAATACACTATTTTCCTTTAACAATTTGTCTAATCTGTGTTTTACATACAAAACTATTAGACTATTCATACAAACATATTATCCACAATATTCTATATTCTATATCTTGAGAAGAAGACTTTATTTTCAACAAATTAAAGTATCAATGAGTAAGATGATAAAACATTTTATGCTATTGTCGTCTATCTGTTACATTAGAAGGCGATACTTTTAAATATATACTAATTTTCTTTGTTTAGAATCAGTCTACTTGAAAATTCAATACATTATTAGATGTAAATAGATTTAAAAGAGATAAAATTGAATGTAAAATTTTCATTACTTTAAGAGTAATTAATTTAAAATTTTCTCAAATGTTGAAGAAAAATGATGATGTGTATTTATTTTCCTTATTATAAAGATAGTTTTATGTATTCGATAAAGGTTTGTACCTTAGATTAAAACTTACTTTTATATTTAATAGTTTTTTAGAATGATTTAACGTTTTATACAGTTAGGTATTAATTAGTGCTAAACGATATCTAACAACACTTGTAAATAAAGAATGCATAAATCAAAGTCATAAAGCCATATTGAACACATTATAAAATTAGAAGCACGACGTATGTTACCTACTTTGCATTTATCAGAAAATATTTATCAGAATTATATTTAATCAGAAATTATACATAAATGTTTTAACGTTATACACAGTTAGATATTAATTAGTGCTAAAAGAAATATAACAACACTTGTAAATAAAGAATTCATAAATCAAAGCCATACAGCCATATTAAACACATTATAAAATTATAAGCACGACGTATTTTACCGACTTTGCATTTACTTTGTTATCAATTTATGTATAATTTCTGTTTATGAAAAATTATTTTGAACATTATATTTTGTTTGTTTCAAAGAGTTATACTTTAAACAACATTTAATTTTACCAGTTATTAGATAAACAGTAGATAAACAGTTGAAAACTATCAAGGTGAGAGGAAAGCAAAAATATTTTGAATACAACATACACTATAGTTAACGTTGTATTTTATAATTGATTGAGAAAATTATTAGAAGAGTTTAGTTTTTATAAGTAATTGGGGAATATATTAAGATAAGAAAAATATATTAATACACTCTCTTTTTTCTCTAACAATATGTCTTATTTGTATTTTCAACACAAAACTATTAGATTTATTTGGTTTCATACAAACATATTTTCCACGATATCTTATATTACATGTGATAAGAAAAATAGTTGAAATTTGTAAAGATAATAGGTAAACCAAAATATATTAATAATAGATAGTTCAATGTAATAATAAATTTAAAAAAACTTTGTAAAATAAAGCATTTTAAAGTTGTTATTAGTAGTAAATGTACTTCTTGTTGAGTAATAGTTATATTCATTTAAGAATATGATATCAAAAGCCATTTTTTATCCTTAATTGCACTTCACACTTTAAAGATATAAAAGATGGGATTTTCAGTCAATTATCTCCCAGCTGACAGTGTAACAACATCCCCTCACAAATTCTCAGCACTGTTATATTTCAAATGTTCTTAAAGTGCATTAACCCCTTTATTGTACTCAAGGTAATAAAAAATATAATTTAAAGTCATAAATATATATTGAACAAAGTATAAAATCTTACGCTCGACATATAAGTTACATTTTATTGATTTATGCGTCGTATAATTTCAGATTATGAGAGATTATTTTGAATATCAAAACAACATATATCGTTATTAATATTGTATTTTATAGATTAAAATAGGTCTTAAAATAGGTTTGAAGTAATTTGTTACATGGATTATACTGAATATAAGTTGTAAAAAACCATAATAGAAAGTTTGGTCCATCCATAATTCTTCAAATTTTAGAGCCAAGTTCAGTTTAGCATTGAACTTTATTAGTGTTTCAATATTGGATCATGATATACACTTTCCATATATTCGCATTCTTTCTGTTTATGGTTGCTGCTTACACTTCACGGTTTAATGGCACTTAAAGATTAATCAATAGCATCTTGAAGAATTTATAATCATAAATATACTAAATTTTCACTATCATATCGAAATGTGTAGATATTAATATAAATTTCTCCTACTTAAAGTAATATGTTTGGGGTTTATAAACCATTCCTGTATATTAATTTAAAATTAATCTATTGATTTATATGAAATACTCTCTTAAAAGGTTTAATATTGAATATATCGCTTATATATGTCTTTATAAATTTCACTTACATGTTTCTATGTAATTGTTTTAAATTTCATATATATGTATATATATATATATATATATATATATATATATATATATATATATATATATATATATATATATATATATATATATATATATATATATATATATATATACTCATGCATTCTTTTTATACTTTTCAAAAAACATCTAAAGGAATAAATATTACATGCGGATCTTTTTTAACTTTTATTTAATCAGATAACATTTTCATCAGGAAAAACCAGAGATTCTTATAACATTTATGGCATTCCAAGTATTTTTCCTACTACGGTTGTTTTTACAGGCCACAAATGTAACTGTGGTTTGAGCTCTCTCTCATAGGAAATTAAGCACGTGATTTATCTATACCTAAGTTACATCGTAAAGCAAGCCGTAGAAATTAAAAATGAGTATTTTTCGTATGATCGGGGATGAAATATTTTTAATGTTTACAGATATATCTGTTACTATAAACACCATAAAGTTTCACTATAAAGTGGGCAGACCATCTAATCAGAATGGAATTTGATCGAACAACAAAAAGGATGTTCGATGCAAAACCTACAGGAACGCGAAGACGAGGAAGATTCAACCTGAGATGGACAGACTCCTTGGAAAGAGACCTTCAGGTAAAGTAAAAAACTGAAAATTTGATTTCCTGAAGGGATGTCTTGCAAAAAGCTTATTGAGAAGGCCAGGATCCATCCTGGGCTGTCACACCACTTAAGAAGAAGATTTACACTTTTACATAGATTACAAAGTTTGTATTTTGGGTTGGTTTATGTACAAATTTGGATATTACTTAATAATTCCTTACTCCTAAGTCGGAAAATAACCCTACGAAAATAGCATTACCACATATTTAATGATTGAATTATTCATACACACACACACACACACACATATATATATATATATAATATATATATATATATATGTGTGTGTGTGTGTGTGTGTGTGTGTGTGTGGGTGTGTGTGTATGAATAATTCAATCATTAAATAAATGGTAATGCTATTTTGTTAGGATTATTTTATATATTATTATATATATATATATATATATATATATATATATATATATATATATATATATATATAATTTCTTCGTTTTCCATGCACTTAATTCTATACACTTAGTAACAGTATAATTTGATTTCAACACGCAAACTATTTGAACGTTTTTGCTAACGCTCTTATAGGATAATCCAGATAACCAAATGGATGTGTTTTTGTGAGAAACATTAAAGCTTATATCCTTAGTGCATTTAAAACCATTACGAAATGTTTCCATTTAAAGTGATATCAGTCAAAGGTTAAAATTACCAGATTGGTATATTATATTTTTTAAGCTAATGTTAAAATTAATGTAGTAAATTAAATAACTTACTTAAAATATGCGTAGATGGACGTAGAAGTATTGTTATTAAGTCGATTAATTCATTAAGAGTATTCAGTAAGAACTGATTAAATTTTTCATGACATGCTTAGTTATACGCTTAAGCTTACTTAAAATCATATTTATTTTCTGAATAAAGTTTGTATATGTTTTCCAAAAACTAGACGTTCTAAATATAAATGCCACAATTGTGGAATCCATATAAAAGTATAGAATTAGTCTAGTTATAAAATTTAAATATGAAATATTTTATAAGTAGAGCTTTTACAGGATAATCCACATAAGCCAAATGGATAAAATCTGCTGAAATAGTTAAAAATGTTTCTTTCTATGAGTAAATTTAAAGCCTAAGTCCTGAGCCTATAAAAGAGATTACGAAATGTTTCCTTTTAAAAGTCGTATTGGTCAAAGGTTAAAATTACCAGATTGGTATATTATATTATCACAAATAATGTTAAAATTAGTATAATAAATTAAATAACTCATACGTAAAAGGAAGTAAAATAGCATAATTAAATTGATCAATTCATTAAAAGAATTCACCAAGAAACATATTAAATTTTTTGCATGACACGTTTAGTTATACGCTTAAGCTTACTTAAAATCATATTTATTTACTGAATAAATTTTGTACATGTTTTCCAAAAACTAGAACTTCTAAGTATAAATGCCACACTTATGGCACCCATATGAAAAATAAAAATTAATCTAGTTATAAAATATAAATATAAAATATTTTACTAAAAGTTTGACTCAGTTTTACTTAAGAACATATATACTATATGTGTTTCCGAAACAGTTTGTAGAAATAAAGTATCCAACCTAAAAAAACTATTAAGAGAATATCACTAATTAAAAGTATAGCTTTTATAGGATAATCCACATAAGTCAAATGGATAAAATATGCTGAAATAGTTAAAAATGTTTCTTTCTATGAGTAAATTTAAAGCCTGAGTCCTGAGCATATTAAAGAGATTACGAAATGTTTCCTTTTAAAAGTGATATTGGTTAAACGTCAAAGGTTAAAATTACCAGATTGGTATATTATATTATCTTAAAAAATAGTAGTAAATATAACTATACGTAAATAAAAATAGTATAAATGCTTCATTATTAATTATTAAATTTTTTGCATAATTAAACGCTTGTTACTTAAAAATATTTATTTACAATTTTGTACATGTTTTCCAAAAAACTAGAATATTAAATGTTTTTGCATTAAAAAATTAGTCTAGTTATAAAATATAAAAAAAATATTTTATAAAATTTTATTTTGAACTTATACATTGTAGTTTGTATTGTTCCAAAAACTAGAACTTTTAAGTATAAATGCCACAATTATGACATCCGTATGAAAAAAATTAGTCTAGTTATAAAATTTAAATATAAAATATTTTACTAAAAGTTTGACTCAATTTTACTCAAGAACATATATACTATAAATGTTTCCAAAACAGTTTGTAGAAATAAAGTATCCGACCTAAAAAAACTATAAAGAGAATATCGCTAACTAAAAGTATAGCTTAAACTATAATAAATGCCACAATTATGGAATCCATATGAGAAATAAAACTTAGTCTAGTTATAAAATTTAAATATGAAATATTTGACTAAAAGTTTGATTCAATTTTACTCAAGAACATATATGCTATAAATGTTTCCGAAAGAGTTTGCCGAAATAAAGTATCCAACCTAAAAAAACTATAAAGAGAATAGCACTAACTAAAAGTATAGCTTAAACTATACTATCGGCAGATAAAATAAGCTATAAAACTGCCTCTTTTCTCGATGAAATATCATATTTATGATTGTCTTTTTCGCTTCAGGGATATGGCATTCGATGCTGCTTTGTTTCCTCTAATGTTGATCTACGTATCTCCTATGCCGCAGTCAGGAACTACTTTATGACCAAAAACATCAAAATAGTTAAGCTCAGTTCTAATGTCTCTACTATATAACGCATATGGTAACCATCGTTTGTGATATGATAAAATAAAAAAAAGTTATTTAAAGATTACATTGGAAATATTTGTATATATGTAGGTTTGTAGAGCTTGATAAATAATTTTGTTTCATGTGTCCAAGGAATATGTATTTTTCAATTTAAATATAAGAATTTTTTTCTATATCCAACAAATAGTATTTTATCTTTGTTTTGTGCAAACATAAAGCCATTTTTTTAAAAAAATCTCACAATACTTTTATTAGATGATAATCCAAATAAAATATTTTATTATCACCTTAAATGTGGTTTTTATTATCAATATGCTAAAAAAATATATACAGTTAAAAATCTTCTACAATTAGTTTTCCATGTCTTATACTTTCGTATTTCCTTCCAATGTATTTTTTCACTTGCCAAATTATTATCATCTCTTAAGTACACTATAATATACACAAAAGCTTAATTTTGTATTTATGCAATACTATGTAAAATAAAACTACATTTTTTTTTCAACTTCCGATGTATAAGATTTTATCGGACATGAAGAAATTATTCGTGTATCCTGGACTATAATTTGCAACAAATTACGTAAAATTATGTTTGAGGAATGGAATACTAATCGTAATTGTTTTGAGTTTACTAAATGTTCAACTATATAATTAGATAATAAAAGCAAAGAGTAGGAAACCAACTTTTGTAGGAAATTATGAGTACCTTATTTTAAAAAATAATTAATTAAGTGCAAGTAAAAAATGTTGAAATTCATTGTACAGAAAGCTGTTTTATTTTTATGTGTTAAATGAAATGACAATTTAATAAAAGTTTAAAGTATAGTTTTGCATGCAGATTTTTTCCAAGTGTTAAAACTATAAAAAAAACACATTTGTAAATAGGTAGGAATTTGGAAATATTTGTAAATATGTAGGTTTGTACAGCTTGATAAATAATTTTATTTTATATTTCCAAGGTATATTTATTTTTCAATTAAAATACAAGCATTATTTTCTATATCTAACAAACAAAACTTTATGTTTGTTTTGTTCAAACAAGTTTTAAATCTGAAAACTATTTTATTAGATGGGAATCCAAATAAAATATTTTATTATCCCCTTATATGACGTTTTTATTATCAATAAATTAAAAACATTATGTACAGTTACTAATCTTTAAAAATTATTTTTTCATGCCTTATTTCTTATTTTTTCTTATTTCCGTTCAATGTACTTTTTCACTTGCCAAGTTTTTGCCATCTGTTAAGTACACTATAGAATACAGAAATGCATAATTTTATATTTATGAAATAATATGTCAAATAAAACTACATTTTTTCAATTTCTTATTTACAGGATTTCTCTGGCATAAAGAAATTATTCGTGTACTCTCGATTATATTTTACAACAAATTACAACAAATTATGTTTGATGAATTGAATACTAATGCTAATTGTTTTGAATTTACTAAAGGTTCTACTATAGAAGTAGATAATAAAAGCAAAGAGTAGCAAACCAAAGAACGTAGGAAATTATGAGTACCTTATTTTATAAAATAATTAATTAAGTGCAAGAAAAAAATGTGGAAATTGAATGCATACAAAGCTGTCTTATTTTTAAGTGTTAAATGAAATGATCAGAAATTAATAAAATTTTAAAGTATAGTTCTGCATGCAGATTTTGCCCAAGTGCATGCCCAAGTACAACTATAAATAAATAATACTATAATTTATGACTTGCTGATACATTTATTTTGTTGATACTATGCTGATAAATTTTTGTTGATATTTGATATGTCGTATATACAAACGTTCAAATCCAAAGGTCAATTACCAATCCAATGTAAACTGTAATAAAAGTTCACTATTTTATTATAATTTTTTATTATTATTATGAACATACCTCGTTTTTGCATATTTCATGGTTAATATCATAAGTTCGGTTAATATTAATAATAGCAATTTTATTAAAAAATTTTATTATTTTGCTTTAATGCTATTATTCATAACTGTTTTGAGCATGTGTAAATAAATTATAAATAAAATCTTTTAAAAAGCTTTAATAACTATTTTTTTTAGAAAGTGTTTTCATTATTTTACTTTTTACCGGCATATAAACGTGAACTATTGAATTATGGTAAAAAAAATTAGCATAAAATATAATGGTTCAACAAATCAATAGAATAACAAACTGTTTTGCTGCTCATCTTTTGCTTCTGTAATGCTGTATATTATCATGTTACAAAGTATATTTTGCTGTTGTGTTTCCTTTTAAACTTAGTGATTTGTCTTATCACTTGTACGTATCTAAGAAGTGTTAGAAACTACCAAGTGTGATTATTGAAAACAACCTTACATGATCTTAAACTCACAAGTATATAGATAAATATGTAGAAAAATTTATTTTCATTAAACTGAAATTTTAACACTTTAAATTACATTCTTGATATCTTACGGATTGCTTTTCTCCAGATGATTAAAAATTAAATCCTCAATCGTAGTTATTTTATTCTTTTATACAATAGGTATTTCTTAAAAATTTCAACAAAAAGTAATACTCCGGAAGGATTTCCAATAAAGTTCCATCTTGTTGAAAACAAGATTCACATCATACGTCAGTAGATCAATCATGCTGAGTAGAATATAGGAGCATCTTAGAACTGAAACGTCTGAAAATCAACAATAGAGAGATGACATGATATATGTGTTGTGACAGATAGATCAGAAATATAAGAGGCGTGACAAAGTATGAAATAAGTAGAATATTGGACACTTTTATTGGAGTGACAAATTCTAGTTCTTGAAGTAAGATAGAATTTGTTAAGCCTGATCGAGATATTATCAAGAATAAAAGTATTTTCCTTATGTTAATCTTTCATGTACTATATTTTAAATCAGCTTTTTAATTATAAATAAATATTCCTGACTAATGCCTTTCAAGTTAAAATTATCTAAAAAAATCAAGATCTTAAAAAGATTTAAGAAAATTAAAGTGTTACTTCTTAACACTTCTTATGCGGGCAACGTATTTTTACGTTTTTTGCAGTCTGTCACTGAAGCGCGGGTCACTTAAAAATACGTATTTAGTAGATTTGTGGTGGATACCCGCTAACCACCACAAACCTACTAAATACGTATAATTATATGTATGTGTGATATTATATTTGTGTTGTTTGCGTTGATATTCAACGCTTTCCATTTTTCTTTCCACAAGTTATGATTGCCGAGTTACTCGGTCTTTTGTTGCGTTATTTCGCCTTCAATCGAATTCCTAGCTCCAGAAAGTACAAATCGTGTTTTGTCAATTTGAAGCTTGGTTTTTTTGTTGATTACAAAATTAATAATAAATAGTTCTATTTGTTATTAATCTTCTATTTTTCGAATACATCCTAAAGTTTAAAAAATTGTTTATTTTTGTGATTTCGTAAATTTTTTTGTTAAATAATCATACAGTATATATTAAAAAATTAAATTTAAAAAAAGTTTCGTTCATGAAAACAAAGTAGTTTTCGATTTACTAAGAGTTTTCTGAATAACATTTTCTGAATCGCGCGTTTCACGAAAAAACGCCGCTGTACGCGTAAGTTGGCGATGAAGTATACCAGCATTGAAAGTGTTAAGACAGCACAAATAAAGTGGGTTCTCGTAATTTAGTTGGCATGACACCCTCAAATGTATGGCTTTAGAAATTGGATAAAAATTAGAAGATGAACCTATTTTAAATGCAACCGTTAATGAACACTGTGTATATTTACCTGACTTGAGCCTTAAACTTACAGCCCGGTTATGAAACCGAAGTCTTTGCCGAAAGATTTATCACGATTGATTCCATCAAAATTCAATTACTGTGTTTAAGCATATTAAATGCTGTAAGATACATAATAAATTTAAATTCACATGAATCTATTTCATCAAACCAAAACCTTATTCAAGCAATCAGTGCATTCAATTTCTGAAACGAAAATATAATATTACTATATATTTGTTACCTTACTCAGTAATTAGAATTTTAATGATATGAATTCATTGGAAGTTGAATGATAAAAATTTATGGGTTAAAATTTAGTATTTGCCATAACGTTCCATTTACTTAATTTTAATTCAGTTCCATTTAGTTTATTTTAATTCTATAAGCTTCCCTTAAACAAAAATACCTTGTTTGTAACTTCCCTGCCAAGCTCCCAATTATCACGTTGGTGAGTGGAAAACCTAATTTTTTTATCTCATAAGCCTCTCTGTATTTTCAATCAGATGACATCACGCATACCAGGAGCGTCACTTGGCGTTCTCCTTGGCAAGCGTTGCGTTAGAACAGTTTTAATAATTCGCCTTTTTTTAATATGACATATCCCCACTCCACACATTGGCATGTTTTTAATAATGCTCTTGGCGGTGTTCCAGGACATTGGAATTCTGAAGATCTTGCCAGACTGGCGGTTCTCATCCCGGCAGATAGTATGGAAGAGAGAGATAGTTCTGGATCCCGTGAAAAGAAGAGGAACTCAGAGTTCCGTCCTCCATAATTGTCTTCTTTTTTAGTCCATTTTTGTTTTCTCCCTTCCTTTTATTAACTTTTATCATTTAAAAAAAACTCAATCGGCTTCTATTATCTTTTAAAATTTTACTTTTAATATCAATAAAATCCATTAATTCAGTAACTTCTCCCCCTTTTAATGACTATTGTGTTTTTACTTCAAGATTTAAACTTAAGTTGACAAAAAGCCAAATATTATTCAAATATTAAAAAAATCGGTTATTGAATGGCGCGTACTTTCACTATACATCACCACTCATCAAATAATATACCTTTTTTATAATCTTTTCTGTGGGTTTCTTTTTCAGGTACCAACTTTTTTATGTTTTGCTCGACGCGTACATCCCTATAGACACCCTAATCTTTTACAGTACTACAATTTCTTAAACAGTTCAAAGACAATTAAAGATAATCCTTAATTTTATCGGACTCAAGTTAATCAAATTTAAAAACTACCTTTAAATAAATATTCATTTTCTTCTTATATTATGTAAAGTGAAATAACCATTTTCGGATAGCTTATCGATAAAGAACTATTTTCATAAAATGAGAATCAGTATATTTCAATCAGTAATTTTATGTTTAACTAGTAGTGGTAAAGGCAGAGAGAAAATCCTTTTTGAATCTTATTTGCTTTAGTAAAATAATTAAATCTCCATATTTTATATTCAAAATTCTTGAAACTCTTAATTTGCAAAGATTTCCTGGAAACAGAATACAAATAGATTTTTATAGCAGTCATCATGTGATTTGATAAACAAGTCTTAAGATGTAATTTTTAAATACAGTTGGAAATTATCACGATATCTTTAAAAGTGTATTCTCTCAATAGTAGATTTTATCCTAGCTTTAAACTTATTTCTAAAAATAACTTTAAATTAATAACCGAAATCTCTTGCAGACAAATTAAGAAAATAATTTTAAAATATCCTTTATAAAACAGTGCTGACTTTTTTGGAATCATTTCTCGCAATCGCAGATATCAACTTCTCAATATAAAAATGAAAATGTTTAAATTTCAAAACATATTAATGTATTTGAAATGATTTGATTTACAAGGTGATATCTAAATTTGTTTATGTTCACAGGGTAATTCAAAACTAAAGGAACCAATGTCTAAGAAGGGTAATGTACACCTAGAAAACCGTAGTAATGCAGGGTTGGAAATACAACTCTAAAGATTTAGTGGGGGGATTGTTAAGAATTGTGTGTTTCGCTTGTTAGAGTTCTAATTATGCCAAAAGTGATTAAATTTTGAATACAGAGTTAGCAAGAAATAAGTACCCCACTTCTGAGGACTCTAGAATTCGTTATATTGGTCCAAATGTGATGCAATTAGAAATACATATAATTCCAATGATGTGCTAGATATGCATTAAATAAAAATTTTAGTACAGAAATCCACCTATAGATGGCATTTTAACACATATGGTATATATTTTTAGTTCATTATGTTAAGTTGATCATTAGTTTCTAGTCTGCACATCATGTCTCATTTGCTAGAAAAAACTCTCGCCTGGTAAAACTGTTTTATCACAAATAACAGAACTCCGCTCTAAAGGAATTCTGTCGTATGAAGAGGGTACGAAGAGGTCCAATGTCCACAAGAGGTGATCCATCGCCAGATTTCATCCCTTGAGACTTTTGCTTGTGGAAATTTCTAAATGACAAGATCTACTGTGAAATCCCAGCATCTGTGCCAGATCTGAAGGACAGTAGTTGACGCCATGTCTTGATATTCCAGCATTCCTGTCTGCCTTGGAAAATATGATTCTGCCATTAAAGCAGATTATTGAATATGAAGGGGTGATACCACCCCTCTAAAACTTTTGTTTGTGGGGATTCCTGAAAGATAAGATCTAATGTCAAATCCCACCACCTGTGTCAGATCTGAAGGACAGTTTTTGACGTCATGTTCTTGATATTCCAACACTCCTGTCTACTGTGGAAAATATGGTACTGTGATTACAGAAGATCGTTAAACAAAAAGGAGAACATATTCATCACCTTTAATGCCACTTTTTTATTATTTAGTATTTATAAAGCATATTAAATGTGTTTATATGTTTTACAGGGACACCTATAGGTTGAATTTTGTACTAAAAATTTTTATGCAATTAATGTCAAGTGCATTGTTTGAATTATCTATAATAAAAATTGTAGCTCATTTCGACCAATAGGAAGTATTCTATAGTCCTCAGAAGTGTGAAATTTTTTTTTTGCTAACCAAGAATATATTAAAATAGTATAATATATTAAAATAATATAATATATAAAAATAATATAATTTTATTCTTTCAAAATAAATATATTCAGTGTGTTTTAGAGGTAAGTAAATTTTACAAAATTTTTATTAACATATACTCAACCAGATAAAAAATAAAAAAAGTCGAAAATAAGAAAAGTATTAGTAAATAAAAAGTACATAAAAGTAATAGTATATAAAGTAAAAGTACATTACTTTCGTTACCTTTGGCTCATATACCATATATCAGAAAGTATTGCAGTTATGAATTTGTACCGCTATATTGATGCCACAGGATCAATTTTTCAGCTCATATTTTTATCTTAGCCAGACTGAATGAACACTTTCAATAAAAAGTGTCAAAATTGCTTCTTTTTTCAGAAATTTCATATTTTTCGCAGAATTAAAAAAAAATATTTTTCAGTCTTTAAGTCGACCAATTTCTTGTAGATTAGCCAGTGAGAAAGAGATCTTAAATCTTTTAGTTAGAGCTTTAAGAGCTGATAAGTTTTTAATCCAGAGTCTAGTCCATAAACTTTAAATCTATGAAAGAAATATTCTGTTTTAGAAAAGATCCCAACATTTTATATCATAATATTTAAGATTTCGATTTCAGTGTAATGTGTAATATATAAAGTATTAATTTCTCAGGATCTCAGGATTAGGGAATTTAAAATTAGAAAAGAGATACTATTCACTCTGCTTAATCTTGCGCTATAAAAGTTGATATTACTTTATTTTAACCAGAGTGAGCCTCAACAGCAATATAATTTTATTATTATAATACATTATATATATATATTATATATATATATATATAATATATATATATATATATATATATATATATATTTATATATATATATATATATACATATATATATACATATATATATATATATATATATATATATATATATATACATATATATATATACATATATATATATATATATATATATATATATATATATATATATATATATATATATATATATATATATATATATATATATATATATATATATATATATATATATATATATATATATATATATATATATATATATATATACATATATATATATATATACATATATATATATATACATATATATATATATATATATATATATATATATATATATATATATATATATATATATATATATATAATATATATATATATATATATATATATATATATATATATATATATATATATATATATATATATAATATATATACATCCCTCTAAGCGGTTCGCACGTACAATTCCGCCAAACTGATAATGATTTCAAAGTAGTTGTCACTTACAATTTTCGATCTCCAAAAACGTTCCGAAAATGGATGTAATGTACATTTCTGCCAGTGTTTTCCCCCATGGAGTTTTTAAGGTAGGAGGGTCGATTGTTTAAGAACTGCACCCCTCTTTGACTGAGATATATCGAGGGATGCACCCTTACTCCCTGAGAAACAAAGACGCAGATAGCGTTTCATGGCTTTGTAAATCTCTATTTCGAAGTATATCGTTTGCGGTAACAGATGTATCTCTAAATGCACCTCTTAAATATCTTGGATGACTTTTGTAAAAAATATAAATCATTCTCTAAAAGAATATTTTTATTTGTACTTTTAGAATGCATTATTTCTTATGGGATGATCTTCGAAACTCAACAAGCTTTATGTATATTAAAAATTAACAATCTATAACATATAGTTATCTATCTATTTATAACCGGAAGTAAAAGGACAATAACGTGGGTGGGTTTCCCATATTCCATTCTAGTCGACAAAGCTGGAAGTAAAAAATCATAGAACGCTTTAGCCACTGACACAATAAACCTCTAGCGTATTTTGGAGACTTTTTTTTCCTTGGTGTGTTCCACCTCGGAGGGATATATATAAATATATATATATACACATATGTAATATATATATATATGTATGTGTGTGTGTGTGTGTATATATGCATGTATATATATTTAATATTTCGAAGCTGAAGGTAAAAGGGAGCTAAAAAAAATTCGAATTATCCGATATATTACATTAGAAAATGCTACATTTTTAAACTTTAATTTCAGAAGCAGATATTGTTTGAAAATAATATTCCATCAATAAGTAAATATTTACTTTGTAATATCATGATATGGAAGTTTTAAATACTATCCATGTATGTAAACAAAATGATGAAGAGTAAGCTAGAGTATATGTAATACATTTGATGAAAAAAAATTTTTTCTCAAAAATTGTGTAGCGAATGATTTTGTGTAATTAAATTCCTAAAGGTTAGTAAAATTGTTAAGTCTGTTCTAGCATAGCAAACTCGCGTAGCAAAACAGTAGACCGTAGCCTAAACCTGGTTTGTGAAAAGGAATAATTTTACTATTTAATTTACATTAAAATGTAACCTCAAAGAAAAATCACCTCCGATGGTAAAAGTATCGGCATATCCCCTTTCATTTTTCCCTCATTCTCGATATCGCACCTAGCTGTACTTATTTAACACTTTTGATGAAATATTTTAATTTGACTGTTTCCCCCCATCTCCCCTTCTCAATCTTCATAAATAATTACTATTCACAAGATTTTAAAATTTGAAAGATTCTTCGTACTTTAAACTGTATTTACCAGTCTCCCAAATCTAAATATCGATAAAATACTAATTGTTTGTCCCCTGGCCACGTTTTTGATCTGATTTTTTTTTTTGCTGACTGTTAAATAACACTGCTTACGCTGCTGGTCTTATGGTAAAACACTGACTGTGGGGTGAATTTGTAAGAGAAGTGAATTCTTGTCTATCATTCAATTCTCTGTTTTTGTCAGGTAAAGATGCTACTCCGTTAGTGTTAAATATAGTTAGAGTTCCATCGCAGATATCACTGTTGTTTTAATAGAGTGACTGCAATTTTCTACGTAGATCTAAGCATTGGACAGTAAGTCCAAGCAATTAAAACTAATAGGGGCTATTATATATATATATATATATATATATATATATATATATATATATATATATATATATATATATATATATATATATATATATATATATATATATATATATATATATATATATATATATATATATATATATATATATATATATATATATATATATATATATATATATATATATATATATATATATAATATCAATATCTAGGCCCTAAAGTCTATCCAAAATTATCACTTTTCCCCATTCATTATTCTAAATCTTAATTTCTTCTCTCATCCCACTATGGCTTGGATGTTTGTAACCATTAAGAATCGGATTTAAGCAGTAGGTTTCGGTCTCCTTAGCCCTCGTGTTGCAAAAAAAGTAGACCGTAGAGCTAAAAGAAACCAAACCTAATTTCTTCTCTCTATATTAATCATATTTTCCAGCTATGCAGTTTGAACGAGGACGTTTTCATTCCTTCGTATACGATACCTGTTTCTTTAATTCTCAAAACAAAGAATGATACTGCTGGCATTCTAAAGAGGAAGTAATAACTCTCATAGGAAAATCTGATCCGATCAGCAATAATACTCCTCTGAAACGCCACACTTTGGCAGATGTCTCTAATCGAAGGTTACTCTCTCTAAGCAATTAACTGTTGCCTCAGTATTTTCCCACGGCACTAAACTACACATGGTATTTGGTCATCTCTCGCAAAAGGTTGGCATTAGATTGAGCTTTCTGACACCGTCCGGTTCGGATGGCTCTGGATTTTGTGCTATTTTGAGAAGATGAAATGAAGATTACGTTCGGCCACGAAGACTAATGTCTTTCTTCAGAACCAGAAATTTAGCGAGACACTTGGCAGCCCAGTATGAGAAAGCCCAAGCTGAGAAAAATAATAGGGACAATTTAAAATGGGTTTCAAGTGTAAATTCTGGGGCCACTTTGTTCCAAGTAGTTAAACACACACACAGATATATATATATATATATATATATATATATATATATATATATATATATATATATATATATATATATATATATATATATATATATATATATATATATATATATATATATATATATGTATATATATATATATATATATATATATATATATGTGTGTGTGTGTGTGTGTGTGTGTGTGTGTGGGATTTTAGTGCAGCGCATTCTCGCAAGGTCGCGCCCTCATCACTGAGTGGGGTAAGTAAGGAACGACAGAGGTACATTCGAGTCCTAGTCGTGGAGAAGGAGTAACCAGGTCGAGTGAAGGACCCGTGGCTCTTTAGCTCCCTCAATTTATTAAACACCGAGTAGGGTGTATTTTCTATGTTAAACACCGAGTAGGGTGTCTTGTCTATGTTAAGCTTCGAGTAGGAAGTCTTGTCTTTACCGCGTCGTCACTGTGATCTAACTATATGTCTTTGTGCTCAAATGGTTTCTGTGTTGTTATATCATTAAATGTTTGTTATTGTTAATTTAGTCTGTCATCGAATTTGTCTAACGACACCCCTAGACACCGAACCCTACAAATTTTGGGCGCTCGCCCCGGGATTTGATTTCCCAGTTTAAATATTTCGTGGACTAATGATAAATATGGACTTATGTGTGTGCATCTAAAGAAGGACTATTCCGTGGTGTGTGTTAAATCAAGGACTGACTGAGACTACCTGAAACCAATTCTACGAGATTTACAGATACAGAGGTAGGAACTTTTCATACCTATATTATTTTTTAAAATGTCTTTCAAGTATTGTAAAAAAAAGGATCTTCTCATAATTGCTCGAGAACTGGGGGGAAATGCCCGAAGGAGCAACCATTACAGAAATTAAAAAAGCGATTGAAAAAAACGATACTTTTTTTGATGATCCTGAGTTTTTTAAAAATTTCATTGATTCAGTGGTAGAAGAGCGCAAGGAAAGGGAACGTAAGTTAATAAGGGAGAAAGAATGTCAAGCAGCCCTCTACCAATCAAACTTAGAACTAGAGAAAATTAAATTAGCTCAGTTAGAGAAAGAGCTTCAAGTCTAAAAAATTTGAATTCAAATGCATCATCAAATAGTGCACTCGGTGAAAACTCTTTAAATGATTCTTCCCAATAGTTTTGAACTATTACTTAAATCAGTTAAAACCCCTATCTCTACCTGTTACATTCAAAACCTGAAATTTTTCATTTAAGCTTTTCAAAATGCCCTTCCGTATGTTAATATTTGTCTTGAAAGGAAAAATCATAAATTGTTTATGTGATTCAGGTGCCGAAATCAAGAAACGCGAAGGAGCAAACAAATACGAAGTAGGCGATTTAGTAGCAATTCGACGCACACAGTTTTGGAACTGGTCGGAAGCTGAGACCCATGTTCCATGGACCTTACAGAATAACCAATGTCAGCCGAAAGATCGGTATACACCCTGGGCTGGGCGAAATATAATTTCAACAGCTGCAGATTCCATGAAGCAATGACCCAATGACTCATGAAAGGACTAATTCAAGCCAAGAAACTTTTTTTTTTCATTTTGCATATTTTTGTATTTCATGTTTTATTCTCTTTTTTTTTTTTATATTTGTTTCCGTTAGTAATTTCACAGTGCATGTCGAGGACACCATGTTTGTCAGGTTGGCCGAAAATGTGGGATTTTAGTGCAGCGCATTCTCTGCAAGGTCGCGCCCTCATCACTGACTGGGGTAAGTAAGGCACGACAGAGGGACATTCGAGTTGTCGTGGAGAAGGAGTAACCAGGTCGAGTGAAGGACCCTTGGCTCTTTGAGCTCCCTCAATTTATTAAACACCGAGTAGGGTGTATTTTCTATGTTAAACACCGAGTCAGGGTGTCTTGCCTATGTTAAGCTTCGAGTAGGAAGTCTTGTCTTTACCGGCTTCGTCACTGTGATCTAACTATTTGTCTTTGTGCTCAAATGTTTTCTGTGTTGTTACATCATTAAATGTTTGCTATTGTTAATTTAGTCTGTCATCGAAATTTGTCCCTAGACACCGAAACCTACATAATATATATATATAAATATATATAATATATATATATATATAATTATAATATATATATATTATATATTATATTATTTATATTTATATTTATATATATATATATATAATAAATATATATATATATATATGTATGTTAATGTAATAATATATATATGTATATATATAATATATATATAATATATATATATATAGTATATATATATATATACATGGGTATAAAAGAAATAATGCTCATCTTTAATATTTATAGAATATATTTTACTCATGTTCTGACTAGAATTCAGAAGATTGAGTGATGACTGATACTCTTTAGCCAGTAACGTATGCAGCAACAGTTTCCCTTCTTTTTAGTATTTTAAATATAATATTGATGTAGTAAAATTCCAAATATTATCGAACGCAACTAATCAATACCTTTAGTAAAATGCTTTTTTTTCCTAAATATTACAGAATTATACTTACATGCAAAATAGTATCATGTAGATGATTAATTTTTTTTTTTTTTGATAGAAATTGGGCTAAAAATATCTAGTAAACTTTGCAATGTTTGAATGAAATTTCTATAATTTATGTATTCGTTCGTAAATATATATCGTCATTCGGTATTAATGAAAGCTATTAAATAATTAGTTTATTTTTTCTAAAACTAATATTTTACCACTATGTTCCATCCATACAACAACATTAAACATGTAAATGTAAAAATATCTTGAAAAAAAAGATTAATTATACTAATAAAAGTAGGGAGTTTAATAATGCAACAGTTCTTATAGCCTTTCATAGCTTGATAAAAACCTTAAAAACTCATTGTACCTACAACGTAGCTTAGAAAAAATTGTCATTTATGGCTTTTTAAGCAAAAATAAGATGCGTTTAAATATATACCTCGCTGTATTATCGTGTAAAGTATTCAGCAAGTTGGTCCTCACGCAGTGTTTGTTCCTGTCGCTTTAAATGACTTGCAAAAAAAAACTTGAGGCGAAATAGCAGACAAAAAATATACTTGCTACATCGGTAAAAATTTCATGAAATGAGGGTAAAATATATCTTGAGCACGTAATACCGCAATAATGACATATTTTATCGTGTTCGAAAATATTTTTATTCTAGAATTTATTGTTATTTACTTTCGGACATTTATCTAAGTGTGAAGGAAGCAGAGATGGTGAAAGAAATAGTTTATTTTTTGTTCCACTCTTTCTGAATTTCGGAATCTTCAAGAATATTTTTTTTCAATTCTAAGAAAAATATAAACTGTTAAAACATTCCTGCAGCGATAAAGCGAAATATTTAATCCTGCAAATGAAAAGTGGCACAAAATCTTCTTTAGAAATTCGGCTTAAGATTTTTGTAGAATTTTTGTCAAATTCTATTAATATGTTAAATTATATCTCAGTATTGAATAAGCTTTTCTTGAAAAGATTTTTTAAAGCTGAAATTTTTAATTAAACCTGATATTTATAGAAAATTCCCTTATCCAATTAATTTAGTTTATGTTTATATATATTAATATTTTAATATTTATTTTATATATATATATATTATATATGCACACACACACACACATATATACATATATATATACACACATATATATATATATATATATATATATATATATATATATATATATATATATATATATATATATATATTATATATATATATATATATATATATATATATATATATATATATATATATATATATATATATATATATCAGGAAAAGGGATGAGAAAATCGGGAACACTGATAACTTGCTGTATTTTGGCTTGATGCGTTTTGTCAGTAAAATTTAAATAAGATGTGATCTAAATATTCATCACAGATACAAAGTGCGGATATTGATTTCATCAGAAATTTAAGTTCTGCACCTTTTGTATGAGCATTTTCTTTTGTACTTGTTGTTTTTAGATATTGTCATTTTCTTTAGAAAAACTCTTGTTTTAGAACTATTAATATGCATTTAGCGCTTAAACTCACTTAATTGAAGTAGAAAATCGAAAATCTGTTAAAATCCATTAATAAGTTAAATTATTTCTTAGAATTGAACTAGCTGTTCTTAAAAAGAATCCTTAAAGCTGAAATTTCTAATTAAACACGGAATTTATAGAAAATTCTCTTATCCAATTAGTTTAGTATATGTTTATATATATATATATATATATATATATAATATATATATATATAATATATATATATATATATATATATATATATATATATATATATATATATATATATATATATATATATATATATATATATATATATATATATATATATATATATATATATATATATATATATATATATATATATATATATATATATATATATATATATATATATATATATATATATATATATATATATATATATATATATATATATAATATATATATATATATATATATATATATATATATATATATATATATATATATACATATATATATATATATATATATATATATATATATATATATATATATATATATATATATACATATATATATATATAAATGTATATAAATATATCTATCTATCTATCTATATAATATATATATATATATATATATATATATATATATATATATATATATATATATATACATACATATATATATATATATATATATATATATATTATATATATATATATATATATATATATATATATACATATATATACATATATATATATATATATATATATATATATATATATATATATATATATATATATATATATAACATGGTCATAGATGAAAAAAATTAATTTTTTCCAAGTGACCTGCTAAAATAAACATAAATTTTTTAGACATTTACACATATTACCCCAATCAGAAATTAATATTTATACAGAACATGCCTCAAAAAATTACAAATTTTGCTGTGACACGTAAATAAAAATCTCACAAAAAAGAATTTATTTATTTTAAAATCAATTTGTCGTAACCTTAATAAAAGACATTCCTACGTTAAGCAGAGAAAATACCTATAGTGAGTATTCGAATGTCTTTACAGGCTATCACGCAATCGATTCTTCGTGCATGAATTATTCAGTATGTAAGAGATATCAGAACCCTTCTACCAATCAGACAAGTTTCCCCATTTCTCAATGCCACACAGGGGCAATCGTGAACGACACAGTAGAATTTTGTACTTTACCGCTGTGTTTACTTTTCGATATCCAGAAAAACAACAATCTTTAAAATCCAAAAGACTCTAACGTATTTCTTGGAACTGAAATAAAAAACTGAGTACCGTTAAGTATTTACTCAATAACATCAATCGGTAAATTGTAACATTGTAATATATGTCTATAGTCTAGGATATTTGCAAGCGGTTATTTCGATTTCGAATGTTAAATGTGTAAAGTTAAAAAATGGTGTAATGACCTTTATTTACATCATTTCAATTTCTAAATAAGAGGACTGATTTTAAATTAAACGTTTAGTAATCATTCCAATATAAACTCTTACGTATACACATATATGATTTTAACTAAAGTTATATGTATTTTTAACAATTATATGCATAAAAACAAACTGAAACATATATTAAAGTCTATGTTAGTTTTAAACCTATTTTGAAGCTTATTATCAAGCATGTAGGACACTGATCTTAGCACCTAATACTAATAGAGGAAATCCAGCTTTTCGTGCAACTTTTTACAGCCATTCGTAAATGGTTTTAGGATTTGAATAACAATCAAGTAGCTGACAGTTTTAAATATTTCTTTTTTTAATTACTGAATTCTCTTTTAGTGATTAAAAATTGTAGATAAATCACGGCAGATCTGCCAGCTTAAGATTTCAACTCATAGTCAGGTGATAGGGATTACGAGGTACGAAACGGCCAAAGAGTTTGTTTCCATTAATGGCAGCTAAAGCACATAGAAAGGATTCGTAAGTTGTATGTCCTCCAAGTTCAAACGATACCTAATGGAGATGACAGCCTCAGCTAGGGGTTCATCTGCTTGGTCCCTGTTTCCAAATTGCAGATTAAAGCCATTACAGATTAAATTCCAAATTAAAGTTTTAAAGCACAAAGTTATTTTTTTACCCTAGTCGTTTTGTTTAAAACAAAAGCTGCAACACTTTGTCTCTTCGCTATTTAATTTTTTTAAAGGTGAAATTTCATGGAGATTTTTGTTTCCATTAATCCTAGGTTCTATGTCCTCCAAGTTCATACGATTTCTTATGAAGGTGGCAGCCCAAGCTTGATGTTAATCTACTTGGTCCCTAATTCCAAATTAAGGAGAACTTTTCAAAGCTAAAAGTTATTTTTCTCCATAGTGGTTCTGATTAATACAAAAGATGCAACACTTTGTCTCTTCGCTATTTAATTTTTTTTTAAGGTGAAATTTCATGGAGATTTTTGTTTCCATTGATCCTAGGTTCTATGTCCTCCAAGTTCATACGATTTCTTATGGAGGTGACAGCCCAAGCTTGATGTTCATCTGCTTGGTTCCTGTTTCCAAATTAAGGAGAACCTTTCAAAGCTAAAAGTTATTTTTCCCCATAGTGGTTCTGATTAATACAAAAGATGCAACACTTTGCCCTTTCGCTGTTTAATTTTTAATTTTTATTTATTTTTTTTTTTTACTTAAAGGAGAAATTTGATGAAAATTTTTGTTTCCATTAATAGTGGCTAAAGCACGTAGAAATGATTCGTAAGTTTTATGTTCTCAATGTTCAAACTATACCTTATGGATATGAGATCCCAACTAGGGGTTAATCTGTTAGGTCCCTGTTTCCGACTTACAGAGAACCTTTTAAAGCTAAAAATTATTTTTCAACCTAGCAATTCTGCTTTAAAACAAAAGGTGAAAGAGTTTGCCCCTTCTCTGCTTAAATTTATTTTACTTAAATGAGAAATACCATTATATAATTCGTTAATAAAGTACACAGTTATTCAATTTAAAAAACAGTAGTTTTTAATAATATAAACAATTTACAAAACATTAAGATAAAAATGAGTAATATATTAGTTCTTTTAATAATCTACCAGGTAGCTTCTTAGGAGAATGATAAAAAATATCCATCTGATGTCAACTGCTAATGATTTGTTATCAATTACTTTGAGATTTTTCGTTAAATAGAGTAGATGATTTAATTAAAAATGGAACTGTACAACTCTATGTTACTACAGTCTTAGATACAAAACACCAATATTTTACTTCATAGGTATGAGACATGCATGGATACACACAGACATCACGTCGAAATTCGAGCAGTTGTGGCCAATGCCTCGATATTTAATTACATGCCGGGTTAGTCAAAATCTGCATTTAAATTTTGAAATTCTGATTTATGCACGTCCATGGCTTATATCTTAAATTGGTAAAATGTATCCAGCCATATTTAATATGGGTCTTTCTTTTAAAACTTGAAAACATTTAAAATGATTTTGCGATTATGTTATTTCCTTTACTTCCTACAGGGAAGTTAATAAAGAAAACTGTTTAAGAAATTAATCTCCAGGTCCATAAATCATTTTAATTTTTGTGCATTTTAAAATTGTTTGTTACACAGAAATATGAGACAGTTTCTTGTACCAACCTTGGATTCAGTTTGGTTTCGGTTTTTCTTTGACAGTAACGGTCTACATTTTTATTACACAGGGGCTGATGTGATCTCGACTTACAGCATTTTGGAAGAGATATTGATATTAACAATACATATTCTTGACTTATTTTAAGTGGCTGGGAAAGTTAATATTATGAAACCTAGAATATATATATACATATCTATATATATATATATATATATATGTATATGTATATGTATATATATATATATATATATATATATATATATATATATATATATATATATATATATATATATATATATATATATATATATATATATATATATATATATATATATATATATATATATATATATATATATATATATATATATATATATATATATATATATATATATATATATATATATATATATATTATATATATATATATATATATATTATATATATATATATATATATATATATATATATATATATATATATATATATATATATATATATATTTATATATATGTATATATTATACATATATATGTCTATATATATATATATATATAATATATATATATATATATATATATATATAATATATATATATATATATATATATATATAATATATATATATATATATATATATATATATAAATATATATATATATATATATATACATATATATATATATATATATATATATATTTATATATATATATATATATATATATATATATATATATATATATATATATATATATATATATATATATATATAGTCCTTTCTAATACATATAATTTCGAATAAATATATGTACATAATTTCTACTATTTTAAAAATTGTTTTTATTCAAATAAATGCAAGTTTAATTGAAATAGTGACTGTCGCGTATTTCCTCTTCTGAACAGATATTTACTTGGAACAAGTGGGAAAATCGTTCGACTGTTCCGGGTCTGCATCCATATTCATCCTCAGGTATGCAAATAAGCGTCGTGAGGAAACCGTCAATTTCGCATACGGCTTTTCGAAAAATGTAAACTCATAAAAGGCAACTCTTAGAATATGTATACATTCCGCTTTGAGAGGGGGAAAGAATTGTTTGATTGCGATAAGGGTTTCTTATCTGGCACCAGCACCGTTGAATTATTCATAGAGTTGTTGATCGATAAAGATGATACCGTGGAAAAACGTCAAACGGGTTACATAACCTTTCTGCTTTTTGCTTGTAATCTGCAGCATTTACTTTCTGTAGCAATGAAAAAAAGTAAAATGTAAAAATTGGTTTCGTTTCTGTTTGATCTGGAAGTTATTGCTATCAACAGCTACAACTGTTGGAAATTTGCCTTTAAATTCAAGACTTGTGTCTTATAAAAAATGAGCAATTTAATTAAGAATAAGAGTCAAACAAGTTGCATTTATTTCGATCCCTTTTAATTAGCACAATTTTAACTGCAATATATTGTTCAGTTATTATTCATTTTTCACTAAACATTATTACTATTATATTTTTACTCTAATTTTACCTTTGCATTATTATAATTTTTACCCTAAACATTACAACATTATTATATAATTAACAACATTATTATTATTGTTGATCGATAAAGATGATTCCGTGGAAAAACGTCAAACGGGTTACATAACCTTTCTGTTTTTTTTTTCTTGTAATCTGCAGCATTTACTTTCTGTAGCAATGAAGAAAGTAAAATGTAAAAATTGGTTTTGTTTCTGTTTGATATGGAAGTTATGGCTATCAATAGATACAACTGTTGGAAACTTGCCTTTAAATTCAATGCTTGTGTCTTATAAAAAATGAGCAATTTAATTAAGAATAAGAGTCAAACAAGTTGCATTTATTTCGATCCCTTTCAATTAGCACAATTTTAACTGCAATAGATTGTTCAGTTATTATTCATTTTTTCCCTAAACATTAATTATTATATTTTTACCCCAATTTTACCCTAATTTTACCTATGCATTATTGCAATTTTTACCCTAAACATTACAAATTATTATATAATTAACAACATTATTATTATTGTTGAGCGATAAAGATGATTGCGTGGAAAAACGTCAAACGGGTTACGTAATAATTAACAACATTATTATTATTGTTGATCGATAAAGATGATTCCGTGGAAAAACGTCAAACGGGTTACATAACCTTCCTGTCTTTTGCTAGTAATCTGCTATATTTATCTTCTGTAGCAATAAAGAAAGTAAAATGCAAAAATTGGTTTCATTTCTGTTTGATCTGGAAGTTATTTCTGTCAACAGCTACAACTTTTAGAAATTTGCCTTTAAATTCAATGCTAGTGTCTTATAAAAAATGATGAATTTAATTAAGAATAAGAGTCAAACAAGTTGCATTTATTTCGATCTCTTTCAATTAGCACAATTTTAACTGCAATAGATTGTTGAGTTATAATTCATTTTTTCCTTAAACATTATTATTATTATATTTTTACCCTAATTTTACCCTAATTTTACCTTTGCATTATTATAATTTTTACCCTAAACATTACAACATTATTATATAATTAACACATTATTATTATTGTTGATCGATAAAGATGATTCCGTGGAAAAACGTCAAACGGGTTACATAACCTTTCTGTTTTTTGCTTGTAATCTGCTATATTTACCTTCTGTAGCAATAAAGAAAGTAAAATGCAAAAATTGGTTTCATTTCTGTTTGATCTGGAAGTTATTTCTGTCAACAACTACAACTTTTGGAAAGCTGCCTTTAAATTTAAGGCTTGTGTCTTATAAAAAATAAGTAATTTAACTAAGTATAAGTGTCATACAAGTTGCATTTATTTCTATTACTTTTAATTAGTACAATTTTAACTTCAATAGATTTATTCAGTTCTTATTAATTTTTACTCAAAACATTATTTAATTCATTTTTTTTACACTTTGTAAGTATTTGAAGCCCTGTTTCATGTCTATTCGTATAAACCTTTGAATTTTACCCACAATTTAACTTGTACTATGATATTACACTTAGTTGAAATTACTGTTGACAATACAGCAAAATTATGCATTTTACGGTTTTCATTATTATATTATCTTGAAGCTAATAATTATTATATGTTTAAGTACTTATTTTTGAATTTTCTAAACATATAAATTTATTTTTTATACTATCATACAGCCCGTCATATGACGGGATCAGTTAAATTTTTAATTCTTCAGAATTGTAAAGGTACCCTATGAGGCAGGAATTGTAAAGGTACCCTATGATGTTTTTTGGCTGAGAATTATCTTTTTTATAAATGTAATCGATTAAAATTATCACATACGTACCTTATCTATTATTTAAGCCAAATATAAAAGAAAATTATATAAGTAATATCTAAGTTTAAGGATAAAAAGTATGGAAATCATACAGAAGATATTTAAATAATCTAAAATAAATGATTAAATGAGATAGTTAAAGGAATGACGTCATAATGCTAGAAAAAGTGTTATTTTTATCTATTTATTATGTGATGATAAATTTAATAGCCTTCTCCTAAAATAGGGCTTGATATAATGGCATAAAAGAAAAAGGCAGAAAATATTAAATTAATTAGACATTTAGAAAAATTTAGCTGTGTCGAGGACAGAACCGTCAACCCGAGAAGTACGACGATCAAACAGTCAGACCCGCTACCGAACGTGCTAAGTCTACACGTGGTGAAGGAACTAATTAGACTATATGAGGGTCGAGTAAACACAGTAATGTTTAAATATTACGTTGCCCCCTCTTATTCTATACTATATTCATATCAAGAATGTATTTAGTATAGAATAGAGGGAGAATAAGACTTCATATATATATATATATATATATATATATATATATATACCAGGTTCTAATATAAAAAATAATAGCATTAAACGCTCGAAAAGGGGGATGGGGTGGATTACGAACTCGCTTTCAATTTGGCTAACCCTAACTCATAAAATCCGATATGGATTCCTGTATCCATTCCAGGTACAACCGCTTCATAAATTCGTGGACAGACAACTTAGGTTATTATTATATAAGGGATTTATAAGTTTTTATAGAATATATTGCATATAAATTTTAAAGGATAATACTTAAACATATTTAAATTACTACTTTAATTAACTTTCATTTGCTAAGACAATTATGTTAGATAACTTATGTTTTAAAAATATATCAGAAGATACACATATTATTTAAATGCCGTGTAAAAATTGGGAAAATGGGTGAGACAGAAATAATACATTACTTAATAAATTAGCATAATGAATAAATGAAATCTGCTGTGATTACTTAATCAACAGATTGAAAATTGCATTTATGTTATTACAAATGACCTTCGCCCACAGCCTAACATAATTCTTCAAAGTCTTAAACCGAAATTTTAAAATTAATTCTACATTTCCTAGGCTGATATAAATTCGATGTCTCTCCAAGAAAGCATGCTGTACGATTTTATTCTGCCTCTATAGCCACATATACATTAAGCTTCTTTTTATACTGATTCTACTAAAATATCGGTTACACAGCATAGTTTAAATTTGGATGAAACGTCTTCCCTTAGTGAATCTCTAGAGAAGTAATTAAATCATAAGTTTTTGTAAGAAAAATTGTAAATATTCTGGTGAGAAGTTAAAATTTCCTTTCAATTTATTATTCCATATATATATATATATATATATATATATATATATATATATATATATATATATATATATATATATATTGAATTAATGGAACTTGCAATGTATGTTCAAAGTTTTTAAGTACTTTTTCTTTAAAATGCTTTCCTGTTTTTTTCCTCGATTTGGTTGATTTAATTTATTTATGGATGACTTATTCACTAACGTAACATATTTTTACCTTTAAAATGGTTTGAAACGGTGGTTAACCGCTAAGGTTATGTTCTTTTAATTGATGATTTAATTTTTACAATATTATGTAATCTACTTTGATCATATCAATCATTCTTTAAATAAGAATATTTTTTTTTCAATAGGAACATAAATAAAGCTATATATTTTCTCTAAATGTTTTGCAACTGATGATGTATCCTTAATTGGTATGGTGTTCATGGAATCCTGTCAACATAAAATTTTAGAAAATATCCGGAATGCTAAGTGTTTAAGCTAGCTAGGTTTAAAGCGCTACAAAAGTGTACTCTTTTCTAACACGTGGGGTAATGAGACGGGGTTTTTTTTGGTTTAGTTTGGAGTGCCACAAAAGACCTATTTTTTATAACAAGAGGATTATTTTTTAGTGTTTATTTTTTTTTATTTTTTTATTTTTTCGTTTGGAGCACAACGAATATCTACATTTTGTAAGAGGAAGTTACAATGAGATCGGGGTTTTTTGGTTTTGTTCAGAGCGCTACAAAAGTGTATTTTTGAAACACGAGGGTTAATGAGACTGGGGTTTTTTGTTTGTTTGTTTGTTTAGTTTGGAGCGATACAAAAATCTACTTTTTTTGTAACACGAGGGTAATGAAACCGGGTTTTTTTGGTTTGGTTTGAATCGCTACAAAAGTCTACTTTTTTGTAACATAACTGATAATGAGACCGGTTCTTTTTTTGTTTGGTTTGAGCGCTACAAGTCTACTTTTTTGTTACACGAAAGGTAATAAGACCGGGTTTGTTGGTTTGATTTGGATAGCTACAAAAATTTATATTTTGTAACATGAAGGGTAATGAGACCGGGTTATTTTTTGTTTGGTTTGAAGAGCTGCAAAAGCATACATTTTTTTGTAACACGAGGGGTAATGAAACCAAGTTTTATTTTGGTTTGGTCTGGAGCACTACGGTGTACTTTTTTGCAACACGAGGTCTAATGAGATCGGGATCTACTGCTTAAAGCCGATTCCGAAAGGTTGCGAACATACATGGCACAATCGGATTAGAAACCACAAACGCCAACACCGAAAATCTGCGTCGTAACCTTCGACCATCGCTTAGCCTACCTTTTCATTGATAAATGAAATATATTTTAATTGTGTCCTGATAATAAAATATTGCATATGGTAAGTCTGCCTGCAGATATATTAAACAAAGACACAGTCTTGAAACGTTTATAGGATTGTGTATTTGGGAAACATGTAATTATTTTACAATTACTTATTTTTCATTCGACTTACTTATTTCCTCTCCTTGGTAATCCTCTCCTTGTCCTTGGTAAAAAGGCAATCTTATGAAACTATATAAGGAGTTAACCCTTTAATGCATGGCGTATCATTTTAGATACGGCTAAAAAAATAGCTTGTAGAGTTTTTATGTTTTCTTAGAACAAATTTTCCTTTTGAGAGTAGGTAATGGGCAATCTTATAAACAATCTACGAATTTTTCCAGTAATTTCTATTATTTATATTTTTTTCATTTAGATCTAGATTTTATGATTTTTCGATCAGCTCTCATAAATTTACTTTTTCGGCAGGTACAGACTGAGATCATGACAAATTTGCTTTTTCCATTACACTACAGCATTTTGCAGAGATCTTTTTACCTACAATATCAAATAAATCTTTTTTCAGGAAGTTTTTCCTTTTTTTTATAAATGTCACTCTATATTTAAAACGATAACTGATCACTAACGTGACATGCTGTAGTATTCAAAATTATTTGATCTTCCAATTTATTTCGTTCTGTACAGTCCATATTAACTTAGATTTAAGATAAGCTCCGAAATGTAATCGGCAGAAATGACTTGGGCATTAAAGGGTTAAAAGTGTTATTTAGAAAACCTTGAAAATATTCTTCGGATACCTGAAATTAGATGAATGAATTTTTAAATAAATTAACATACAAAATGTCGTAAAGTTTGTATTCATTATTAAACCAAACGAGTTACCATTGTATTTGTGGTAACTACAATACCTTTCATCGCTTCTCTAACACAGAATAAGAATTTTGTTCGGTTAAAATTTAAAACTAATTCTACATTCCCTATTCTCGCTAGATCCGATATCAGTTTGATGTCTCCCTAAAGAGACATACAGAACGCTTTTATTCTACCACTTAAGCCAGATGTACGTTAAGCTTCAATTTTCACTGATGTTACTAAAAGATCGGTTTCATTGAATAATTTAAATATGGGTAAAACGTCTTTCCTAAGTGGGCCTCTTGATAAATATTTAAAAAATAAAGTATTGGAAATAAATTTTTGAATTATTATGAAGAGTGGAAAACAATTTTTTTGATTTAGTATTTTGTATACATATCGGAAATAATGAAGCTTAAATAGGTATTTAATGTTCTAAGTTTTCTCTTTTTTATAGAAGATTTCTTCAGAGACTTGATATGTTTTTCATTCTTTATTTAAAGTGTCACAAATCGTGGTTAATCACTATAATCAATTATATTATTATTAAGCATGGGAATTCATTTTATTCTACCACTTAAGCCACCTATACGTCAAACTTCAATTTTCACTTATATTACTAAAAGATCGATTTCATAGGATCATTTAAATTTGGGTAAAACGTCTTTCCTAAGTGGGTCTCTTGATAAATAATTAAAAAATAAAGTATGTAAATGAAAAAATTTTAAATATTCTGGAGAACAGGCAACAATTTATTTAAATTTAGCATTTCGTATACATATCGGGAATAATGAAACTTTAATAGTTGATTTAAAGTTTTAAGTGTTTCTTTTTTGTTTGATTTAAATAATTTATCAAAGATTTCTTAAGTGACTTAATATGTTTTCTTTCTTTATTAAAAGGGCACAAACCGAGGTTAATCACTATAATCAAGTATATTATTACTAAGTACGGGAATTCATTTTATTCTACCACTTAAGCTACATATACGTTAAGCTTCAATTTTCACTGATGTTACTAAATGATCGGTTTCATAGAATCATTTAAATATGGGTAAGACGTCATTTCTAAGTGGGTGTCTTTGTAAATAATTAAATAATAAAGTATTGGAAAAATTTTTGAATTATTATGAAGAGTGGACAACAATTTTTTTAAATTTAGTATTTTGTATACATATCGGAAATAATGAAGCTTAAATAGGTGATTTAAAGTTCTAAGTGTTCTCTTTTTTATTTGATTTAAGTAATTTATTGAAGATTTCTTCAGTGACTTGATATGTTTTTCTTTCCTTATTTAAAGTGTCACAAACCGTGGTTAATCACTATAATCAATTACATTATTATTAAGCATGGGAATTCATTTTATTCTACCACTTAAGCCACATATACGTCAAACTTCAATTTTCACTAATATTACTAAAAGATCGATTTCATAGGATCGGTTAAATATGGGTAAAACGTCTTTCCTAAGTGGGTCTCTTGATAAATAATTAAAAAATACAGTATTTAAATGAAAAAATTTTAAATAGTCTGGAGAACAGGCAACAATTTATTTAAATTTAGCATTTCGTATAGATATCGGGAATAATGAAACTTTAATAGGTGATTTAAAGTTTTAAGTGCTTTCTTTTTTGTTTCATTTAAGTAATTTTTTGAAGATTTCTTAAGTGACTTGATATGTTTTCTTAATTTTCAAAAGGGGCACAAACCGTGGTTAATCACTATAACACAGTATATATTATTAAGTACGTCATTATTAAGTACAGGAGTACAAAGTGTATTGTAATTAAGTACGGGAATTGATTTTGAGATAACACGTAATCTATTTCAGTTATATAGATCGTATATATGAATATTTTTGCAAATGTAACAAACACGAATTCCTCCAAAAGCAATCACTTTATTACATTATATAGAAATGATTTTACTTTTCAAATATACACTCATTTAAAATTCGTTATCAAACATTTCAATACTATTGAATTTTCTTATTACTTATTTTCCCTTTTTTATATACCTAGAAAAATACTATGTTGTGAAAACATAAGTATATAAAACATTATTTAAAAATAGTTTAAAGATTGTTAGAAATGGCAAATACTAGAATGAGAAATTTCTAAATAAATTATCATTCACATTATAGTGAAGTAACTAATCATTACTTAATCATTTGAGTGAAACTTTCATTTATAGAAACTAAAGATCCTTTGTCTACATCCAAACATAGGGATTGAATTTCGTTTGGAAAATTTTAAAATTCATTCCACAACTCCTATTCTCTCCAGATCCGATATTAGTTTTATGGCTCTCTAAGGAGTCATGCAGGACGATTTTATTCTACCGCTTAAACCACATAAATGGCTACATAAGTGACATTACATTGATGCTACTAAAAGATCAGATCCATAGGTTTGCTTAAATTTGAGTAAAACGTCTTTCCTAAGTTGGTCTCTTGAGAAGTAATTAAATAATAATGATTCGAAAAGAAAATTTGCGATTAGTTGAAATAGTAGTTAAATTTTGATTTGAATTTAGCATTCCTTATGCATATTTAAGGTAATGAAGCTTAAATAAATCATTTAAATTTTTAAGTACTTTCTTATTCGATTGATTAAGTTACTGTATTTGAGAACTATTCTTTTTCAATATCTTAAATCGTTTTCTATATTTTCTATGGCAACGAATTTTGTCGAAGTATAGTAAGTTTTGAAAACACTGCGAAAATTTATTTTGCATTATCATGTATTATATTTTAAGTAAATTGGTTAGATTTTATCAATGGACATTTTTATGTGTAATATAAATAGAGATATAATAATACTCCATGATCATATCTATGCAATGAGTCCTTTTTCCCATCCCAAGTATCATGTAGATATCTTGTTCTCCATGACAACGCAGAGTTCTTCAAGACATTCATGGTACTGATTTTTCTGGATATAATAACTAAATACCTCAATCTTCTCTTCATTAGAAAATCTTTCTGGTAACCAACAAATTATCAAAGTAAGTCTTAGCATGTAAATATAAATAATAGATTATACATAAAATATATTTCTTAATTCATATAAGAAAGTGTAACATACAGACTGTCATATGACGGGATCAGTAGAATTTTAATTTTCTAGAATTGTAAACTATTTCTAAATGTTTTGGACATAGTAAAATAAAAATTTACATAAAAAACTTTACTGACCATATGTTATTTGCCAACTTGAACTTATCTTGTCATAGGACAGACAGCAGATGTTTTAATATTGACAGTGACTATTTGGCGGTATATATGAATGATGTCCAAAATTTAGCGATTCGATTGCAAACCGTGGACCTCACTGGTCAGGATAGAATTGATGTTGTGATGATCGAGAGAATGACAATATTTCAAAGAATAACTGGCAACATCTTTATTTGCTCATCTCCAATAATCAACTATCGTGAAAATTAACCATGATCATATAACCATGAGGCATCTGATAACGT